>JBBMFX010000030.1:11478606-11494977 GCA_037832545.1 Rhabdalestes septentrionalis | reverse complement strand
GTGCGCGAGAGAGTTGTGTGTGGGTGTATGTCTGTGTATGTGCAACAAATAGTCTTTGATGTACCCAGACAGCAGAGGCCTTATCCAATTTAGTCTGCAGCGCCATCCTATTTTCTCAGCAAAGCTCTTTTATGTAGGCTAGAGGAAATGTAGCCATTTCAAATTGTAGAGCCTTAAAAAAACTGTTTTCATTAAGTGGAATAGTAAGTGGAAATATGACTTCTGCATATCTTTTAAATGTGTGTCACTGAGAATGCTGATCGAAAATGCAGAATTGTTCTGCCAGTATTCATTTGGCTGCAGCAAAAAATATTCCATAGAGGTAGGAGAGGAAACAGCTTGTATGTAAATGACCTTCTCTGCAGTATTGTGCAATTACTCTGGGTAAAAAATAATACAGGTTGGTTAAATGGCAAAGAGACTGTGCACAGACAGAGTACAGTATAAAAAAGTCTTGCAGAGATTGTCTGTTATCTATAAATGAAAGTGAATCTATGCTGTAAACGAATGTAATGATTCTTAGTGTAGTTTTATTGGGCCTTTACCATTAAATAAACTGTATTTTGCACCATCATTTTATAGCATGGATCTCTAGCTTCAGGCCTGGAGGGTTGGTGTCCAGCACTCTTTGGTACTTCAACTGTTTAAATATGCTCACAACCTGGCAATTAATAGGCCAGTTGTACCAGGTGTGTTTGAGAGAAAAGTCACTAGGACCAGTTTAATATTGTATCATCTTTTACTATGAGGTGCTTTTGTTTCTTATTCTATGCACCACAATTAAGATTATACCCCATATTTTTTTCCAGTCCTTTGAACCTATTGGGCATTTCAGTTTGATTAACCTACAGCTCTGGAAATAAAATAAGAGACCACTGCAATTTATATTTTAAATCAGCATCTCAATGAATATGAGAACCATTCCCGGCCAAGGTCTTATAAATTCCTACACAAACACCTCATTCTGCTACTGATGATCTCCTGAATCAAATCTTATTTAATGAGGAAAAGTATAAAAGAACCACTGCTGTAATCAACACTCTACTCTTGCAATGTGACACCTTGGCAAAACACTACTAGAAGTTCATCAAAGGTAATGTTATATTTTTCTCTAGCTGTAGATAGTACTTTGGAGGTTGTTTGGAGGTTTCTCCAGTTAAAAACGAAAATTGCACTGCAATCTTTGTTACTTTATATAGGCTGACCTGTCCATGGGCATCAATATGAGGAGTTTCTTGTAGTTAAATATTTGCTGGGGCATTTTATTACCTTATTAAAAAGCTATACAGTTCTAGATAGGTTGATTCCTTTAGCTACATATTAAAGCTATAAATTAGGTTTTTGTTTATGGACTACCTGTCTACGAGGCCCTGACGATATATCATTCTATTACAAATATCGGCTGCCTTTAAATCCAACATTGCAGATCCTCTGGACCTTTCGTGTGATGCAGAACATTAATTCAATTGGCCAGAAAGCCTGCTGCCGAATACACTTATCGTGTTGTGGAGGAACCATGCAAGATTTATGGCCTCATGTAAATCTGACACCAGCGTCCAGATGAGGGAAAGAAAGAAGTTAAGTCCCATCAAGCATAAAGGACCTAGCAGCCATGACACATGCCACGCTGACATGAGTCGAGAGGACAGCAACTCCTCGCCTCAGAGACAAGGGACCCACCAAGGAAGTGCAGGGGATGGAGCTCTATACAAAATGTCGCGAGATTTTTTTTTTCTGCGTCTCGGCTTCAGCGGTGAACTTCGGTGTCCTCGGTTTTAACTTTCTCCTGCTCGTTGTTAATTATGCCAACTCTAATGTGTTCTACTGCGAGCCTCATTTCTTATGCAGCGCAGCATACTGCTTCAGCCAGGCAGAAAAAGAAGATGCTCTTTTGAGGTAGCGCCACATATCTACAGAGACCATAACTGGCTGAAAATGAATGCTTTCAGCCAAAGTGGTTGGTAGTTAGGTGGGAGTGCTGGAGTCTCCTCTCTTAAGCCCAAGCCCAATGTCATAATAAAATCTCTCAGAACTACAGCTGAAGCCGAGCCGTGGATGAGTCCTGGTCAAGAAAAATTGCATTCTGGGTCGTTTCAGCTGACCCATCTTTCCAGGGACGTGGAGCCCCTTGGGTGCTGTGAGTCACTGCTACAGTATGATCTATTGGTCATTCAGGGCCATCCAGCTTCAAAAGGAGATCACTCGGAGAAGAAAAACTCACTTCTTGGAGAAAGAAATTTCTCTGTCTTTATTATGAGGGAGAGGAGTTTCTGCTGAGAAAACACCTCCGAACAGTCTCCAATTAATAGTTTAAAATCTCATTCAATTGTATATGGATCCTAATAAGCATTGTAGATCAGGATCAGTTATGCCAAGTCAAAGGCTCTGAAGGTGACAGAATTTGTGCATGCTCATGCCTAAACCACAGCTGAAGATGAAAAAACAACCTATCTTCTGGCACGTAGGCTGTATGTGACTAAGAGCTTGTGAGTGTCCTCCGCTGATTTCTGCAAAGCATTCCAATATTAGACCAGTTGTATTGCACACACCAAAGAAGCGTCTGTTCAGTTTATTGCAGATCCCATTTTCTACGATGAAGTGGTATTGTAAGAAAAGGAGGAAAATGACCAACACGTCCCACCCCTTCTTTTCTTTCCCTCTGTCTTTTGAGCAGTGGGAGAGAGAAAGGCACAGCGCTGGAAGCCAAGCGTGTAATGAAAGAAGCTGCAGCCGCTTTCTGCTCCAGAGGGATGCTGCGTGGGTGCTTGGGCCGACGGAGAACAGCTCAATTTAAGAGGGTTAATTACGAGGTGCCACCCGAGGGTTCGGCAGGCCTAACAGAGGCTGCTGCAGGTACGCTAGCATGCCACATCACGAAATAGTTAAAGCTCAGGCGAACTTCTGACTTGATAATTGCTGTTGACTTCCCTCTGTGGAGCCCCTCTGCCCCAAGGCAAAAATATGAGACAGCTTGTACAACTAAAAAAAGACAGATTTATTTATTTTTTTTGTGCGTGTGTGGCTCTTTATTCTGTAACAAACAGGCCGAGCGAGTAGCATGATGTTTTTGGTGAGCTTTTTAAGCAAATAGAATTAGCGCTGTTTAGACTGATTAGCCACCAACTACCGCATGGGAGAGGAAAAGGCGAGGCTCTGTTACTTTTTCCCCATCTCTTGTTAGTATTTCCCTGCAAATCCCCATGCTAGACACATCAAATACAAATCCATAAAGGCTTCAGGAGAGTCCCGTTATGGATCAGTGTGTTAGGAGCTTTGCTTCTAAAAGCTGCATCGCCTTCTCAGGAGGACTGCCTTATTTAGTTTATTTCAGAAAATAAGCGTGGGCATTCGAGACTCAGGCAGCTCCATCATAAATCATTATTCATAAAGTGTCGGCCAGGAAACCACAGCTTTTCTGAGGAGGAAAAAAAAAAAGCAGTGACTTCTCCTGCCTGCTTGCCGTTGTCCAAAGGCTTGGGGAGGCTGGCTGCCTTCCAAGCCCAAATGGAAAGAACCTATTGATGGGGAGAGAACTCCCACAGTTCCCTGCTTCCTGTGCGCACAATGCCCACTGAGACACTCACCCTCATCTTCAGGGGTGCTTGAAAGCCCTCAAAGAAACTTTCCAGTTTCTTGGCTTTATTTTCAGGTTTATAAAAGATGGGCACAAAGCTTTGTGACACAACGTGGGCCTTTTGAGTGGGTCCATACACGGCCCCCAGCCCAGACTCAGGTCAGACTCTAAGAGGGACCGGTGGCAGAAGGTTGAAGATGGGACTAAATCCAGCCAGGCAGGTTATAATAAAAAGGAATATCAGCAGTAGAGTGTAGAGTGCTTTGAAAATGGTACCATCTGTCAAGGCATATTGTCACCGTGGCATAAATGTGCCATACAAAGGCAGGTAAAGATCCACTTTTCTTCACAATTCTGTCATAAATAAGGGGAAAATGTCCTTTTTGCTGAGTGAGGAGAGAGCTCTTCCTGCGCAGAGGTACATAATGAGTCTTTAAGAGGGAAATATGCAAGACTATGGACTTATCAATTATGCACAAGGGCTCTGAGGAACATGCAAGGTCAAGTGGTCAATGCATATTGAAAACCTCTTGAGCAATCATGAGCCCAATTTCTGTGTTCAACCATATGCCCAACACATGTCAGCAATTTGTGTTGAGCCTTAGAACGTCTCTAGCAAATTTAATAAATCAAGCACTGGTTCATTAGCATGCCAGTCAGGCACTGCAATAGCCAAAGCCATGCAAACTCACAAAAGCCTGATATTTGGCATTTTTGCACAAAACATTGAGTTTGATCTCGTTATTACCTTTAGAGTAAGCACTGCTGCTATGATATCACTATGGCAGTGATCAGTGGTGCAAGAGGAAGCCGTATGTCAGTGGGACATTGCCAGGTTGAGGTGCTGCTGTACTGGCCCAGTCTCCAACACTCTGCTCCAGGCTCATTTCTCCTTTCCAGGCCGGCTGCATCCTCCCACAGTAGCTGCTGAGAGAAGATGGAGCGCCAGTCAGGTCTCCATGGGAACCAGTGCCAGCTACTGAGCCCCTCTCTTATGTGGTGTCAGCACAGGGGCCACCAGCCGCACCAATCAGACCAAGGATCTGTTGGGAAGAGAACAAGGGCAGAAGAAAGGGATGCTGGTAGCAGATGGAAGAATTAGTAACCCAAAGATGCATTACACGGTTACAGGCCATATTTCTTATGCTTTTTACAGATATCTGCAATAAAATATGTTTACTTTTGCCATAATTGCTTAGGAATCCCTTGAAAGCAGCACAGCCGTGCTATATGATGTTTAAAACTGAGTCTTACACTCTGTTTGAGCTGGATTAGTTTTATCTATAGCCACCAATCCCAGTCCTGGAGATCAACCTTCAACCTTCCGGCAGAATTCATTTCCAGTCCAAATCGAACACCCCTTATCCAACTAATTAAATGGCCTGATGGTCTGGATCAGATTTGTTCAAACAAGCTTGGATCTGAACTCATCAGGAAGGTAGGTAACTGCTGTAGAGGCACTTTAATTAGGCTACAAATGAAATCCATGATTAGTAGAGCTCTTACTTAAAGAGGACATATTACGCAAAACTCACTTTACATCCTTTGTATTTCCATTCTCTAATGCTCCTATAAACACCCCAACCGTGAAAACAAAACAAACAAAAAAAAACATTCATCCATTTTCTGTGAATCAGTTGAAAGATTTTGGTGTCAAGAATCATGCTTCGATAAGCATTTCAAAGGCTCCATTATTTTGATGTCAGAAGGACATTTATCTTCATGTGTGGTAAACACATAGCATAAGTACAGGAGGAGTTAGGCGTGGCCAGCAACTGCTTATTTGCATAAAAGTGACAGAGCCCTAAAACGGCTCATTTTGAAAGGGACTGAACCAGTCAAGAATAGAGTTGGTGAGATTTCTTTATGTGAGAGTGATTTTGTGAAAATAACTTCATGAGCATGTTCTGAAGCCCATAGACCTGCTATAGCTAAAGTGAGTTTTGCATAATATGTCCCCTTCAATAGAACAAATACATAATTTATATAGTTGTCATCAAAAGATATGGCATATACATTCTTACATTCTGTTTAAACATGGTATCTCATTTGACTCAGTGTCTTCAATGTAAAAAATAAATGGCAAACATGCCATAGACATTTTGTGTATGTGTAAAATAAAACTGTATGCACATTAAAATGTTTAAAATAAAAAAATTATTTGCATGTGCAAAGTGGTTATTAAAATATAAGACTAATGAAAGTAGAGTATACAAAGTCAGTGTATTACACTATACAGTAATTTACTTCTAATTGTAAATAACAAGACATTGTCAGCAAAGTCTGGCTCTGAACATACTGCAGATCAGAATGCAAAAAAAAAATCTATATATGTAAATGTATACATACTTATTTTTTGGATCCTGATCTTCGGAATGTATGCACCATTACTATTCATGTACTGTAACTCTGTCTTTAAAGTTTACAGTCTTGCAATCTATGTTTTTGCAAACTTTGCAAAAAATGCAGGAAGCTAATTTTATTGGCTCTTAAGATGTTTTATCCTAAGATAACTAAACTTACTAGCTAGAACAAATTTAAACAGTGTGTGACACTAAAATGACACTACATAAAAGATTTTCCCACACACTGAAGATTTTGCAAAACCAGCTCAGAATATATTTCAATAAAAATTTGTCTGCATCTCATCAAGTGCAATCTGAGCATTCAATCTCTCCTTTTTGCCGACGAGCTTTCAAAGAATCCTATCAGTGGTAATTTGAGGAGATTAGACAGATCCTTTTTCCACACTGATAGACTAGCCAGATCCCTTATAAATTACATTACAGGCCCTCCTCTGGAAAACTAATTTAACCAGTCTTGATTAATACTTAATTCATCACCATTATGAAATGTATCCTTTTGATTTGTCAATCATGTGAAGTAATTCATGGTTCTTACTCAGCCATCAAAATGCAATTGAAAGTGACATGGATACTTGTTTAACCCAGTTTAGTCACGTCCCTGCTCAAATGCATTATATTCACTGCGAGTTTAAGCAGCTAAATTTATATTTGCATGTACTTATATTCATATAGCAGATACTTTTATCCAAAGTGACTTTCAAGAAGACAAAGCAAGTATAGTTGAAGTGTGCAGCTATGACAAGAGGCAGCTTTGATCACACACAAAGCGGTACACAACTGTTTTTCCATTTCATTATTTTTGCAGAGAGCGGCATGGTGCAAGGGGTGAAAATAAATATGGTATAAAGAACAATTCAGCAATTTACCATGAGAAATCTAGTGAAAATACAATGCTGTCTCTCTCTGTACAAACCATAATGTTGCATAATAATAATAAGTCCATTCTGAAGATTTAACCCTTCAAACAATAGTGACACGGATTCATGCCTGACACTGCAAATAGTAAATCGACGTCATACAACCAAACAACCAAACAACTCCTTATATGAAAGTTCCTCTGGTTTGAGTTGATACTCGAGGTGTCAGACATCATGCTGAGCTTCATTTGTTGTTCCTATGTAACACTAAATCAAAGACATTGTACTTTAAAAAACATGTATAAAAAATGGTTTCACATGCAAATGTCCATATGGCCAAGCTTTAAAGTATTAGAATAAGATCCACCAAAGAGGAATCTTACAGAAAATGACATTGCTGTGGTTAAGTAGGAATGGACAGTGGTCTTACTGATCAAACAAATATTTCATAACTGATTTACCTGAATGACTTGTGCTTCAAGCTTCTAAAATTTCTCCAAAACCCATCCTGGTACAGATTTCATCTTGGACGGCTCATGGAGTGGGTGGTTGGTTCCGCTGTCAAAGCACTGCATCCATTAGTCATGCCTCAGCTTAAGCAGGAAGCGCAAGGTGACTGTGGCTACTCCAGGCCTCACCCTCCCTGGGCTGCCATACATCAGCAGCTGTTCACCAACATCCTCCCCTGGAGGCAGCTGCAGAGGCCAGGCTCTAAGTCCCCCCGCCACCTTGCCACTGCTGCGTGCCGTTCAGTGATAGATGATGAGGTCCAAATACTCAAACCGCTCCAGAGTTAACGGATAACACATCCGCGGCAGGGGGAAAAAATAGCTTATCAAGCACGGATGGCAAATCCCATCAGCTGAAAGACATATTTAAATTGCCTGGTTGGGTCGCCGCCATGTCGATATTGAATTGTGGCCTGCCAGAAGTGTGAAGTTTAAATGTAAGCGCTGCAATGGCGGCCAAACGCCACAGGAACGCTTTAAGCGCATATGTCTATTGAGTGCCAGTGATGTTGTTGGCATAAGGCTGAGCTGGAGAAAAAAGCAAACAACATGGTCCATAAAACAGCTCCATCATCTGCCTGCTTTACAGTACATGTTTTCTTTTATTGCCATTTAGGCCCTGCTTTGTAAAGGAAGTGATCAGTAAAAAAAAGGAGTAAGTATAATGAATGACAGTTCAGGAGATGTACTTTAGGAATGAAGCCAAGTGGTCCAATCCTTTTTGCAGCTAGACTCACAGCTCTTTGTCCTCTTCTGGCTCACTTGATCACCCCAGTGCTTTTGCTGCTGTGAAATCCCTCCTCTAAATTTTCTCACCTCCTGTCAGTCTTTTGTACAGGAGAGTAATGACATTTGCACTGTCGGGAGAACACAGGTGGACTTGAAAGAGATTTCTTTGGGGTGCTGTGATGGAGATAGCGAAGGTTTCATAGTCCATGTTGCAGCATTTCATGGCCATTTGCACATCCTTTGGATATCAAGTTCCTTTGATATGTATGGGACTTTTCCTTGTACTGCGGGTCAACATGTACATGAAACCCGGTCTCACGATATACAATCTATTCAAAAACGTGCTGTGGTCACATGTTAGGCATTTTATTTAATGGTAGCTACCCAATGTATTTTAATGCACAATTAGTAACACCGACAGTGTCGGTGCTAACTAGTGACTGAGGGACACTTGGAGAGAAATGTGCGTACGTCAGCTTTAAAGAGTTTTTTACCGTCTTTGCTTCCAGTTCATGTGAATTTGTCTTCTTTTGTAGCCTTTGAATGAATGCTTTTATGCAATATTGTGAAAATATACTACACATTTCCCGCTTAAAGAGCAATAATAATGAGTTGACTCCTTATCATTTTTGTTTGTGAAGCAGTTGAAACAGGTTGAAAAAGGGAAAGTCATTCAACCTAAACTTAACCCTAAATCTACCCTAACCCTAAACCTAACCCTAAACCCACCCCTAAACCTAACCCTAATTCTAACCCTAACCCTAAACCTAACCCTGAATCAAACCCTAAACCTAGTTTCTAATCTAACCAGTTAGCGCTAATTCTGGTGGTGTTACACACTGTGCATTACAATACATACAGTAGTGAAGCTTGTCTTAGCATGACAAAAATCCCCAAAGCATGATCGCAGCACATTTTTAAATAGATTTAATGCCGTGATGGCTCATTGAAAAAGTCGTGAGATCGGTATTTGGTTTTTGACTGGAAAAATTGCAAAGCATGCTGAAAACACCAGGCAAGTTGGATTCCGGCGGGCCTACCGAGGCCCATCACGCAGACACCAGCCTTTCCGAGACTGGCTGGATTAGGTCAGTGTCAAATTTCACTTCATCTGCCAACTGCTCCAGCTTAGCACTTCTGTGAGGCAACTTGAAGAGCCAGAAGGCAAAGTAGGTTTATAAGCAGTGTTCATCGTCGGAGAGTGAGGGACTCTGGATTGAGCCAGAGAGAGAAAGACAACGAAAAAGAAGTTTAAATAGGACAGAGATACTCAGACCATCTGGCCAGGCTTCAAATAGCCAGTCACTGTTTGCTACATCATCTTTCATGCCATGTACACAAGCTAGCATTTGAGGAGTACAGAGGGTCACAGAGTGCTTTCATGAATAAATGCTGTTTCATCCTTGACACTGGCAGCTCAGATGATTATGTAGGACACCTTTGGGCTTAAAGGACATCCTGGTTATCTTTAAAGTTTTAGGAATACACAGTCAAGAACATCAGGGTGCTAGGTCATGGTAGGTGTTTATTGTTTGTTTGTTTGTTTGTTTTGCTTTTTGTACATCACATTAGCCAGTAAATATAAATGTCTATACAGTCATAGAGTAAATCATAACTCGTTGTTTTCTGAGTACAACACTCCACCCAATCACTCTTGACCAGTGGTGGATAATATTTAACTTGTGTTGCTGACATGCATAGGACCCTCAGCACTACAGTGACTGATACATGAAACTCAACACCACAGACTCCTTGCCTTCACAATGACAGTGTACTTACTGTGCGGAGAATCGGCCAGTATGCAAAAATAGTCAATAATGGTCCTGTGGTTAGACACTGCATGACAATATATGGCCTACAGTCTGAAATCATACAACTAGGGAACACTTTATTTGAACTTTGTTGCATAACATTGATATTGCCATGTCAAAAGCATGCCACAGCCGTATATGCTTTCAAAATAAATGATGTCTTTTAGTAGTCATATGTGACTGTTTCTGGTTTTGTGTCGTGACAGTTGCTACAGTGTCATTACAGTTTATGTCACATGCTAATTTAAGGTCATCAAACATTGTGGCATCTTTTATAACAATTACTGATAATGGAATCCCGACACCGTTACGGTATTATGGAACATAATCTGTCATGGTGACTCAAGACAGCATACAACACCTGCCATGACATGTTTATGGCATGGTTATGTCAAAGATATAGTAAGGTTAATAAAGTGCCTATAAATGGTGACGTTTATGGTGGGCGCACCTCATAAAGTGATCAGTGAATGGAAGTAAAAGCTAAGGGTTTATTATAAAGTGGATGGCAAACGTGAATCTTGCATTATAGCATTTTGACCAGATACAGAATGGGATAATTTTACACAGGGGCACTTTTCCCACTCCCACTCCCAACTTCTGCATTCAGCCAGAGGCTCCATTCTATCATGGCCAAAACAGAGCTGCTCAAGGGGAGCTTCTATCCTGAGGCCATTAGAGTCCGCAATCAGAACATGCTCCACTCCCCTCACAGCACTACCTTAAAGGACTAATACAGCATCTCATTTCATATTCATTGTCATATTTCAGACCATATTCACTCTCATATTCCATTTCTGTCTTCATGATTTATTACTAACATTACATGCTGAACATTACGGTTACATTACTCTGTTTATATTACTCTGTTTGCTTCACGCTGTTTACATTGCTGTGCGAACATGGCACAATGAATTTTAACATCCCTCCTGCACATTGTACATATATGAATCTTCCAGATTGCTGCTAAACTCATAAAACACCCTCTCTTTTAGCTTACATCTTTCACCTTTAACTTGTGTAGATCCTTTTTAAGATATCTAACTTTTTATTTTTGATTTGTGTTTTATACATATGTGTTTTAAAATTGCTTATTATTTTTTTTGTTATTTAAAATTGTACTCACTCTAATACTTATATTTGATCTTACTTACACCTATTTTTTATTTTGTGTTTTAGAAATGTTCAGATCAGGATACAGCCCAAATAGGCGGAACATCGTTTCCCAGTTTTTCATATATATCTCTATTTTTGCTTTTGTGATGATAACATTTGACCAGTGACATATTTAGCACGTGTTCAGCTCTTTTTTTTGCAAAGCAAATGCATGTTTTTCACTTGTAGCTTAAAAAAGGAGAGGCGCAGCACAACACAAATATGATCAGAAGTTGCTGTGTTTGTCATCAAAATGAATTCAAACATTCCAAAATCCAATAATACAGAAAGTAAATCAAAGGCAAATATAATAAATTGCATACCTATGTAATTATATTTGTGAAATTATATTAGAACCTAATGACAGCAATAACTCAAACAATGCTGATATTGCAAGGGCACAAATAAAGTGCAGTCAATAAAAAATTGATACAATTGCTATCACTGAATTGCCTGCTAACAAGTGCTTTTGTGCAGTGGTGCCAGGCCTGCAGATTCTTCCTCTCTGGCATCAGTGGAAGTGAGGAAAGAATTGGGGGAAGTGACCTGTATCTAACAACCATTTAGCCTCATGCCTTTCCAGATGCCCTGAAGTGTGCTTTACATTTCTATTAGAAAGTGCTAAAAACAGAGAGGAACACTCCAGAAAGGACCACGGCTTAATTTACTGCATGAAGTACTATTTCTTCTGAGCCTGTTTGACACCTAATTTTATGAATGTGAATAATACAAGGACAACATACATCCATTACATCAAGGTGTAGACCACCGAGGGACATAAATTGAAGAAAAAAAAAAAGAAGAAACACTCTTCTGTAGTACAGGATAAATTATCTGCAAAAGTTTCTGCAGCTTGATATTCCCTGTTGCTTCAGTTATTGGATTCATATTTTATTAAACTTTCATCATCTTCGAGCCTATTGTGCAATAATTGTGTGCTAGTCATTTTGCATGATCTTTAACCTTTTTTTTTTTATATCTACACATCCAAGGATCCTCACTCATTGTGTTTTCTTTTGTGTTTTTTTTTTTATTCCACTCAGCAGCCGAATTTCCTCGACCTTCACCGTGAGGGAACGGGGAGGAGAAAGTCAAATGAAGTTGTCTGATACGGTCAATCAAGAGCGTTACTTAGCATTACTCTCAACAACCTATCAGGATCAAAAGTGACATCTCCTTTCACATCAGATTATTCATTTTCATATGCATGTTTGTCATTCCACACCACGGCTAATTAGGGCATCAAGTCATCGAGCAGCGCAAATCCCAAACACCGGCACTGGAATAATTATTACAAGTTAAACATTAAAGTCACACTCTTTTATTTCAAGACCATTACATCTCCCGGCAGCAAGGCAGCAGTTTAAAAAGCTATCGCCTTGAGAGGCCTCATTAGGATCCCGTTCGCATGGATTTTCCTCCGGCTTAGCTGAAAGGATGGATGTTCCTGCAGAATGAAGCCTCTGCTTCATCCATTCTCCCAGTCTGGCCAGCAGTAACACACAAGTGTTTGGTCATGTGGAGCAAAAAATCATTTATCGACAGCTTAAGCAGATATACATGAAAGCCAGTGCAGTCACATATGGACGTTTAGTACAGAAGAGGCAGCCTTGAGGAAATACGCCATCAACTTTACCACAGAACTACGACAGCAGTGTTTCATTATTAGGTAATGTTAAACGTCTGCTGTCACTATAATTTGATGAATGACACAGAATTCTAATCAGACCAGTCAAGCACTGCTGGCACAAATGAAGGTTAATGCCAAATTCTTAGGGCAAATACTAGGCAAAGGAAAATGGATGAAAAGCAACACAGAACGATAAACACCATTATGAAACCATGTGGTTAATCAGTCGAGTATTTGTGAGCTTTAAATATTATTTCTTACTGCCGTGTTCAAAGGAACTCTCATATCACAGTGATCATTTTGATACATATGGTTTGACAGATGTTCTTTATACCTTACCTGAACATACTTTTCCGCTGATTATATTGAGTGCTCACTAGGAAAAACGAGGTGGAGGCTATGCAAGGCTGGAGTTTCATCTAGAATTTGACAGCAAACATTACACAGGCAGTAACAGGTGAGAAATCCTGTTTACAGTGCATGATCTGATGGAAAACAGAAAAAAGAATGTGTGCTAGTGTGCTGTTTATGTAAAATGCAGAACGTCATTTCTCATCTGGGAACACAGGGAAAATGTTCCCACAGCTAAAAAACTGTAAATTGATTAAATTCAGCCAATGTACAATTGGCACAAATTCATGTCCGTGATTCAAAATGTAAATAGAATGTGCTCAGGTCACTTTTTTTTTCTTTCATACAAATAATAATAATAATAATAATAATAATAATAATAATAATAATAATAATAATAATAATAATAATAATAATAATAATAATATAGTACCTTTCACAAACCCAATGTCACTATACATAGCAAGCAGGAGAAAAGAAAAACACACACACACAAATCCATATTACATAGTCATGGTGGAAGGGAAGAAAAGTCTTCGGGTTTAAAAGATGAGACGGAGCAGCAGCCACAGAGGGATTGCAGAGGTGAGTTCCAAATTTTGGGAGCCTTGGCCCTGAATGACCTACCACCTGGAGTGGAGAGTTCAGTGAGTGGAACAAGAAGAATATTAGTGCCAGAAGATCTGAGAGAGGGAGGGGAGTGTAGGAGATTAGGAGTTGAGTAAGGTAGGGAGGCTGTGAAATGCTTTAGAGGTGAGAAGTAAGACTTTAAACATGCTTTGAGCCTGAACTGGTAGCCAGTGTAGCTGAGAGAGGATAGGGGTGATGTGGGCAGACCATTTAGTATGTGTCTTATGTACTGAACCTTTGTATAGATTTGCTAAGGAGGCAGATGAACAAGGAGTTACAATTGTCAATGCGAGACATAATGAAGGCATGGACTAGACTAAGAGCATCAATGCTAGATAAGAATGGGTGTAAGCGAGCGACATTGCTATGGTGATAAAAATCAGTTACTGAGATGGACTTGATGTGCGACTTAAAATTAAGTGAAACCAGCACAGCATCAATTCATAATGAGCAAATGTAAAGGGCATTTAGCAGATGCCCTTATCCAGAGTCACTTAGTGATACACTCACTCCAGTACCACACACATAACCATGAAACAGTTACTACTGTGTGGAGAATCTTTCAACCAAATTCTGCTTGGGCATCACTGATCATGTGGTCAGAAACCCTGTGGTGATCTGATCATGGAAAGCAGGACAAACCAGCTAGCAAAGTGCGCATAATAATAAATCTTACAGTGTGTTATTGCACTCCTATAAATTGGAGCTATAAGGTAGGTGTATAGCTAACAAAGTGGCCAGTCAGTGTAAGTACAAGGTGGGTGTTTTGTATTAAGTGGATGGTGAAACTACTTGTCAGCTCTTGGAAAGGTTTGTTATTAATCACTCCATATTTTTTTAAGCTTTCAGAGGTGTGAGGGAGTTTCTGCACTACTTTACCACACACAGAGGAGGCCCTCTAGACGAAGTGGTGCTGCGCATTGCAATCACAATGAAATTAGACCATGTATATACACTATGTGGCTGTCTGCTTCAATTGGAAAGCTTTTCGTATGGAATATGTTCCTAAAGTAAGTTGGGGTGTCCCCAATCCACAGATCAGCCTTTTACATTTGGCATAATCTAATTCACACCTTCACTCACTGTGCCTCCACAGGAAGCTTCGCTTGTGAATTGCCTGAACACAAACAAGCTGTGCAAATGACCTGTATAGTTAAAAATGGCCTTTTTAGACTCTTTTCAAGATGTTTAAATTGTAAGTCTGTGGCTAAAGCATGCTTTGACCTGGCTGATTATTGTAATTAAAAATCCATCTACATGACATGTATGTATACCGGGGCTGCAATCAAAAGAAGGATTTCTTCTAAAATGTACAGTTGGCCTTTTGTGATTGGAGATCACTCTACAATCACTAAGCATTAAACTATTAGCCAGGTACATTCTTTTATTGGGTTCCAAATTGGTGGATTTATTGGGTTCTCCATGGTGTATGCCAGAGGGAGTTCAATTAATTACTAAGATACATTATATGGACAAAAATATGGGGATGCCTGACCATTCAACCAAAAGGGACTTTGATGATATTACATTCTAATACATTGGCTATAATATGAAGTTACTTCACCTTTGCTGTCTTGACAGCTTTCAATCTTCTTGGAAGCCTTTCCACAAGATTTTGGAGTTTCTGTGGGAATTTTGGCCTATTCATTCTATATGGAATTTATGAGTTCAGGCACTGATGTTGGATGTGGTTGAGGTCAGGACTGGTCAAATTCTTCCATACTGAACTCTTTCAGCCATGTCTTTATGGGGCACAATCTTCCTGGTACAGAAAAGATTCTTTCCCAAACTGTGTCCAAAAATTTGGAAGCATGGCATTGTCCAAAATATCTTGGTCTGCTGATGCATTAAGATTGTCCTTCACTTCAAATAAGGGGCCTAGCCCAAACCCTGAAAACAGGTGTGTCTCAGTACTTTTGTCCATATTGTTTTTTGAGTCAAGCTTTTTTTTAAATAACTCTAAAGACAGTCCACATTCTTGCTCTGTCCCTCTATGCTGAGAGTTTTGAGCAAAATGGGAATAAGGACCATTGTGAGTGCCTCTGGTCTGTCATATATACTAAAGGGTGATGAGACAGTTTGGCAAACTTGAGGCACTCGAAGAAACTTTTGTACAAATTTGAAAGAACACAATACAAAACTTTCAAAGGACTGCACCCACAGAGGAAAACCCAAAGTTCCTCCCCATGTGAGCTTGATTCTGGATTCAGTTATAACTCGCATTCCCCATGTGGCAGTAATATTTAGCCTCGAATGCAAGGTCAGCATCAACCATTCACTATGTGATTCCATCACATGCATTTATGTGTGGAGGTCCCATACCCTTCTGCCCCCTATTCTGTTTGTCCAAACAACCCCTTTATGATGAATATTTATGACAGCATCTGAAAGACTCAGAAAGGAGTTTGCTTTTAATGACATGTCGAACTAATGAAGATCGAAGGAGACATCCCCTCATTTTCATTTAATCACACATGCTTTGGCATCCTTAAATTTTGATGAATGTCATGGGATTCTCTTTTTAATGTGTTTCTTTTTTTAATACTATGAGGGAGCTTGGAGTGATCCGACTAGAGCTTTTGGTGTGTTTTGGTGTGTACTTACACAAATAAATCCGGTGACTACTGACTTTTAGGGCCCGATAATGCACACGGCGCATTGGCTTTCGTCACTGGCGCAACTCATCATTGCTATATTGTGCGAGCGCATCGTGCATTTTTCCGCCAGAAATCTGCGCTGTGATTTTAGCAGATGACAAT
>JBBMFX010000030.1:11459974-11470542 GCA_037832545.1 Rhabdalestes septentrionalis | reverse complement strand
TTTTCCACAATGCGGGACATTCAAGGCAACATTATGCCCTTCAAACTTTCTTTTAAATTGCACAGAGCTGTCTATGACATACGGGTGGCCTCTAGAGTCCATATCTTTAGAAAAGTGCATTTGAAGACAAAGTTCAAAAGTACTAAGAGTTACCTGGAGGCCCGAGGGACCCTCATAAAAGAGGATTAGATTTGTGGCCAGTCCTGATTCAGTCTCCTTTGTATTCAGCACTGGACTATGGTGACACCTTCAAGGTCATAGCATACAATAGCAAAAGCAGGCAGAACTCTTGACTGAGTCGCTTATTTCCATATTCAATCTTCTGAATTTGCAAAAAATGTGTGAGAAATTAAGAAATGCTCTATTTTAGTGTAGCACGAAAAAAAAAAAACTGCAGCTACAGGAAAAGTTGAGCTGAGCAAGACCAGCATGATCTGAGTCAGAAATTCTAGACAGAGTACAAAAATAATTCTTAAACTGAGAATGATGGAATTATGAGGAACAAGAAACAGAAATAACATTTTTAAATTTAGTAATAAAGTCAGGCATGAGGCCTGTGAGTGAAAAGACGGCTGTGAACTCAGGAAATAATTCTGACCACTAGGGGAGAGTCTCTTTCCAGTCAAATCATTAGTTATTCAGTTGGAATACATACACTGTGCCAGAGCTTCAGCTGCGATAATGTGAATAGACAGAGGACACAGAGTCAGCATGCAATAAGAATGACTTATGCTGAATTTACGCAGCCTGAGACAAGGTTATGCCTTTGGGGCAAAAGTTCCAAGCCAAGTCCATGCGGATACCAAACAAGACCACATTTGATTCTCTGGGGGGTGTATATGGCGTGTCATTTGTGTGCCCAGATCAGATAAATGACCACAGAATAATGTGGTTCCTGGCCACAGATACCTGAGGATGAGATTTTCAGAAAAAAACAAACAAACAATGAAAAGCAAAGATCAAAATGTGCATAAATATGCTACATTATTCATTTAAATAGACAGGGTTTATGGTGAATGCTTTATTCAATTACTTGTTGACATGTGACTGCCTCAAACATACCCAAGCTAGCATCCTACACTACAATCCTATGCTAATTTAATCTTTACCTGTTTGCATACATACTTTCCTTTCTTGTGTTGCTTTATGCTTACTGTATAATGCTAACCATTTCATGTTGTTACAGTCACTTGTTGTTGTTTTTTTTTTTTTAACAAAAAAGAACATTCAGGTGCCCCCAATGCCTCGAATGTCAGCCCTTTAATTGCAAGATCACGGGTCAGTCCCAGGTGGTGCCACAGACATCTAAGAGAGCACAGTTTTCTTCGTTCTGTCTTTGGGTGGGAGGGATGGCTCCTATTACTCAGCCCATGGACATCTGCTGGGTGATGTAACTGAATTGGCAATCAGCATCCTGCTCCAAGCATGTTATGCTGTCCAATGATGTTGCATAAACGGCAATCCAAAACGATGGCTGTCTGGCTTCATGTGACTTGCAAGAAGGACATACAACCCTTCACTCTTGGTGGCATCATGTGGTTGGTGTGTCCTAGCTAGTATGTGGAATTGTAAAAGACTACATTTGGCAGAAAATCTGCATAAAACCAAGTAAATGTCCAAGTAAATGTCAGAAATGGAATCCTGTTTGGATTTGTTTGAGCAGATGCTTAAGCAGACTGATGTAAACATCACTGGAACCTTTAAGCCAAGGCCACACAACAAAAAGTTTCAACCAAGACCTGCTGGGTATTCAAAGTTAGCATTTTCTACTTATGCTTATGAGCAACAAAGCTAAGGTAATAAATAATGGAAGCTTATGTGCTTCCTAATCAAATAGTCTCATGGCAACTGCATCAAAAAGTAAAATAACCTCAGATAGACCCACGTACAAGCACTGAGTGATGAAAAATGGAAGATGCAATTTTGTGAACATTTTCATCAATTGTTAGCAGCATTAGCTGAATCTTAAATTGCCCCTCCTCATTATAAACATCTTGAAAACTATGACTTCTACACACACATCCAGCACTAAATATCCAGTTAAATCCCAAATGGCTCTTTGCTAGATATTAAGCAATTTCCTCTGGGATCAATAACGTTTTCTGATTCTGATTCTGATATGACGATGTACCGTTGGAGTACAGATGTCAACATGACCTACATAGAGTACTATACATGGAGTACTTTGCCATTTGAAATTAAGGATCATATCTAAATTATGGCAGTTGTGTGAGCCGTCTCCATTCAACTAATCATAATTCTGAGGTTATAGCACTCCTGTCTTCTGGAGGTGTAGAAGAGGAAAGATTTTGCCATCTGGCTGTCTTATACCTTTTGAAGTTCTGACTCCCAACTGATTGACTCCAGGCAAATGTTCAACTATAAATCCCCCTGAGCTCCTGGAGCTCGTGAGCTGCTCTACATGCATCCATACCTACCGACAAACCTATTAGTACCCAGAATTATTTTCAGTTCCACTTCATAGTAAAATCCTAGCTCACCAAGTGATTAAAATGCAAACGCACGCTCCTCATGATACCAGAATGCAATAATAATAATTCAGACACTCTTAAAAATGAAGGTTCTTTGTTATAATGCCACAGAAGAATCACATTTAGTTCCCAGTAACCTTTTTGTAGATGGTTCTTTAACCTCAGAACTTTAGTCTTTATTTACTTTATTTACTAGCTCATTATATTGTACTGACAGATTAGTGCTGCCCTTATTGTTGGATGCACCACAAGTTTTTGTATTACTATTATTGATTTGTTTCATCAGTAAAACAATAAAATGCAACTGAAATGTAAAGTACATTTAGATTTATAGTTGCTCAAAACTACAGTTTCTGGCACAAAATCATCTGTTTTTCAGCTTTATATGGTCTCTACACATTTTTATATAGCAACAAAAGCCAATCAACAACAATCCTTTTTTATACATTTGCTAAGAAATATATTCAGTACCAAGCTCTTTCTTTCATACAGTTAACACAACCCACTCTATGAAAATGTGATTTCCCTTGTGTATACAGAGATAAATACAGAATACATTTAGTGTAAACAATTTATTCATTCTGTCTCTGCTTTTAACAAGAACTGTTTATTTCAGGAGCTCAAATTTAAAAGCTGTTACTCTTAAACCCTAACAAAGCAATACATTGAGTGCTGACAAATACGATACAATACAACACAGTTTTTTTTTACAGTTCGAATGGGAATAGAGAGACTGCTAGTTGAATGTATTTTTCACATTCAGTTCTACATTAATTGGGCCACTTTGTTCAGGAATGAAATGACATTAGGTTTCATGTGGACAGAAACGAAATTCTGTACATTATTTTATTTAATCATTTATAGAAAATAAAATTGTAGATCACATTCATTCATTTCCTGTAACTGCTTAATCCTTATTAGGGCTGTGGACATCCAGAGCCCATCCCAGCATCTTACGTGTGCCAGGCAGGGACTCACCTATTCACAGACATTCACACACCGTTCACTCACACACTCACCCCTATGGACAAATTTGAATCCCCAGTTCAACTGACATGAATGTCTTTGGAATGTAGGAGAAACTCAGAAACCCACACCAAGACCTGGTTTAAACCTCCAACCCTGGAGACGGGAGGCAACCATGCCACCCACTGCGAGAGCCGCCGAGGAAGAGCCACCGAGGAAGCGCTATTTTTAAAACTGTGCTGTAGGTGGTAAATGGTCTTACTGGAGTAATCCACTGGCACACATTGCTTTGGAATGTCACGCACAGCCTGAAGTCACGTCACTGCTCGTTGACATTTGACATGGCAAGGTTGTCAGCGACAGGCAAAGACATTATGACCCTAACGTGCAACGTGCTCAAAAGACTGCTCCACACGTCAAAAGGCTCAGAAGGCAAAAACGGCTTCCATCTCGATGACTCATTCGTTTGGCACCAAGGATGTAATTTTCCCGCCTCATTATAGTGCGGTTAAGTGCTGAGCCCTGTCCACTCACTCATTCCCAAGTCATGAGGACTCCCTGTTGAAACTTGATTTATGCAAACAGTGAAATTGTCGGAACAGACAACTATCTGCCGTTTTATAACTGCTGAGTTTGCTCGCACTGACCTACATTTAAAGATGTGTGTTGCTGGAATTGACAGGATTCCTGAACAGTTGGGCAAATGCATCCTAGTGCATGTAATGCCTATACTGTGTGGTGGGTTAACATCATGACCTAAGGAGTTAAGACTTAGTAAGGCATGGGAACAAGATCATTAAATGGCTGTTACATATTAACAAGGTTTCCTAACATGATGAGGAAGTTGTGTTAATTTCTCAGTAATGCACTACAATGTGATCATTAAAATTTGACTTTGATGGTCCAGCTTCACTCTTTCTGAACTGAAAACTTCAAGGCTTTCTGTCAGGAAACAATAATGGGTAAGTACATTTCTTCTTTTTAGGCCTAAATTATATTCACAATCAGTGGAAACCACCACAGACCACCAGGGACAGCTTTTTTGATTTACGGACAACTCTGTCAGTGAAGTGATGGCATGGATGCACAGCAGTGTTGCTGAGGATCTGAAACAATACAAGACGTGCATTACAGCACAAACTGTGGGAAAGAGGGTTTGGCTTGGAAGAACTGGGGGTAAATGCCTAATGGATTCATTGTAATGGATTGAATGGTCACAGTGCAAAGTGTTTTAATGACCATTTTACTGGATGAAACTGCTCATGAATAAGAAACACCAACCAACTCTTACAAAACACACTTCATGGGGGGGAAATATTTAGTGGACAAATAAATGTTGTACAGCAGAGCTAGTGTGCATTTTGCTGTGCAATTAATTCTAATAAATGTGTGCTCAGCCACAGGTACTCTTTTACCATGATGGTTGACTGATCCCAACTGCTTGTACTCATGCCTCTCAATGCCCTGTCATGGTGGGTGAGGGTGGATGCAGGAATCAGCATTAAATATTTTATTAAGTTTTTAATCCACAAGGTTTAAGTAGCAAACAGCCTTGCGGCTTTACAAATACATGTGATATGTAAACACACACCTGACTAAAACAAATGGTAAATTATCATCACATAGCCAAACTTCTCTTTGAATGCATGTTCCACTGGTTTGTGTTGATACTCGAGGTGACAGGCATCATGGGTCTTAATGATAATAATAATAACCAATACTGGGCTTTAGAAAATGGTGTTGCAAACAACTGCCCATAAAGATTTAGACCTTTTTAATTTGTTGAAACCAGATTTTACCTAAATGCTCTATTGAGGTTGTAAGGATTAACTGAAGTAGGTAAGCTAAAGATGTGAATAAATTAAAATGAACAGGTCATTGGCTCTCCTGTTCAAAAGATGGGGAAGATTAGCATTGCAAGTATGTTGCTCAAGTGGACAACACTACATATACTTTTAAATAAGACACTTGTGCTCGTCTAGGCTCTGTGAGTGAATTAGCAAACCCTGTAGTTCAAAGCATTTTATTGAGGCATTTGAGCGGGATATACAACTGTGAATATTCGCTCTATCTGGCTTAAGCTTCAGGATTAGACTGGGGACTTTAGTGCATTGATTTCCTTTGTGTTTGTTATTGTTGCTGTATTTTCCTTCACAGATTTGGCAGAAAAATAGCCTCAGACGGCAAAGATTTCACGACAAAGATTTCAGGTTACAGAAAGGATAGCCCCTTTTAATGACATATTTTACATTGTGTGAATGTTCTCTCTGTATGTTTGCACAGTTTACAAATGAGCAAAACAGGTTAATTTCTTGAGGGAAAAAATGATCCCCAATGCTATCATTCAAGGAATCTGGGGGGCAAAAAACATAAAAACTAAACAAAGAAAGCAGTCTGTTTGGTTCCACTGAGAATCCTGTGGGAGGCACAAAGGGTGAGAGACAGAGAGGTGAATGTGTGTGGGAGAGAGGGACTCAGGGACAGAAAGAGAGACCCAAGAGGGTCTTCTCTTTGGCTATCCTGCTTAAATGCCAGGTATCTGATTGTTTGCCTCAAATGGATGTCTCAGCTGCAGCCCACCAGTGATCACCACCCTGCACTGGCATGTGCTGTGCTGTGCTGGCGCTCAACAAAAGAGCTGATCTGCTACCTATGGCCTGGTTTCAAGACCTTGGAGAGTGCCCAGAGCTTTTCTGTCCAAAAGCCCTCAGCACCAGCACCCCTGCTGGAATGAGACTGCCAGAGAAAGAAAGTGAAGTCTTCGGTCATGAGGAGGATGTGTTATCCACTACTTGACTTGACTACAGTGAGAAGACTTTTTAAAGGTCTTTAAAGTCCCACTTTTTAGAATAACCAGTATGAGACAACAGTAACTTTGGTTGTCTCATATCTCTTAATAATTATACTATGGAATATGAGACATGGCATTAGAGCCATTGTAAGATAAACTGCAGGACTTCCAGCATTGTGCTGGACGGACGCATCTGTGCCAGGTCAGAGTCACTGAGCCAGTATTGTGCAAATCTGGGTGCGCAAGAGTGATCAAGCTTGTGCAAACTGAGACTACACATGAGGTCTGTTCACAGGGCAGGACTGACCTCACCTAGATGAGGCACATTTTGAACAATAGCAAATTAAATCTAAAGCACAGTTATTACACAAAATGGTCTGGAGGGGACTTTCTCAGGGTACAGGATGAGAGTAAAGTCAAGCCCCCGTCCTGAAGCCTACATTCCTACAAGGCCACTTTGAAATAGACGATTAGACATTTCTATGGAAAAAAAACAAAAAAAAACTTTTTTGAATCTAAATTTAATTAGCTGCTTTTTCCCCGCCTGGTCATGCTTTGCTGCTCGGCCGCGGCATAAAGGCTGAAGAAGCGGTTGCGATGAATTGCACAAAAGTGTCAGTCAAGCGGTTCTTGTTCCAGCCATTCAGCAAAACGCAAGCGCAAACTCCTTGACGAAAGCTCCGAACCCAGCCCACGTCTGAGGGTGCATACAAGAGTGTGTGTGTGTGAGTGTGTGTCGAACGGGTAAAGCAATTTTATCTTTCCTCACTTGAGTGCGCTACTTTGGAGAGCTTGAAATGTATTTTCAGCAGAAGCAGGAAAAAGCAGGTATGCTGCATTACCCCGAATTTATTGCTGCTTACAGAGAATAACGCCCCCCCGATTTGTTCAGGGCAGCACAATATAGAGTAAAAAGTAGTCAAAGGCACAGACACACACACCCACCCACATCTACACACAGACCAGATATAGAATCAGAGGGGGGGAAAGGGAGCTCCACAAACATCACAAGCATTTTACAATACCTCTTGTTTTATGTTATGAGGTGCAAGATGTAAAGCCCATCGTTCCGCGTCTTGAGTAACTATAGTCCCGATGACAAATTCTGTTAAAAACAACACACAAAGGAGAACTCAATTCCCAAACACAAAAATTACTACATTTTTCAAGATAATCACAATGTCAGAGCTGACTGTTTTCATTTAGCAGCACAGTGGGACTTCTGTGGGCTTCACGATGCTGGCGGCCTGCTAGCTGCATGTAAGGTGCTGAATTTGATCACAGGATCTAATGTAATTAAAACTGCAATGGCACTGTCATCCCAAAATGGAATGTGTAAGCACACCGCAAGGTAAGATTTATTGGTGTTTTTGCATGTACTTTCCTTCTAATTCACAAAGACACATTCAAGAACATTTTCTTCTCTGGCATTATCGATTCTTTTCTTGGCTCTCCTGACTGCGTTGCCAGTACAGGACAAATGTCCTCCTCTGCAGCCTTCAGAGAAGCTTGTGTTTTTCATCAAAGACTAAATACCTACTGCATGCTGTACATTTGCAGCTTTGACTCTTCTTTTGATTGACACAGTTCAGACAGGATGCCTAAAGGGTGGTATAACATGTGAGGGTAAATGATGTCCTGTGCCGGGGGTTCATTTGCTTTGTTCCAGCCTGGCTGTTTGGCTTTACTTTTGCAAGAGGTTTCATCTCCTACTTGAAAAGCTTTGTGAACAGAAGTCCTGTTTTACAGTGAAACAGATCAATAAAAGAGCATTTCTGCTGATACCTCAAAGGTATATCAAACTGTGTTGCGCCTCTCTGTGATTTAAAAATTCAGTTGTACTTGCTTGCAATGTGCTATTTCTTATGGTTGTTTTAAAGTATGAAAATACACATAAAATTACTTTTACCTTAAAAGTGTTAGTCAGGCATTTTCATATATTATTTAAACGATATGATAAAATCAGTAATGTCGTTAATTGAGAACAAAAACAAGTTAGACAAGTATTTAGATAAGTTATGGTTCCCTTTTCTCTGACATTTCCTACATTATTTGAAGTGTAAATGCTAACCCACACACACAATTCCAATGGCAACTACAAAATCCCATGGTTAATAATAAACATTTTGGACATTTAATAAGAGCCATTCCTTTGTCTAATGTTTATATTATACTAGTTTAACATAAATATCTAAGCCAAGCTTTGTGGTCTAATACCACCGGAGGCCTTTGCTAGGGCACTGTCCCCACTAGCCAGGTTTAGCAGTCCATCCTAGATATCAAGTGACATAAATATGACACACACATGCACACACACACACACACACACACACACAACTAAGTTTAGGGCACTCTCATAGCTAAAAAACAGACACATTTATTGAGATGCCTGACCATTACACTAACTGGGTGCATTCAAATACATAGACTTTAATATGTAGTCACATCTTTTACCTATGAGGGCTATAATTTGTGTCCATTCACTCATTCAAGAACATATGAGGTCAGGCATGGTGTTGACCAAAACATCTTGGTCTGCTGAAGCATTAAGATTGTCCTTCACTTGAATTCAGTAATTAAAAGGTGTGCTTTTGTCCATATAGTGTATTTATATTTATCTGCTTCTATAATTAATATAAAATGAGACATTTTACCTTCAGTAACATGATAACATCTAGACTGCAACTTCTGTATCTTCATTTGACACTAGAGAACAAGCCAAACATATATTCTATAGAATAAGCAAGAGTTTGAAAAGCTAGTGCTTCAAAATTGTATTGGTAAAATGAACTGGGTTGGTTCACAGAATAATTGTACTATGGTAGTGGCAGCTGTAGGGTGAATCGACCACATATTCAGAAAAAGTAGGTATTTTCAAGTGTTCTGTGTGAAAAATCATTTCTTTGGCAGGCGCCTTGCACAGCGATCCTTTGAAAGGAGACAGAGCACCAGAACTGCAAAGGCGCTCTGAGAAAAACTCCATTTAATGAACTGATTTTAGATGGCACCCAAGGGCTACTACTATGCAGTAAACATATTTTTCAACCAACCTCCACCTCATCACAAATAACACATCCAACCTAACCTGTCAAAGTCCAAGCGCTTTTTAAAAGCCTTCTGCCATGATGGCTGAGAAGAGAACAGGCTCCCGCACAACAGAGGCACTGAAAGCACATGCAGCCTTGGAAGCTGTGTGACTAGTCACCCAAAGGATCCACAAAAAATGCTAAAATAGATTTGGTAGAGAGAAAAAAAGCTCAAATGCTGGCTTTTAAGAAAAATGGGAACAGCAAATTGCCATTGACTCAAGCAGGAAGTGGTTTTTTTTTTTTAAGTGTGGAGGATCAAGACTAGAGAAACGCATGGTATCAAGAATGCCATCTAACACAAGTAACAATGGCATGGCCAAGAGAAATAGTTTAATTTAAAATGGGTAAAAAACCATTGTATCTAAACATTGTAAGACCAATACGAGGATAGACATTTGATTCATGGCTATAAAAGTAACTATTTATCTCCCACACTACTGGTCTAAAGGGTGATTAAGGCTTTAACTTGGTTTTACATTCTTAAAATGTGGAACAAACAATGGCAGTATAATTTGACTGGAGTGATAAAAGCTGTTGAAGGAGAACATTTGGTGCTCTGTAAAATCGATCGTTCCATTTAATTTCATGCAGGGTTTCAGTATCTTTTAAAGAACCACCACAGCTTTAAGTATCTTCAGAATAAATATTTCTAAATATGGAGTTTCCTTGACACGTGGATCTATGATGAAAGAATATGATTGGGATGGAAAACACATTCGTAGAACACTTGAGAGCTCTTAATCTTATTTACAAAGGTGATTCTCTGAAGATAAAGTTATTTATAGTGGTTCTCCTATGGCAAAGGTGTCCATTTTCATGGCCCAGACAGAAAATATGTGTGCAGGTTTATATTCCAGGAAAGTAGAAGCATATTTTACCCATTTAATAAGTTAGTCTCAGTCTTCACACCACTGATTAGCTATATGAAGTAGGCCCCTGCTTAAGGGGAATGAACACCTGAGGCTCTTTGCAAATAAGATTGTTGACCCACGCTCTATGGTATCATTCCAGAGAATAATAAAATGAATTTGGAGGTTTAACTTTCAAGATAATGTCTCTGAAGATAAGGTGGCAGCCCTATGTTAACTTTATCAGAGACTGTATTTATAACAGTGACTCTGGATTTCAAACAGCGATGAGGAAACACACACAGACACATCCACACACACACACACACACACACACACACACACACACACACACACACACACACACACACACACACACACA
>JBBMFX010000030.1:11443835-11459874 GCA_037832545.1 Rhabdalestes septentrionalis | reverse complement strand
ACTCTTGTTCATTACATTTTACTTCATAACTGCAACCGCATGTGTTGTATTCATTGTTGCAAAACTTGTTCTGTATACAATTCGTTTGTTATCGTGATCAAAACCACTGATCTGAAGCTCAATGCTGATGCTGTCATTTAAATAGTTTCCTAATCAGCAATAAATATAACAATTTCTGATCAACCCATATCAATTGCATACTTAAAATAACATACCGGTTAAAGCCCCACCCATTTCAAGACAACCAGACACACTTCCGGGTTAAACCCTGCCCACGTCCGGGTTAGGCTCCACCCAGTCCAAGTGAAATGTACATTTACAGATAATTCATATGGTTTACAGATACAGATACAGATACAGATATTGCTGTTCTCACTCATCCCTACCAGATAATTACTCCTGTATGCAGTCTCAGGTTGGACATCCTCTGGGGGTTTTTTTTCATGTTGGCAGTCTGCAAAAAGGACAGGCAGAAAATAGTCTACCTACTTCTTATTTGTCATTTATGCCTGTTTTGAGTCCATCACAGGAACCTGATCAAACTGGATAAATAGGAACATGAAGCACAACGTGACAGTGAAGCCTTGAGGCCAAGAAAAAAAAAACAGTCAATCTCCAACACACATTTTATAATCTTTCACATCCCGCTAGGGTACGTGACGTAGTTGGCTGTCCAAACAGTGGCGTAATTGGTCTTTGCCACCAAAGAGCTTCTTTCTTTTTGAAAGCTTTCCAGAACTTTTCAACGTAAACTTTTAATAACTTTTTTTTCACTGGGGAAATCCACTTACCATGCCATATGTTTCTAATTGTGCGGAAACTGTTGTTCTGCTGATCATGAACTGAAACTTGCTTGCTCAAACAATTTCTGCAGCCCATAACTGCTCAACAACAAACAAAAAAGGACCAAGAGATAAATCAATGTGGACAAAAAGTCGAGAGCCTCCAATCTAAGAGAAAGTAGGTTCACACTGTAAATAATTCAGATGTGAAAGTTACAGTAGTGCGCAATGCATCTCTTTCATCAGTCTGTTCTGCTTCATTCTGCGTCCCTCGGGTCTCTCTTGCTTTGAAATAAATAGAGACTTAGGCAGCCAAGGAGCTATTTATGCTCAAAATTGACTGCCTCCTTGCTGTGATTGACTGTTTAATTTGGAAGACAAACTTCTAATCAACCTTGATGTACTGTACAGCAAACAAAAGGAGACATGGTCTTTGTTTATTTCTTTTCGTTTTGGAACACCTGCCTGACTGCTGAGCTGTACGCACTGAAGTCATTGATTGTATAAGTCTGCTTGGATGCAAGATTTGCTTTGATAAACCCTCAGGTAGAACCGTCAAAGATTGACGTGAGCAATGAACATTGCTAACATCACCAATGCTGCTATTATTTTAGAGCAGTGCCTAACAGGAATGTATCGCCACACGCTTTATTCATCACCTCTGGCAAGGTTTTACATTCAATGTCCACCGATTCCCTACATTATATGTTTTGACTATTCTGACTTGAGTGGACATTCCAAAACAAGCTCTTAATTTAGCAAGTGAAATTAACAATGTCCAAAACCCTAACTGTCCTCATTGGGAATAAACAGAGAGCTCTCCATTGGTTTCCCTATTGTGGCCCTTAATGCTGTAATACGTAGAGGCATCAATATACATACACACAGCAATATGTCTGTATATGATGGCTTGATGACTGGGTCAAAACATCACCAAAATACCAGAGACTGTGGGGTGATCCCAGTATTCAATGGTTATGCCTACAAAAAGTAGAAAACCAGTATGTTCATGGGCACCCAAAGCTAATTTTCTAAGTAATGGCTTGGCAGTCTGATCTGAGACGACAGAAGAACCACACTTATCAGTGATAACATCACCCCATACTGTTATGATAGCTCTGACCCTTTAAGGAATGGACCACATAAGATCTGTTGTAAGCAGTCTGGTGCGTGTCTGACACGAGACATGGGCAAAAGATCCTGTAAACTTAGAAGTGGGGCCTTCATGGGTCAGACTTGTTTGACCAGCACATCCCACAAATGATCATTCCAACTCAAATCTGGAGGCCAGGTCAATATCTAGAACTCTTTGCTGTAAAGTCCACTGAGGGGGTGTACTTGATCTGCAACAATGTTTAGGTAGATGACGTATGTCAAAATAATGTGCATACCGCACCTTAGGGAGGTAGAGAGTCCCCTCTTGTGACTTTCTGCAAGTCATTTTTTGGCTCTCAGACTTACTGCTACCATGCTGAGGTCACAACAAGAGACAAGGTGCATGCCGCCCTTTTCCAAGGAAGAACCAAGGTCTTCAATCTGCACACAGACCCCATGTGCCAAGGGTAAAATGCCACCAACCAAAATGTATTTATTATTTTCAGGTAAAAAAAAAAGTATTTCAACTTTTCTAGCTGAAAATAAAACAGTTGATTTTCAAATCCCTCCATGACATTTCTTCTGTTCCTGAGTCCTCAAGTCGGAGCTCACACTGAGCTCTGAATTGCATGCTTTGAACATCACACTTTGGTAGAGCTTGCATTCAGTGCACCTGAGGAATTCCACAACACCCAAGCCTCTCAACCGGTGTGTGCCAGTGAATGGACATTTGTCTTAAAATAAGACTGTGCAGTGTTGTAAACCTTAATCATGCATCATTCTGAAGAAATTACTTTTCTTTATAGTGTTTCATCTTTTGGCTGATTTGGTCCGCAAGGAAATTTCAGTAGCCTGTACTGGTTTCTTTTTCTTTCACCTACTATAACACCCAGGTCTAGTTATTGGGAGTCAGTCTGAGTTAATATAACATTTCTGTTTGGTAAATGTTATCTTAATCCCAGAAGTTGGTTGTAAATGCTGTTGCTTCTCTAGCTGAGCTGTGTAGTCCTTATTTCTGTCCTTCTATTCGTAAAGTGGGGTAAATTCAAATGTTCCTTCATACGCTTGGGCAGCGTTCTCCCCAGAACACAAATGGCCTGGGGAGACTTGAAATCCCAAAGATATGTACAGAGCCGCATATCTGGACATAATAAATTCCATAGATACATACAAATAAATGCATAACTTCCTCTTTTATTGAGTGCCTCTCACAAGCACATAAACACATACATGTATGCACTTACAAACACACACACACACACACTACCATAGTTTTACTTGATTACTACCATGCAACATTGCCCTGTTAAATTTCAATTAAAGCTTAAAGTCATAATATATGTCTTAAATACAACTATTAAATCATTTTAATATTAATTAAAATAACAATCCTTTCTAGATGCAAATATGACTACTTAATGCAAATCATATCAGCAGCTCCTGCAGTAGCATTCACATTGATGTGGAAATGAAATAAAGGCTGCAAGGCACTGAGTGCTCTTTTCTATTATAGCCGACATTATCTTTTTCAACAATTTGTGCTACAGTGGCAAAAGCACATCAGAAATGGGCATCTATGACCCAATCACCAGTTCACTGGTTTTCCTTCCTTGGACCACTTTTGGTAGATGCTGACCACTGCACCCTGTAGCCTCCCACAAGACCTGCTGTTTTGGAGATGCTCTGAGTCAGTCGTCTATCAGTCCATCACAAATGACCCATTGTCGAAGTCACTCAGATGCCTACACCCACCCATTTTTGATTATTTCTACACATCAACATCAAGAATCGACTGTTGAATTAATTGCTGCCTAATTTATCCTACCCCTCAACAGGGGCCATTGAACTGACAATCACTGATGTTTACTTTCAGTGAATTCAAAATGTATGCGTATATACTCTATGTGGACAAAATTGTTGAGACCCTGATTTTCAGGGTTTGGACTACATCCTTTACTTCCAGTGAAGGAGAGTCTTAATGTTTCAAACAGTTTGGACAAGCCCATGATTCCAACTTTGTGGATACAGTTTGAAGAAGAACCTTTTTTATTCCAGCATGACTGTGTCCCAGTGCACTAAGAGAGATCCATTAAGGCTGGAGGAGTTCAGTGTAGAAGAACTTGACTGGTCCACACAGGGGGATGAACTGGAATGGAAATTGTGAGCCAGACATTCTCGTCCAAAATCAGTGTCTGGCCTCATAAATGCTCTACAGAATGAATGGGCACAAATTCCCCAAAACTCCAAAATCTTATGGAAAGCCTCCCAGTAAGAGTGGAAGCTGTTCTAGGGTGTCATTAAAATCACTCTAGGTGGTCAGGTGTCACAATACTTTTTTTCCATATAGTGTGTGTATATATATATATATATATATATATATATATATATGTGTGTGTGTGTGTGTGTATATAAGAGAGAGAGAGTTGACTTTCTGGCATTAATTAATCCTGTCAAATTACATGGGAGCATCATGATACGTGACTTCTTTTTTATTAACATTACTGAAGCATTCTCTCAAAAATATTGATCTCTAAAATGTGCTTGTGCTTGTATGACTTTCTCATGTGAAACCCATAAACAATTCACAGAACGTTTTGACATCTACGTCCAGCAGAAGGACACTCGTAATTATAGAGAAGTGATTTTGCTTTGCTAAGAAAAATAGGCCAAAAACAAAACACTCAGCTGCAAAAAGATAATTATTTCTTACCATAGACATCTTGAAGCTGTAATTACCAACAGCGGCTTTGCAACACAGTGCTAATGTCATTGATTTTCTCTTCTCTCACCCATCAATTTCCTTTTTCATACATATCTTTGTTCAGAAATGAGTCTAAATGCTTATTTCCTACTACTGTAATAGGAAGGCTCCCTACCAATAAAAAGATGCTCCTAGGACTGTACATCCAAGCCAAGAGGTATTTTAGAAACTTTATTTTTACTTTTATTTCCTTCCAGCAAAATCTGAATCTACAGTGTATTCGAGGTGCTCACACATCTCATTTGCAATGGAAATAGGTAAATATTTAAAATGCAAATCAAGGACATTATGCACATAACGCGCAGGGCTGTTTACTTAAGTAAAAGTTAAGCTAATCAAGATCTGTGAGGGCCAAACAAATGGGTAGGATTCGATGGGTCCAAAAGAAGTCTGAAAATAGAGGAGTATTCTGTTTTGCTACATGTTACTTGTGTTATGCAATGTTGCTCAAGCGTACAGTGTGGTGAATGTGGGCTGGTCATGGAGATCGGTGATTCTTGAAGTTTGAATCAGGATGAAAACAAACTGTCTGGGCTGTTCTTGGCCTGATGTTCTGGGTATGTGTGTGAGTGTGTGTGTGTGTGTGTGTGTATGCGATGGTTGCCCGAGCCGCTCACTCGCTGCCAGTCAGGAGCAGGGTGCCAGCCTCCCGTCTCCTCCGCCACTGCACCCCTGGCGACAGCTGTTCTCTTGCTGACTGCAGGCCGGGCACATGGTGCGCCACGTCGCCCAGCACTCCAGAGCTGGCTGCCCCCAAGCCATGGCTTAGGCATGCATGTCACAGCCCATCTCCATCATGGTGCATCTCTTGCTCCGCGCCACACAAGCAGCAGCTCTCTGCAAGGGAGCCGTCCCGGGCAAATGCTGCTTAGCTCTGATTGGAGATGATGAAGATAAATTTGGGACTGTGGCTGCCGCAGCTTTGACCACGACAGCTCCTCAGAAAGCGAAGCGAAGGGTCATCCGTGACTCGCTGTCTTGACAGGAACTCCAAAGTTTGGCTTCATGGGTGCCTCAGGGCATGTAGCCTCTCCGCAGGACTGGAATGAAACTTTAGGAGAGGAAATATAATGGGCTATTAATGTTTGTTATACCATTCAAACATAATGACATAATCACAGTTAATTTCAAAGCCACAGGGGTGGAAGTGGTGAGGGTTTGACATTTTCTTTGAAATGATCTGTATTCAACGAATGAGTTCATGCATCTAGTTCATTGTGTGAATTTCCTGCACTTAGAAGGATGCAGGAGATTTACATTAGGAGACCCAGGATATCTAGGGAACACTTAAATCATCTTGCTGACCAATTTTTGCATTGCAGTTTTAGATTACAATGATGCATATGAACATTAGAAACTGTAAAATGAGGATCAGTGTTGGGCAAGTTACTTCAAAACTGTAATGTTACTGTATTTATAATGTTAGGCATTACACTACTATTGCATTCCTTTTTAGTTACTCTCACCAAAATAACTGGAAATATTGATCTGGCTGTGTAAATATAGCTCATGACGTTCAATTAGTTCATCACACCTCCAGTGGAAGGCGACAGTACTATCCGCCGTTAGACCAGTTGCAGGTTCACTCGTCTCTAGCGTGACCAGATTTGGGATTGTGAAGAAGAAGACGCCTTAGCAGGACTTTCTTTACCTGCTGGGCCGGTCCGGGGGTGTTAGATGTTTAATGCACATCTCGGGCCGACAGCCGTTCCTGGACTTTTAGGTTCTGAGAGATGCCCGTAGTGTGACGAATGTTTAGGCAGCTCAAAATCCTGAAGGATTCTAAGATGTTGGACGCAGGTCTCAGAAACAGGACAGGTCTCAGAAAAGAGGATGTCCCCCTGCTCTTCTCTCTGTCTGACTACAAGAAGTGAAAAATTTTGCACAGACGTTTCTCCTCTGCTGATCTTGCGTTATAAATTCTTTCTGGTTTAAAAATGCATTGTAAAGCGCGTTACTGGCATTTGTACCGAATAAAATATTGCCAATTTTTGCGTTACAGCAAAAAGTAATGCATTACTGTAATTAGTTATTTTGTAACGCATTACTCCCAACACTGATGAGGATATGCAGCTTTCCCTATAAAAACAATAACCTAGATTTTACAATCTAAGGCCAAACAGCATTCTTTTAAATATGAGGCCGAACAAACACTCAAGGTTGCACACCTTGTCTACTAAATAATGACTCACAATATTATTTGATATATAATGTTTATTAACACAATCAGGTTTAAATGGCTGGTTTTAATTCTATATTTCCATGTCAAGGGATTACAAATCCTTGGACACTTAAGGACATGTAAGCTTTCAACAAGACTGGCATAAAGTCCTGGAAGTTGCTACAGATTGTCATTATGCTGTACTAATAGTAATCATATTATTAATATTTACATTAGTTATAAAAATATGCATACAGAGCATGGACACATTTGGTTACAAATTTAACTGCTCATATCTGCAAATCAAAAAATATCTAAAACATATGTCTCATTCTAAAATCCAAATATGAAAACTTTTATTCTTCTTCTGAACACAAATGTCAAAACAACTTAAAGTTTCAAATCAAGACATTTTGGACAAATTGTCCTGGACTCTTCCACATGTGTTCAAATAAATACAGTCTTGGGGACTGGCATCAGAACCCCCAGAGCACAGATTCCCACCCCACTTTAAACCAACACACTTGTAATTCTTAAGGATCTAAAAGAAATTATGAACACTTCCCACATTCTCAGAGGTTAACAACTCCAATGCCAATACGAGTAACAACGACGTAATGACAGATTGCAGTGCATGCATCTCTCATTACACATCAGACAGCAAAAAGTACCTAAGTAGCCCTCTTGGTGTTTTGGTAGATAAACAGTGCTTCCTTCTGTTGTTTTATTGCAGTCATTCACTATAGCCATCAACAGTATTGCTGTCAAGATGACACGATGCATTTAATGAGCTCCCCAGAATCCCAAAATAGTTTCTCACAGCTTGTAGAGAGCAACCTGATTGGTTCAATTCAGATGAGTGCAGAATTAAACCAATCAGTCATTATGAAGCTTTGAATTCATTGTGTTGATTGTGATATGAGGGGGCCCGATGATGAATAATGTTAAGCCCCTATGGTCATGCAAAACAATGGGTGAAAAAACACTTTCCCTGTTCAGAAAATCCTGTAAATCTAAGATGAATTTAGATTTTATACAGTGACAAACAAGAAAAAGTTCTTAAAAGATATTTGGATAGAGAACATTTTTGGAACATCAGAAAAAAAACAAATGATAAAGGTATGAAGTTGTATAAAATAAGTATTTAAAAAACTGGACTTGTACTTTCAAAACCTAGAAGAAGATTGTATTGATTGCATGTGGCCTAACCTTCAAAAGTCTAACCTCTAATTTGCTGCCAGCTCTCGTTTTTGGAGCGTTAATGATAATGTTGAAATATCAGAGTAAAAGGGCCTCAATTTTGAAACTGGAGTGAAGTTTGGGGAATGAAACAGATCATCTTTACTCCTTATTTTATAACTGGACAATAGAGAACATTAAAAAGCCTTTCTGGTCCACTTCTGAAGCCGATATGCACTGAAGTGGGCGCATACTGTCTGTGTGGGTGCGTTCATAAGAAGAATATACCTGCTGCAGGAACCAAAATGGCAAATCAATAGATGCAATCATTCATGCTGCCAAGGGGCAGAGCGGCATTAAAAAGCACCTCAAAGTGGCTTACAGTGTATGCATTATTTGGTGCCATAGGATGGGATAAGCCTTTCCAGGCACTGAAGAGATATTTATCTCAACATTTCTAACTAAGCATATAATTAGGGTCAAGACATCAAATGAGTTGCTGAAACAACCTATGTCACCATTCTGTATCCTCATTCGATTCAGATGAGTCAGTGGAGTTACTTGTGCTTTGGTGGCTAAAGACCATTCAGTATTGGAATGCAACAGGCACTAAAAATAAGAATTAAATGAAAATGTAAAAAGTGACATGTGGTATTGCTGAAGATTCAAGATTTTTTATTTGTCACATGCATTGTCATACACATACAGCGCACTTTTAAGTACATTTAAAAAATTTTGAATTTTCTGAAACACAAATAAAAGTAAAAAAATGAGTACGAGTAAGTAGATAAAAGCATAAATGTACAATGATACAATTTAAAAACACAAACCTGCATGTAAATAACATAAACAAGGAGCACCACAGGTTATAGATAAAATATGTAAGCTAAAAATGTGAGGTTTTTATATAGATTGATATAAATGCAGCAGCAGTATGTAGGATGTGCAGATGGAATGTTAAAGTGCATTGTGCCATATTAGCACAGCAATGTAAAACAGAGCAATGCAAGCAGAGTAATGTTAACATAGTGACCAGAGTAAAGAGTAATTTAACAGAGTAAATAGAGTAATTTTACAGAGTGACCAGAATAATGTGAACAGGGTAATGTAAACAGAGTGACCAGAGTAATGTAAACAGAGTGAACACAGTGATGTAAAGAGAGTAATTCAATGGTCACCAGAGTAATGTAGACAGAGTGACCACAGTATTGTAAGCAGTATAATGTAACCAGAGTAATGTAAACAGACTAATTTGACAGTGATCAGAGTAACGTGAACAGAGTGACCAGAGTTATATAAAAAGTAGTGTAGCAGTATGTACATTGTGGCAGCATGTAATGTAATAAATCAGATATGACATGAAATATGAGAGTGAATGTACAGAAATATGACACTTGTTAAGTATTACCAAGAGCTGTGTAAAAAAAGGTTATTTACTTTATTAGGAAAAATTCTGGCACCTCTAGAAAATCTAATGAACAAATGTATGAAGTTCAGAAGCTCTTAAGTGGTCATCCATGACTTCTTTTTTCACTGTGGCATAAACATGAGGTGACATAGTGTCCAGTTGTCCCTACGCATGTTAGAGAATGCACAAATAAAATGGGACAAGTGTGGTAACCAATATAAATCAGCAAATGGCTATAGCAAATGGCTATCCTCCTAAAATGCCCATATGCACAATTTGAGGAAGAATTAAGATGCTTAAAACAACCGGGTCAGTAGTTAACCTGTCTAGACAAGCAATGTTTATTTTACCACCACTCATAGTGAGGAGCATGGTTAGAGACAAACTGTCTCCAAGGACTGAGGTTGGAGTTTTGTAGACGTCTCTATTTTGGGTTCACCAAGTCTGCCACCTCCATTCCAGCAAAGTGTTTAAAGGTGTGCCTTTTAGAAGAAAGCCTTTTCTGTTATCTAACTACAGACATAAGCGCCTGGGGCTTGCCAGACCCTATTGGAGCCAGGTTCTATGGTGAGACGTGGCAAAAATAGAGGTATTTTGGCAGCAAAGCCCCCCAAGGTAAGATTGGTGTTAAAAAAAGCAAATGAAAATCTTGCAGCCACTGCCAAAAAAGTGGGTGAAAACAGCTCCTGCAGATGGAGATTTTGAACTGAGAAGTACAGATCCTCCCCATTTCCCTCAAACCTTAATAATAATAATACTTTAAAAAATATATATTATTATTATTTCTTGTTAGGAAAGTCTTGAGACTACCACTGCTAGCTTAGTGACTCAGGTCCAAACAATAGTGGAAAACATGTCTAGGCATTGAAAGTACAGATATGGACCTCTGGACATTTTTGAGAGCATGTGGTATTTTGCTTAGCACATATATTTTGCCTCACACGCCACCATACCACTACCAAGCCAGCATCACTGATTTGTTGAGAAATAGCGCCTACTGTAATACAGTAAGTGGCCCCTTATAGTCATGTGTGAACACACCACAGTGTAAAAAATGCTCCTGGGAACAATAGTGGTGCCACTGCTCCTGATATTTAAACCCACAACCAGCTGCCCTGGTCAGTTTGCAGCATTTCTGTGGTCAGAATCTAATGAAAGGGGTAAAGGGTGATGACACTGTGCATGATAGACTAGGCTACAGCTCTGCATCACAGATGGACACCAAATAATTAAACCTGAATATATCAGTAAATGCTTCCAGATTGTCAAACTGCACTATACAGTTAAGCCATTAGCACCCTATCATGCTCAAAAAAATGCTGAGTAGATCCCAGTAGATCTTTATTTTGGCTCAACATGTGGAGAAGAAAGGATGTGACAAAGTAAATCTGAAAGAAGGTTCAGTAATGGACCACTGGTGGCATGACCTTTAGGGCTTCTCGACTGGCTATTGTTTGACAAAGAACAGAGACAGCAGTGATATCACCATTTAGATCTGAGACACACCTCAGTAAACAGGGTTGGAAATGATGGCTGAAAGCACATCATTTCCACCCCTGACTAGGCAACTGTGATGCTGGTGCATCAGTGTGATAGGTAAGGAAAAACAGAGGAGCAGCTGGTTCCAGAATCTAAGACTGTGTTGATAAGGAGGAACTAGAACAAGAGGGATCTTATCGTGCGGTTGCAATGCAAAATCCCCTCATTACTAAGACGAATAGCCATCTGGGAGCTCAGTGGTGTACGAAACCTCAGGCATTAGTCTACTAAGATGTGGAAAAGTGTGATATGGTCAGTGAGTTTTGATCAACTGTAGGCTCTACAAGTGTGCATCAAATGTATGTGTGTCATAAACCAAGAGAACACTACAGGCCTGAATGCTTTGAACCTCTTGATATAATGCAAACTGAATCTATATGGTGTTCATAACTATGTAGTTAAGAATGTACTTTTGAATAATATAGGGAGGTTTACATGATCAATTTTCTGAAAATATTTTCACACTTGTGTGAGTCATGCCATTTAGAGTAAAGCAGATTTGGTAAAGTGCCTTAATTCCGTGTATGCTGGCTGTGTGCTCCAAATGTATTTAAGGGTTCGGTGACATTTTACTCCATGGAAATGAAAACAACTAGCATTCCCTAATCTCATTTTCTATTTTCAGCCCACACTGAAATGTAGTGTAACCAGCATCTAATTTACTGCACTAAATCTATCAGGGTACACACTGACAGCAGCCAAAACTAGTCAATTACTGATCTCTCTACCACCTACCTGGTACCTCTCCTAATGAAGCCTCCATAACTCCAGTGGGCTGCGAGGTCCCCAGAGTGGTACTTAGTCTCCAAAAGCACCACCAAACGACCCTTGGCTTGCAATACAAAGCCATGATATTACAATGCCTCAGAGTGATCAAACAGAAAAAGATTCTGACGAGCCTTGTGTGGATCATGGCACCTTGACTCATCTCTCGCCCCGCACAGTACAGTCTAACACAGGTATTACATCATCAAAACAGCCGAACAGCCGGTGACGGCTGGCGCGGGCGTTTGGAGCCACCGTCTCTGTCAGATGTTGCTGTATTCGTGTCTGTCTGAGGTGGATAAACACGCCCCACTTACTCATTCAGCACCACAGTCTTCAGATCCATCAAGGGATCAATATTTCACTTTACATTTTGTAATAATTTTTATATATACATATATATATATATACACCTCAACTTAAAATGACAAGCTCGCCTCCTCTGCCGCTTGGTTACCTAGAAACCACCCTCGACTGCTGCAAGTCGCCAACCCTGGGAATGAATAATGCAAGCAATTGGATTGAGACCATTAAAAACAAAATAAATGCTGATAGTTGGTTGATTATCAGGGCAGATTGTAGCCTTGTGAACTAAGAAGTCATTAGTGGGTCTAAACTTGCGAGCTTCAGATTGATTCAGTGCCTTTTTTTTCCAGGGTTTTAAATATACGGCAAAATGTGATAGGTCCCAGAGGCGATTCAGCCAGCATTAGCTCGGATTCAGCTCTTCCTTTCAGCCATCTCCCTGCCTGAGAAGCAAAACATGGCTGAAAATTGACAGCTGGGTGACAATTAAAGAGTCCAGACATTGGCAGGCACCGGTGGGGGGGAGGTTTTCTTGGCTGTCAAATGGCTTATTATATGCAGCCACCTGGCAACGACTTGGGGAGCAGACATTCAATTAAAGGCCGGAATGTTTGGTGGCTTCAGAGTGTTTACTCTTATTCAGTGAGCGGCTATTCTTGGTTTTATTCTTCCTTTGGCTGTAAGAGATTTGTCTGCCTTGGAAAAAAAAACAAAAAAACAATGAGGACATAAAATGAATCTTGTTCCCAGAAACAGGGCATAAATTAGCCACAAAAAAGAGCCCACAAGGTTTATCATCTTCTCAGGGCTTATGATGTGTGAGGTGAATAAACAATTTGCATTATAGAAAATTGCACCTGCCTTCAGTCTTGCTTCAGAGTCATTTTGTCACTGTAAGTAATGTCCAGCAGAACAGAATTCATATTAACACAGCTATTAGTGTTCATCAGTTGTCAGAGGCTTCATCACTTGACAGCAGGTTGGCTATTATTACAGGGCACCTATACAAAGCACTCCACATGAAAATAGCATTACCTTGTTATCCTGAGTGCATTAGGTCTACACTTTGCTGAATGCGTTTGGAACCATCTCTCCCATGCACAATCCTAATACACTTAGTGTGATATCAATGTAATATTCATGAGGTGGCTAATGGCTCAACCATTCGGATTCACTCACCGGCCACTTTATTAGAAACCACTAACTCATAGGTTCTCCTTGATGATGCAGACTTTGAGTTAGCCATTCTGTTCCCATCCTTATTTGCTACAAATACCACAAAAACATACAAGAAAACTGAATGTAGTTAATGCATTCATGCATTTAATTTATCCAATGCAATGTCATGCATTTTGCTAAAACAAGCAACTAACCAGACCAGTTCAAACTATATACAGTATATGTATATATGGAAATAGTTATTTTAATAGTTTTTGTCATGTTTGAAAATTAGATTTGTCTGAATGTTTATATTTTATGCAAGAAATTTAGTAAAAAGAAAGGGACATCACCCAGAAATACCATGTGTTCACGCGTTAAAAAACTATTCCTAGTGTTCTGTCTGATCAATATCAATGTTCAGAATGCCATGAAGATATACCTTGTCAAATAGCAGCAGTTTTGTGATCATAGACTAATAATCCATCTTTAACTGTACATCACTAACCATTGAGAAATTAAATGAAAACACAGATAAATTAGTGTAGAAACAACTGCTTCCAGATTGTTGAACTGCATGACACAGTTAACCTATTAACACCCCACCATGGACAAAAAACGCTGCTGAGCATGTCCAGTTGACCTTGATTTTGGGTCAACCTGGTGAGAGAAAATGTGTCTAAGTGAATCTGAAAGAAGATTAAGTACAGGGCACTGATGGCAGAAGCTTCAGGGCTGCACAACTGTCTATTGTTTCATGAGAAACACAGACTGGAATAATATCTAGATCTAGATCTGAGACACACCTCAGTAAACAGGGCTGGAAATGAAAGTAGAAAACACACATTCAGTGACTGTGATGCTTTTGGATCAGAGTGATATGTTAGGAAAAAGAGAAGAGCAGCTGTTCACAGAATCTCAGACTACAGCCACATTGAGAGGGATATTATAGTGGGGTTGCAATGCAAAAGCACCTCATTGCAAAGACAAATGGCCATCTTGGAGCTCAGTGGCGTGATAAGCCACAGGCACTAAGCTACAAAGATGTGGAAAACTGGAATATGGGCAACTGAGTCTTCTTTGGATTTCCATGTACTCCACAAGTGCATGTGTGGCGTATATCAAGAGAATGGTGAATGCTTGACCCCCGCAGCCAACAGGTCTGATGGAGCAGTTATGTGGGGGGCATTTTTCTAGGATGATTTGTCCACACTTGTTACCTTAGAGAGAAAAGGGTCACTTCAAATCAGTGCAAGTGATCACCTTCATCCTATAATGAAGCATTTAAACCCTGATGGAAGTGGTCCCTACAAAAATGACAGTACTTCAGCCACAAGGTCCAAGGGGTCACTGAATGGATTGATGGGAATCATAGATGTTGGCCTTCACACTCACCATCTTACCCCGGATGAATTCTTAAGGAAGATTTCTTAGTCTGAGACATACCTGAGAGAAACTATTTTGGTAGAACGGTGTTGCATCATTCCATTACAATTCTAGATGCTTGTAGAATCTATCCCAAGGTGCATTAAAGATGTTCTGGCAGCTCATGGTGCCCTAAAATCATACTGTCACCTTTTGCTGTTTTTTCCACCAATTTGACACCTGTCTGTACATAGTGGAGGTTTAAGAGGGAGAGCTTCTAAAGTGGTCAGTACACAGAAGTACAGGAAATTAATTAAATGAATGGAGAATATTTGCAGAGATTTCATTATGCGAGCCTCATGGTCTTGGAGGATGCTGGAGCTTTCCAGAGCTCATAGAGTGAAAGAAACTCACTAGACGGGTCACCAGTCTAATACAGGGCAAACAGACAGACAAACACACTCACACACACATTCAGAAATAAAGACAGTTTAACTATTATAATACCGAATATGGATAAATATATTGGAATGCTAGACCCTCACACCAATAGGGACTTTGCATTCAAATCCATACACTTTAATATGGAGATGGTTCCTACTTTATAAAAGCTTCCATTTGTGTCCATTCATTCTGTAGAGCATTTATGAGGTCAGACGCTGATGTTGGGTGAGAAGGCCTGGCTCACGATCTCCATTCCCGTCCATGCCAAAGGTGTTGGTTGGGGTTTAGGCCAGGACTCTGTGCAGCTAGTCAAGTTCTTCCATGCAAACCTCATTCACATTCATACACACAGTCACCCGTTGGGGAAATTTAGCATTGCTAATATCCACCAGACAGTGGGAGGAAACCAGAGGTCCAGGTGGAAACCCGTGAGGGCACAGGGAGAACATGCAAACTCCACACAGAAAGAATTCAGGCCACCCAGTTGGATATCTAACCAAGGATTTTCTTTACCAACCGCTGTGCTGCTATGCCACCTCTAAAATATTGGAGCAACAGCTCCATTCCCTCAGGGGAGAAACTCGCATAATGTGCTCTGTAAATGGGAGACCGAAAAAGGGACAAAGGTCCAACCTCTCTGACCCAGAAGAGGGTAAGTTTTGGTACGCAGGGCCTCGCTTTAGACCCTGGGTGGACCAGCATCAGACCCACGTGCTGGCCATTCACAGTCTTGTAACATTACTTGCTTTTATCCTATATTTCAAGCCTTTCATCTTCTGCAAAGGAGCATCATACAGCCTATACAGTCTGTTAACACTGACAGCTTACAGCTTGCTCTCAATATGGAAGACTATGAGCACATTAATTCAAATGGCAATTCATTTTGCAATTGACAATTCAATATGCAAAGTGCTGATGCAATTTTTAGTTCATTTCAAAATATTTTCAATAAAAAATTGAAAAACAAGGGAGAAATGCACCGTTAGACCCGAGCGCATGGGAAAGTTTCTCCGGTTCTGGGTGGAGGAGAGCTCTGTGCTTGTGCTCGTTGGAATGGTCATATTGAATAAATAAAC
>JBBMFX010000030.1:11430527-11443735 GCA_037832545.1 Rhabdalestes septentrionalis | reverse complement strand
TATATAATGTAATCTAGTATAATTCTAAATGCATGTATTTTTATTTAGAAATGTTCAATCTATTGATAGAACATAATACACATATTTAATAATAAAATAAATAAGAGTAGTCATTTATTAATACAGTGAAATTATGTATTTTTATTAACAAATTTGTAAACGTAGCAAACATGTTTGTTATTAATACATATTAATCTATAGTAATTCAAGAAATGCAGATTTTCCAATTGTAAAGGTAGTTTTAAAAATGTTTATTATTTGTTAATAACAGAATAAAAATCTTTATTAATAAAATTAATAACATTATTTTTATTTTGACATTTATAGGGGTAGTCAAACAAGTTGGTTTGCTATTAATTACACATATAAATATTAGTTGAAAAAATAGAATTATAATATATAAAATATATATTAAGAGTATAATAGTTGGAAGAAAATTCGTTGAAAGGTCGATGAAAATGTTTATTTATTATTTACAAATACAAACATTTATTAATAAATTTTCAGTTTGTAAAGACCGTTGTTTTATGTTGATACGTTAATAATATTGCTTAATTATTCTTTTTTAATCTTTATTTGCATAAAAGAAAATTAAAATTAAAAATAATTCTATGTATTAATTCTTAATACAACATAGCAAAAAATAACAAAATAATAACTATTATAATTATACATTTTTAAATAAAATGTTTATTAAAAGTGTGTGACCTGTTCTGTGGGTCTGATCAGAGGGAGCGTGGTGACGTGAGGTCACGTGACGGTAGAGGCGCAGGGAGGGAGTGAGGCTGTCCGTGTTTACATCGGAGCGGAGAGAGAGGAGTAGGCAGCCTCGGCCTGGGGCTCACTGCACGGTTCCCCTGCTCTTTCTACCTGAACTGAGAGGAGCAGCAGCTCTACAGAGCCCTTATCCACAGTTAGGCAGCAGAGGAGGAGAAGGAGGAGGTGGTGGAGGAGAAGGAGGGACGACGCACGGCAGCTGTGGCCGCTTCTACTGTTACACTGCGGGCGGACGCCATGGAGGAGCTGGCGGTTGAAGTCCGTGGGGCTAGTGGGGCTTTCTACAAGGTGGGTTTCCGCCTATTACACTCTTAGCTCTCACTTTTACGCTTTATTTTGTCTAAAACCCATCCCTACCTCCCTCTGAGCCTGTTCTTCTCCTCCACTCCGTGCCTCTCAGGCTCTGTAGGCCCAAGCAGCCTGCTAGCTCTAACCATCAGTACTGTTCAACACCATTTTCCTCCTGGACGATTTTAAAATCTCAAATACAAAACTTTAGATATTGTTATTGACTACTTGCTAATGCTAAAATTGAACCAAGGCTGGCTTTTGGCCCCTAGCTGCCCCTGCTCTGGACGCTAAACGCTAGAATGGGCTAGCTTGTGCTACATGGATTCATTTTGGGAGTCTGGATTAGAGCAAATATCCTCCCTCCTTTGGGCACTTTGCGCCTTCTTTCTCTCATTTTGGCCTTCCAAAGCCTATTTGCAACCCTTCATACGCAAGGAGGGTGTTTCTCTTGTCCCAGCACCCAGCAGCCCTGTCACCTGTTCATTTCTGTAGAACGTTGTGCCATCAGATCTGAGCTGATCCCATTTGTCTGGCAGGCCACTGCTATTTTTATGTCTTCCTACAATTCAGTGCATGAGTCTGGTCAGTAAATGCAAGAGTTGCAAGGCAAATGTGTGTGTGCATGTATGCATGTTCTTCTAGAAGAATTAGCAGTTAATCAACTACCTGTCCTTTCTCGCAGGCTCTTATAAAGGATGTGCATGAAAGCACGGTCACGGTGACATTCGAGAACAAGTGAGTATCTCAAGACTTTTACCATGCAGCTCCATAGTGGCCACAGTGAAATAAAGTCGTGTTTTCGTCATTAAGGAAGAGAGCAGGTTTATGGCCCTGAATTTGCATAAGTTGACAAATGTCAGTGCTTGGTGATTGTGAATGTCATAATGATTTCTGTAAATAACCCATGCTTCATGATTAGTGGTATGCTGTGCTGAAAGAGTACATACATTCTTGAAGAAACTATAAAAATATAATGAAATTGTGCCCAGTATGTCGTAATCAGTAACTGGACAGAAAGCATATTTCCTGAAAGTAAATTTTTTAAATAAACCTTATGACATTTATAACAAATGACGTACGCTGCATTTAGATTTGATCAATTGACAGAAATGCATATAAGTACAAGCAAACCATTAGGGATCAGTTCAAGAACACTTCTGTCTTATGGACATTATATCACATTATAATGATCATTATGACCTGATATTGCCGAAAATATCAATAAAGCTGAAATAGATCTCTGTATGTTGGTATAAACAATATAGGCCTAGTCTGTATATTTTAGTTTAATTTCTCAAAGTCTGCCACTTAATTCAAAAATAATTAAACATTTACGAACGCTCTTTAATTTTTGCAGCTGGCAGCCAGAACGACAGATTCCTTTTCAAGATGTTCGCTTCCCTCCCCCTTTCGGGGTTCAGAAGGAGATCAGTGAGAGTGATGAAGTTGAGGTTTGTACTGTAAAAATGTAGTCACACCACAAAAATGCATGTAACCATGAAAAATGGCACAGCTTGTTTTGTCTGTGTAAACTAACTCCGTTTTGTTGGTTTTCCTGAATGATCTGTAGGTGTACTCCAGGGCCAATGACAAGGAACCATGTGGGTGGTGGCTAGCCAAAGTGCGCATGGTGAAAGGAGAGGTGAGCAACAGTGGGATGATTGAGTTGGATGTGTGGAGGGAGGAAAAAAAAAAACAACAAAAAAAAAACAATTTTCGGCTCTGACCACTCTCCAGCTCTGCCGACCATGGGGGACTTTTTCTAAAATGAGGTATCTTCAAAATAACTGCCGGTAGTAGGAGGGTACGCCATAAATCTCTATTTAGAGTGACTAGCAATTTCGTTTTTTGGATGGCATTGACATAGAGAACCTAAGATTGACTGAGAAGTAACTTGTCAACATATTTGGTTCAATGGTTTCTATGCTGATGTATTTCTTCTTTCTATTGTGAATGTAAACATGAAGGATGCTTTTGACAGGGTTTTTGTCTTTATCCCTGTCCTCCAGTTTTATGTTATAGAGTACGCAGCCTGTGATGCCACGCTCAATGAGATCGTCACGTTAGAGAGGCTACGGCCTGTGAACCCAAACAAAGCCACCTCTAAGAACACGTTTATGAAAATCAGACTGGATGTCCCTGAAGACCTGCGGCAAATGTATGTGTTGCATTATTTCAGCATAATTTCGCAAAATTGTGTACAGGGCACTGAGCCAAATAGATTTTTTGCGTTTGTTTTATTGCAGATTAATCAATGCATGTAACTGATTCACCATATTCTCGATGAATGTTCCTAGGTGTGCAAAAGACTCTGCTCACAAAGACTTCAAGAAAGCCATCGGGGCTTTCAACGTCACGTACGACTCTGATAAAAAACAGCTGGTTATTTTGGTAAGGTCTTGCTCTCAAAGGAGAATCTTTGCAGCTATTTGTGGCATTTCACTTCAGCAAACGTTCTCATTCTGTTCGTTTCAGTCGGTCAACGAGGTGACGACTAAACGAGCGAACATGCTGACGGACATGCACTTCAGAAGTCTGCGCACCAAGTTGGCCCTCATCCAGCGAAACGAAGAGGCTAGCCGACAGTTGGAGGTACAGCCGTGTGAATGCTCAAAGTCTGACATCAGCCTTACACTCCTACACACCAATTCTATACTATGTACTACACTGTTCTGCTCACTATAATAGACTCTGCCAGCTAAACGTGTTGTTTCTCAGAGAGAAGAGCTCGTAACGCAATGAACCTGGACTGTATTGGTGCTGTAACTTGATACATTTAACAAGTCTTTGATTGAATATGATCGTTGGGAGTCCCAGGCAGTGTAAGACTCCTGTTCGATATAGGATACAAATCTGCTGTGTGGCACTTCGGAGCGTCTATATTTAACAAGTGCAAAGGGGTATTACTTTCTCATATGTGCGTATGCACAGCTGTTACATTCCAGGCCTTCGCACTTAAATGTGCTTCTGCCTAGATGAGCTTAGGCAGAATATGATTCCATATTGGTGCACAGATCAGCATCAGAATACATACATTGAAATCTGGCTGCTCCCAGTGCCAAAGAAGGGGCCAAAACCTCGATAGATATATAGTTAATAGCATGAATAAATAATTAAATGACTGAATTCACATGGTGCCAAGAAATCTAATGCATAATCAATATATATAGCTTTACAAATGCAGAACAAGACCATTTATAGATCTCCACCGATTTGGCTGATATCGCTCACTCTGCCTGTGTATATTCCTGTTTAATTTCTTTGTTAATTATCAATCATGGATTATTCTTGGAAGATTATTTAGGAATTTTTTTTTGCCATAGTGCATCAAAATGTATAATAAAACACCTATTCATAAAGTAAAGTAACTACAGTAAGTTGAAAATTTAGTGCTAAAAGACAGTATGGTATTGAGTGTGATTTGCTTTAGTCAGCTGTTGTTTCACAAGTGAATTACTAGACAGTATCCTATGTCATCTTCAGAGCTCTCGGCAGCTGGCCTCCAGGTTCCATGAACAGTTTGTGGTACGTGATGACCTAATGGGGTTGGCCATTGGCACACATGGAGCCAACATCCAGCAAGCACGCAAGGTCCCCGGGGTCACCAACATAGATTTGGATGAAGAAACCTGCACCTTTCACATCTATGGAGAGGTATCTGGCACCCGCCTTTTCACGTTTGGTCAGAAACTGCTCCCAGATTGCCTTGCCTAGGTTGTGTGTAAAACCAGTGTGATTTCTGATTCCAGGACCACGAGGCTGTGCGTAAAGCCAGGAGCTACCTGGAGTTTTCCGAAGATATTATCAAAGTGCCCAGGAACTTAGTAGGTAAGACAAGAAAAGTGAGCGTCAGCAGATTTATGGACACAGCCTCAGAGGGGTTCATTCCTCTAAAACAGCTGCTTCAGAAGTCAGGAGGTGAACCATACTGCTGTTACCCAGGTGCATCATACACCATCCATTTCTGGGTGGTCAGTAAGCGCATAATTGGTCATACTTTAATTAGTGGGGAAGACAACAGGGAGCCTTGATCCCCTATCATCCAGTCAAGGTTTCTGTTTTTTAATGACTAAATTCATCAGTTACCTCCTGCAGTTACCTCCTGCAGTGAGATGTTCGCAGATACAGGGTGAGTGATCAATTAGGCCTTACATTTGTCAGTGGAAAGCATACGAGACCCTTTGATCTCCCATTTGCTGGTGCTGTGGTATGATTAAGAGAAACACCTGCAACCGTAGTCATTAACTATGACTAAGATTGTGCCTAATATGACAGTCTTTTGTTGGGCGCACAGGATGAATTTACCTCTCTCCTTGTTTAGGAAAAGTCATCGGCAAGAGTGGGAAACTGATTCAGGAGGTTGTGGATAAATCTGGTGTTGTCCGGGTAAGAGTGGAACCAGAAAACGACAAAAAATCCCCAGTTGAGGAGGTCAGTGTCTATTTATATCTAGCTGTTGCTTGTACAGTTTTATGCATGCAGCATTAACGTGCTGTTAAATATGATGGTGTTTCCCAAAGGTTTTACAACCATAACTCCTGTGTACAGGGGGTCATCGGGTTACAGCACAGATATGTTCCTTCGACAGTGATGTAACCGGAATTTTGGTGTTCGTCGAAACACACCCTACCCTCAGTCACTTACCGATCCTAAAACTGTTGTAAAATCATATTTTACAACATATGTGTATTAGTCTGCTGCACACAACTAAACCTTTTCGCCCAGGTATTCCATAAGAACGATGCTAGCAGTGTGAGCCAAGTGGACGTGATCGTTGTAAACTTAAAACATTGTATGCCAGGACTGCTGTAACTTTAGGACCCCCTGTATTACTTATTGCTTGTCACACACTCAATCATAAAATGAAAAATATACACACTTTGTTCATTCATTACTTCATGGTATATGACAAAGAAAGGACTCGGCTGTCAATTTTCTCCAGTGTTTGATGGGCTAGAGTGGCAGGAGTCCTCTTCCTTCAAACACAACCTTATGGCGATAAATAAATGGCAAAATAGCAAAGTATAGATCTTGTCACATAAATGTGTCCAAATTCTTCCAACAGTTCGTGCTGATTTAGAAGATATTACACTGATTACGAAGTTGCAATGTGTGCTTGGTGCCATTAATTTCTCTTTCTGACAAAAGGGCATGGTGCCATTTGTGTTTGTTGGGACAAAAGAGAGCATTTCAAATGCTCGCATACTGCTCGACTACCATCTGAACTATCTGAAGGTAAGCTATTTGTCCAGATATTTTTCATTTATCTGATTTCCTCTATTTCCTCTTATATTTGTTACAGTATTATTACATATAAAGTTCTCAAACTAAAAAAGTAGAACTGCTATCATGCTACTTCTTTGTTAAAATTGGTGTCCTGTCATGTTCAGGAGGTGGACCAGTTGCGGATGGAAAGGCTGCAGATTGATGAACAGCTGAGGCAGATTGGAGGAGGGCCCAGAGCTCCCCCAGGCAGGCCAGAGAAGGAGAAGCCTTTTAGTGCGGATAACGGCATGGGGTCGTCACGAGGGGGGAAACCCTTCGGCCGTGGTGGCCGAGGAAGACGAGGCCCTACGTTTGCCTCAGGTACATGAGCTTTCTTATTGAATAGTCTTTGTTGCCACCACAATTACCAATATTACTGACCTTTCTTTGTTTTTTGTTTTGATTTTTTGGAATAGGCACCAACTCTGAAGCCTCTAATGCCTCAGAGACCGAATCTGACCACAGAGATGAACTAAGTGACTGGTCCCTGGCCCCCACCGATGAGGAGTCTATGGGTTACCCTAAACGAGTTCCAGATGGACGCAAGCGAGGTGGAGGGGCCAGGGGTCGAGGAGGAAGAGGCAGAGGAGGATATAAAAGTCAGTCCCTCTATTACCTGTTTATGCTAGATTTTCTTGGTAGTATTGGATGGCAAAAAATAAGATATGAAGTGCACAATATATAGTGCAATTTCCAGTTTTAACTGTTCAAGGGCTTCTTTGCTGACCAATGAGGCAACTTCTCTCTTTCAAGAACTGAAAGTAGCATTTTTATAACAAATGAATCCCTCTTGAACCATGTCACATTACTAATAAATTTTTATATACATTCAGTAAGTCTCCCTAAAGTGGTTATGCTCTAGATCTAACGTATTCTATTTCGTGTTAAACCAGCTGACGAAGTGCACTGGAGTGAGTCCCGCTCCCGTAACTCCAGAGACTCCAAGCCAAGACCACAGGAGGATTCCCTACAGGTAAATGATCACACAGTCTTCTTTTACTGTTTGTAGCTGGTGTTAAAAAGGCCCAGGCGGAAATATGATATTTAATTACTTTCTTGCAGCATGGCAGTTTCTGTATAGAAATACTACATAGTATGACTAGATTCAAGTTCAGATAGTTAGATCTTTATCTTCTTAGTAGATCTTTATCTACTAAGTATTTAGTGTGCAAAGGAGGAGCTGGTGGTCAGCAAGTTTGAAACAAATTTGGGGGACATTTCAGTACATGTAATAGATGAGTGTAACACAATCTTTGCATCTTTGCTAATATATCAGGACTACAAAAATTGAAAATCAGTTTTGTGACACCAATACTGATTCCCCTGTATAAAAAACAATGCATTCCCCCATCACTAATCAAATAGGCCAGTTTCCATGGATTTTGAGACACATAACTGACCAATATTTTTTCCTCTGGCCTGCTGTTCTCTCCCACTGACAGATTCGTGTCGACAGCAATAATGAAAGGAGCGTCCACGCCAGCCGAGGGCCCCAGGGCCCCACAGGAGAAACTGGCGGCCCCAGACAGCGGCCTATTAAAGACAGAGGGCTGAAGAGAGAGAAGCAAGACGGGCCAGACAGCCAAGTGGTGGTGAACGGGGTGTCGTAAATAGAGGCACCCCAGTCCCCTTTTCAGTCTCCCACTACACTCCACCAATCCAGAAGCTTCTTCATTAGAGACACATTAGGCCAAAGACAACCAGGTCAGTAGGGCTGTCGCAAGACATGACATCAAGCACATTTTGTAATTGCTAAATGGGGGGGTAGAAGACAAAGGTCTCTGCTGAATGGCGTGTTGCATTTTGTAGTCTACATTGCTAAGAGAAGCTGGTCTCTAAATCAACAAACTACAGGTTTTGTAATTGACTTTCTAGGCAACTACCTATGAAACTAACCGAAGCTGTGGGTGACATGCGTAAAAAAATAAATAAATCCTTCATAACCTCAAGAACAAAAGAGGTATTAGAGAGGATAATGTCTTTGCCATTTTTTTGTTTTGTTTTTGTTTGTTTTTTTCGTACCCTTTGGTGTCCTATAGCCCATTCTGATGTGAGGTCCCAGCCACATCGCTAGCAAAAAAAAAGAGAAAATTAAAAGACAAAAGGAAAAAAAATAGAACTAAAACACTCCTATATGATCTGTGCCTTTAACTAGTGTGGATAGATTCAGAATTTGGATGTTCAGGGAAGAAGACATGAACAACACTATCCAACCAACGTTTGTGTTGCAATCTCAGCCAGCCACTGAAAAAAAACCTATAAAAAAAAAAAAAAGAATGACCGTTTGTGGTGCATGTACAGAATTTCATACCCATCATTTTTGTACATCTTAAACACGGGACTTCATCAAAGCCTCGGTCTGTTTTACTGTGGCTGAGCTTGACGTTTAGAGTAGGCAAAAGAGGTTCTCCTGACTAAAGGTTTGGAGACTGCGAGGACGTGATATATTGTAGTCAACCACTTAACGTTGGACATATTTACAACCACTTCATTTGTGACTTTTTTTTTTTTTTCCTCAAACTTAAATTAGACAGATTAGGGTATTTTGTGAAGTAAGCATCCACTTCAACTGTAGTGGTCAGATTTTTTTTTTTTTCCTTTTTTTCCTGAAACTATTCATTTCTTTAGCTGACTGTTACTATAGTATGCCCAGTATGTACCATCCAGACTTTACAAATGCTTCATTTTTTTCCCCCCATTCTGTCAGACAGGGTGTACATTCAATTTTTAACCCCATACTGGCTGCAGTATACTGCCATCTGTCCTGCTGTATTTCTTTTCTTGTTCAGGTGTGAAGCACCAAAATGAAATCTCTCTGTAACCGTGTCACTGTCCTTAAAAATGGATCATCCTAGAATTCAAGCGTTTAGCGGAGGGTTGCATACTGTATATTATATCATTCGTTAAAAGGTTGTCGCTGTTCTTTTGGAATTGAAAACTTTAAATGTGCACTTATCATGTTTGTGTTACTCTGCAAGTACTTAATCTATTAAACTCTAATAAACTAGAATGTGATAAGACTTCTCAGCAGGTGAATCACATGTATGCTGTCAACATAATGAACTGAAGTTTAGATATCTTTGCTAATTTTGAGTCTACTGTACTTTTTGCAGCTCAACTCGCTTAGGGAGGGAAGAAAAGGGAGACGTGACGTTTTCAGTTTGCTAATGAAACCAATTGTCTTACCTGAGCAGTGCTTGTGCATTACATTTTAGTTTACATTTGGAGAAGATGTGATGCTGTTTCTAAACCCACAGATGCTTTCTCTTTCCATCCTGGAAACCTACTGTGACAGTAACCCTGGTAGTTCTTTCTGCGGTCTTTTTATTTTGCTGTACAGCTGGTAACCATTCATTTACAGCCGGTTAGAGCAGTTCTTTTCTCCGTTGCTGTAGGCTTGCTTTTTGGCGAAAAGGAAGAAAAAAAAACAACTAGAATCAGCCCTACTCGTTGCAGCTTAAACCACAGTCTCGAGGTGATTTTGCCTGGATCGATACTCTATGGAAATTCAAAGAAATACTGTTGCTTTTTTCCTACCAAATCTATCTCCTGCATCATTAGAACTCAGCCTTTTACCACAGACATGCTTTTCGGTGTAAATACATCGACTGATTATCAGTGCAGGAACATCGACTACCACCATATCAACCCTCAAGCAGCTGGAGAATATACATGCCTTTTCATCCATCACCCACACAGTTGACACAAAATTAATACGATCTAATTCTGGGGGAAACGCTCCTTCCCTGTGCTTAAAAGGACAGATTTGAGATGCACTTGTTTTTCAAGCCAGTGGGCCAGTGCTGCTTCTGGAAGAATGTTTTGATTGAACTAGTTTTATTCAAGTAATCATTTTGAAATGACCTTGAACCGTGGTAATTAGTTGTACAGACTGATGCAGGAGATAGATTAGCTTGAAAATTACTAGAGTACTTTTGTTAGCTGGAAACTAGACTTGGGTTTCTTGGGTTGAAGTGGAAAAAGCTGTTTCCACATTTATGACTGAACACCAGATTTGCAAGACGTTAAGAAAAATAGCGACCTTTTAAAATGTACAAAGCGAGACAAAACCAAGCATGCTTGCTACATTCAAAGGATTTACAAAGACAGGAGTGAGGGGGAAACTTGTACGTTTCTCTTGATTTTGAGCTGGTCAGGCGTTTGAGCCGCCACCTCATGCGACTCCTAATCTAAGACTAACAAGACGTCAAATGATTTTTCCAGCCAGCCAACCCAAGGCAGGCTAGAGGCCGACGAGATTCGCGACAGTCTGTTGCTCGAAAAAGAAACGACCACGTTCCACATCTCGCAACTGTTGCCAAACAGACTGTTTTCTAGGTATTTATTTTTTGGGGCGTATACAAATTTACAGAATGACGAAATTGTAAAACCATCTCTTGCGCTCATTGTAAGCTTTTGTGGTTTAAAAAAAAAAATAGGATTGATGAGAAATTGAAGAGAAGAAGAAAAAAAAACTGTAGATACAGAACCAAGGTAGACTGACCTTGTATGTTACTGCACTTTGGGTAATAATTTCTTTGTACATAATAGCAGAACAGACTGGGTTTTATGTTGACATTGTTTGGTTATAGTGCAATATATTTTGTATGCAAGCAGTTTCAATAAATAAAGGTTGATCTTCCTCTGCAAGATTAATTGTGCGTGGGTTTTTTTTCCCCTGGCATTTTTGGGTTTTTTTTCTGTGAACTTTACTTTTACATGCCATGTGTCTTGAGGATGAGTCATGTTAATCATTTTCTCAAAAATGCGCAGATGGACAGATGCAGAAACAGAAGAGATCATATTTTGACGGTGGCCTCGACGTGCTATACTTCTATTTTGCCACATGATGGCGCTTTTGTGCAACAGACGCTGGCGAGGCTCCTCTTTTTGTTTTGTATTAGTCATGCTGGCCAAGTGAAATGCAAAGGTGGTTTCATATAATCCAGCTGTAATTAACAGTGTAAAAAAGCACATTTTAATAATTCATCAACATTGAGAATTTATATTGTTAAACATCCATCACAGAACATTAATAGTTAATCATTATTTGTTCTTGGATCACTGAGTTTTTTTAATCCAATTCTGTTGAGAGAATTGTTGTGGCGTTGGCCTAATCACTGCTGTAATGGGTTCTTTACAGCCATTAAGGAGCATTTCCTTTGTATTAGATGGGAGGAAATGGGCCAGTGCGGCATCTTGGACCTTTAAAAGCTGCCTGATACCTGTTCGTTCTTCGCAGTGATATGTCAAGAAAATAAATCCACCCCCTGCGCAGTATTCATGCAGTACTGGAGAGAGTGTTGTGCGCTAGTCTAATCTCCAGCACCGCAGCAGGACGCCGGGTTCCCTTCAGGTGGTCGACTGCTTTCTGCCTCCTCCACGGCTCAGTGAAAACATCTTAAAGCGATAGTTTGCCCCTAAAAATTTAATTTACATATTTGTTTTTCCTTATTCCCAAAATTTAATCTGGTTTACAAGTGTAGGGTCAAACCCAGTGAACCAGCCATGTGCAAAAGTACATGCCTGCTGCAAACAGGTGATCTTATATAGACTTAGTTAAGTGTAAAAATAGACACAAAAAAAGAGAATTCAAGCTTGGAAAATAAGACCCTTGTTAGCTGCACAATGTTCTGTTCAATTTATAAATCTATTAAGCATTGTAATGTGCAGCTTAAGGAAAGTGTATTGTTTGGGCAGCACACTTAATACAATGTTAAACTGGTTTATATCCAATTGCGTTACACCACACACTTTCATATGGGGACAGGCTGCATTTAGGTTGAGTAGTCAGTAGTCATGATGTCCTGTTTCACTGGGGTATAAATATGTGGTGACACTGAGGTTAAATTCCTTTAGTATTTCTTAAACATGGGAATGATGAGAGAACATACTAATGTCAGGTCAAGTAGTTTTTATTTTCATTTCTACCATATTCACAGTACATAGTAAAAACGAAACAACGTTCCTCCAGGACCACGGTGCAACACAAGAACAGAACAGAAACACAAGTGCAAACAGGCTCGAGCACAAGAGCAACAATACAAATTATCAAGACAACGTTCAGTGCAAATTTAACGGCTACATTCAGGGTAAATACAGTATTGACCAGTGCTATAGTAAAGCAGCAGAGATGTGCAAAGGATGCAAAACAGAGTTTACATGTGCAAACATGCAGGACATCAATAAATATGTGCAATTTGGACAGCAATAATATAAATGACAGTGTAGCCATGAATCAGTCATGTTAATAAAAGATATCGACATGGAAGAGGATGCATGTATAATTTACACTCAAAAACAGATGATCAGATAAGATCTAATTACTCCAAGGATGGCAGTTGTATACCATTTCCATACCTATAATACTTCAGTGGTCATTCCAATAGCAGAAATTTTCTGTCAGCTAATTGCAAACATGAATAGCTCAAATTTGCTAGGCACTAGAACAGGACCAGAAAGGTTTTCTAAAGGTCAGACCACATAATAATAGAACTTAAGAGAAACACTCGAGGACAGAATATAAATGAGGATGATAACACTGAAAAGAATGGGGAAGGAGATGTGATGCGTGGGACTGTGTTCTCTCCAGAGGCTCTGGGAAGCACGAAAGCTTACATGGCATTAAGTAGCAGAAGAATGAAAATCTGACTGCCAAAACGCTAAATCTGAGCTGTGGCAAGATCCCAGTCCAAATGAAAGCAGTAGGATGCTGAAGGATCTATAGAGATTCTGGATTAGGATTCAAATTCCTTGTTCTGGGCTTCTTTTTTTTTTCTTTCTCATCAAGCATTAGAGGACAAGATTTCTTGCCAGGAGGAGATGCAAATAGTGGTAAATACAATATTTATTTCACATACATATGTATGTGTATG
>JBBMFX010000030.1:11406980-11420582 GCA_037832545.1 Rhabdalestes septentrionalis | reverse complement strand
GAGAGAGAGAGAGACAGAGGGAAAGAGAGAGAGAGAGAGAGAGAGAGAGAGAGAGAGAACGAGAGAGAGAGAGAGAGAAAGAGAGAGAGAGAGAGACAGAGAGAGAGAGAGAGAGAGACAGAGAGAGAGAGAGAGACTGGTTATTTCACTACCACAACACAAAAATATCTATTGCATTTTAAATAAATGTGACAATTTCACACACACTACAAATGTTGACTGTTCAGATTAGATCAGTGTAAACATGTGCAGTTCTGGTACGTGCCTCGCAAGGAAACACCAGTTGTGCAGAGTTATTAACAGTTGAAACAATATTATTATCATAGGGTTTTAAATAGCAGTAGATCATTATACAGCCGAATATACAGAAAGTAGATTCGCACCCTGTTTGTCTACACAGGGGGAAACAAAACGGACAGTAATGAAGCTTAAAAGAAAAGCCACAGGGAAAGAGGCTGACTCGTGAACGCTATGAGGTGATTCTTCTGCGGCCCACCTGTTTTTCATGTTGCTCTTTTGGGACTAACCGGGTGTTTCCAGCCAACGAGATGCGATCAAACTTTGTGCGAAAACTGTGACGGGGTCCCAATTGATTTTGGAAAACTGGGTATGTCCCCGCATTCCCCCGCTGGCGAAGGAGAGTCCTTCTGCCTCAGATTGTTTGATAAAGATCAGCCCAAACCTTCTGAGATATGAAATAGAGCAGAAGTCAGAGGGGCCTGAATAGACGGCTGTCTTCCTGCATGGAATTCACAGAGCTGCTAAGTGTGGCAAGCAGCTAAATGAGAGAAGCACTGATGGAGAGAAAGCGCTGTTTCTGATACAAGGCTGAAAAACCTCTGCAGTGATGATGGGGTCTGATGAGCTTAACCCTTAAGTGTAGTGTGATTGTCATCATTGTGCTCATTGTAAGATTTCTATACTTTCATCTTTATTTTACAACATGGTGGATTAAATTCTGTGCATTTTGTATAAGCTGATGCAGCAATAAAACAATATATTTGCTCCTTAATGGACAAATTGGCATTTTAAAAAGTCAGTTTAATAAATAAAAACCTTTAACAAGGCGCTACATTGCATGTAGCTGTTTTATACAGAGGGCTGCATGGTTATGTTAGAATAATCTTGAATTTTATTTATACAGCACTTTGCAGCCAATCTAGCTGATGGCGAATTTCAAGCCAGGACTTTCTGTTTGTGAGTCTGGAGCAAAGAAATATCAGATTTTTAACGTGGCTGATTCCAAATAGCTAATAAATATTTGTCATCACTCACAAAAAAGGGTCAATATGGGAACTGAGCCAGCATTAATACTGTTGGTTTACTGATGATTAACAAACATTTATTTGTAGGTTTATAAATGCAGTAAAACAAATACAAGGCACTGCACCCCCAAAAACCCCCAAACATTCTACCTTTCCAGTATCCAATCAATGCATCATCTGTTATTATATTGAAATATCAGCCTTTTTAAAAGAATTATTATTATTCTGATACAACATTGTGCATCCTCAAAGATATGATTCTAAGCGTTAATACCAGGAAGGAATGAGTGCAGTTAATCAGACATCCTGTGTGTTGAAAACAAAAGACACCCCATCCATGTGTACATGGACATAGGCGGCATCCATAAGCTTTCCCTGCATCTGCCGCAGTAGATCAAAGCCTCTTTGTCTGTTATTTTCCGCTAATGGGGCACTTTCAATCTTTCGGTTCAATTCAGTGGCTGCCATGAACGTGGCCAAATAGGTCTATTACTTCTTTGTGTGTGTGTGTGTGTGTGTGTGTGTGTGTGTGTGTGTGTGTGCGCTTCACTTCATCCGTCTGCTGTGAAATAGCACATCCTATATGAGAGATATTTATAGAAGTGTCTATTATTCCATCTGTGGCTTCAAACACGGTGTTCCTTTATGTTGGCACGGTGAGTGGCAGCCGGTGCCACGCATTCCGTACTCAGCCAGAAGAACGCGTCAGAGAACTGCCATTGTAGGGTGATTCATATTCATGCATAAATAAATAGCAGCGAACCTGGCTGATGCGTTTCGCAGAGGAAGTCTTTCTGACAGCCCCATTGTCACGCGGCGCGGAGATATGGATTACAGTAGCGTGATGATAATGGCAGCTTTTGCTCTCCGGCGCACAAGTCTGCTCTGACTGACACGCGCAGTTCATTCCGAACAGGTTAGGCCGACCCTCCGCTCCGCCAATTCTCACGAGCCATTGCACACCTATTCTCCCCAGCACCTTTCTTCTAAAGTGTTGGGGTGACATGCCTTTAATTGGCCCGACGCTTTCACATCAGCCATCACCTGAATCTTCAGGCACTGGGTTTCAATCAGCCCGCGTCTCAATTAGGGCCTCGACGGTTCAACCTCTCCAACTGTGAGTCAGTTCAGTTTGAATCACAATCACAGTGCAGCTTGGAAAATAAATGACCAGCTTTAATCCAATGGGAGGCGAAAATCCAGCCATATGCACTGTATCAGCATTTTCACTTCCATTCAGGAACAGTCCCTTCAGCACTTCAGCCAATTGCTCGCTCATGGGGTGTTTCGTATGGATTTGGAAAACCGGCGTTTTGTGGTGCTCTGCTGCCTCTCTGCAGCTCCAGAAGTCCAGCTGTCCTTCGTAAGTGCAATAAATCGTCACGCCCAAAGTTCTGCCTTTGTTTCTTTATTTATCTTTATACCATGTGTGCTGAAACCCGGCCTGCTTGGAGTTTCACACCAGAACTCAAGCCTCTGATTGGAGGCCCATGGCGTGCACACATTTTAATAGCGACCCGCAATTCCAAGCAATAATAAATGCCATTTATGCACTATATCTGTTGGGTTGGGACAAATTAACGCAAAAAAAATACAAAGAAGAATTTTTCTGCAAAACAAGATCATACATGAGTTTGAGTACTGAGAGTATGTCTCCTCTTCTCCATTGCTTCAGTTTTTTGACGGAACGTATTGTTTCATTTAGAGATCAAATTAAATAAACATGCTTTTAACAGGAATGACAACTATGACTTCCAAGGGTTCATGACTTGGAAGTGTATTCTGCACTCCATGCTTTGAATCCCCAGAATTGGAACAGATGACAATGTGAGAGTAACAGGGAGAGTGTGAAGACTGCGCAGCAGAGATAACAGAATGATAAGCACTCACACAGAGTTATTAAAGCTAGTCCTCTATTCTTTGCCACTTTGCTCAAATGTATTGTTTTAACAGCAGAGGAGGTGGCATTAGCAGTACATTAACAGTTTTTCCACCTCTGGCTGTCTTCGGGGTTCTGTGTACCTGGTGGGCTTTCCTTTCCCCTCCCCTCGGAAAAATCAAACCTTTTAGTTCCAGAGCCGGCGTGGGGATTTCACGCCGAGCGGCACCGCAAACTGACAGATGCAGGAAGGCGACGTAAGTCAACAGCAGAATGATCTAGATGGTGGAGGTGAACGCCATCCATTCCAGCCCGGGTGATTTATGTCCCGTTGGCAATTTTTTTTTCTCCCCAGCATGCCTTGCCTCCTGCGCCGTGGCATTGAGTTATTACCCTAAGTGCGAACAACATACCTGTTAGAGATCAATCCGCCACTTTCTCTATTTGCAGAGACCCGCTTGACTTCCAAGCCTCCGCATGTTTACGCCTTGGCTCGCATTGATATTTTTTCGCTATTGATCCCCCTTCTGCTCTTTTCACCCCCGGCCTGGTACCCACCCTGATAGGCCAGTTGTGTTTAACCAGTTTCTTTGTGATGTGACAAAGATGGATGTGACATTGTCCTCTATTGCCCGCTAGAGAGTGTAAGTGTTAATGAAGCCATTAGTGTGGTCCGGCTGTGGGGAGAGAATGGCAAAATTACCATTATTCCGTAGCCATTAAGTCGTAATCTGCCACCTTCTTCCTCTCTCTCTCTCTCCCTCCTTCACTCCCTCACTCCCTCGCTCTGCTTCGACTCTCTTTCTTTCTCTCTCCATCACTCTCGCTATCTCTCTCGCTTTCCCTCGCACTCTTGCTGATCCACTCCTGCTATCCTTTAAAGCTTCATTAATTCATTTGTTATCAAAAGCAGTTAAGCAAGCGGTGAATGAGGAGAAGAGCGAAAAGGTTCGTAATAATGTATCTTATAATTGCCATCCATGCCGGCTTCCAGATGCACTCGTTCTGAACGAGGCCTGGGGAGGGTAGCGGGGTGAAAAAATAAAAAAAGCAAGCAGACACACAATTCATAAATCTTATTACCTCGAAATTCCTTTTTTTCCCACGTATATAAAGAGACAGAAGCTCAGTCGGCACTCACAAAAGCCGAGAGAATGGTCTTCGGCAGAAATTATAACCTTGAATCCGTCAGAAGTTTTGAAACACAGAGGATGGAGATTGGGAACGTTCCGGAAAGCCTCGCAGCACGAGGAGCTTCTTGTTTCCTGATGGACTGTGACTAATTTCGAGCTGGTTTAATTAAAGCAAGAATGCCTCTCCAGTGCCTCTGTCAAGTCTCCGAGTTGACAGGGGGACCGGTTTTCTTTTCTTTCTTTTTTTTTCTCCTTTTTTTGTTTTTTTTTTCCTGTGAAGACTAAAACTGGCACGGCTTCTTAAGGAACGTTAACACCTATCTGTCATCTCTGCTCACAATCACTTCGACTCATCCGAGAGACCCTGACAACACCACGGATCTCTGTGCAGTGGATGAGCCAGTGACAGAACAACAGGATGAATGTAATGTTTGAAGGAAATAAAGGAAACGGCTCCTCTAAAAGTACCTGGCATGGTCATGCAGGGATGGAGAAACTTCACTGCAGTAATACGACAGGCCACAACAGTTACTGCAGTAAAAAAAGTTCTTTTTTTATGGGGTAAGGGGACTAAACCGGGTGTTCCTCAATGTGCAAGCTTAATTACACCCAGGCTTTGAGTCATGCCTCTGAGTGTAGCTCCAAAAAAAAAAAAAAAAAAGGAAAACATAAATCCATGAGAAGAAGGAGAGAGCCAAGAGGAAAACAAATATATTGGCAGTCAATGAAAGGCAAGGATGAAAGGTGGGGAGGAGGGTAAAAATATCCACACAGACACTAGCTTGTAGGAGAAATCTTTGCTGAATATGTCACAAAGAAACGCGTGTGTCTGTGCGCCTGTGTGTGTGCACAGATAAAACTCAGGGCTCCTCAATACATATTGATTGGACAGGACTAGGTTTGTGCTCCCAATTAACACTGTACACTTTCATTAAGGTCATATTAGACACAGTCAGCAGTTGCTGATTGGTGCCTAAGAATCCAGAAAACTGGGAAATCAATTCCGAGCCGGGGATGTCTTGCTCTCTTCACAATCCACAGGCCACGAAATCCAATCAGTCACATTAATAAACACAGTTTTCACTCTGGACTTTCAGGTTATTTCCGAATATGAGAAATGGATTTGTGATTGTTTTTAAATGCCTAGACAACACCAAAACAGATCCTATTTCATGGTGATTATTACAGATATAACAATACCAGCAGTTGTATTGTATTAAATGGGATCGTGTTATATTGTTATACCATTGCTATCACATTAGCTTGTTGCCAGTTTGTTTGCTTGAGGTTAAGACATCAGCCGGTAGCTAGTGCACTGGATTTGGACACTGTAGCACAGCTTTAGAAAGACTATTTATAATGCTGAACAATCTTTCTCTCACGAGCTGCATTGAAAAGTAAATTGAATCAAGACAAATGAATTTTATTGAATTTTTCAAAACCGCTAGTAAATGCATGGGCTTGTTTAACAATGTGAAAAAAAACATTGCCATTATCATTATTCAGGCTGTTCGGACTACTCAAAACAATTCAAATGGACCTCAGTAAACAATCAGCAATTATTAGCTGGCATTGTGCACTCTAATAATGTTAAATTCTCTAAGTAATCATTTATATATTAGGAACCAATGCTTGATTTACAAATGAGTTACAGAAAGACATTTTTTTATCATATAGATTTTCATTGTTCATCATTTTACACAAAAGTTCGTTGTACATTTACAAAAGTAATGCAAAGGTTGTTATTGTAATTTATTGTATCAATCAATACAGGCCTCTCAAGTCAGTATGCAGATGAACTATATATTCAAAAGACTAGAGCAATAAAAGTGCTCAGTCTAATATTGATTATATTTGATGAAGTGCAATAAAAATTAAACAAGCCCACAATGAAGGCAGAACCTATTTCCTCTGAAAATAAGTCTTAGGGTTTTTTTTACCTCAAAGTCAAGATAGGAAAGTACATTCGTTCCGCATTCTTTTACTTTACTGTGCTTACTCTTGATTACCAAAATGCTGCACACTCATATTGTGAGATACGATGTGGGATGCTATTTCCTTGAGGGTAGTCATGTAGTTTTACACCATTAGCTCATTACACATCAGCTATTTTTACAGCTTACATTGATATTAGCCAATTCTCAAGATTGTATCCAAATCAGAAAATTAAAATTGGTATGATGCCATCTCTAATAATAACTGTTTGCACTTAACCTCCGATTACTTGGTTGTTAAAAGGAGCTTTCTTAATATCATTAGTGACATTACATGCAATATCTACAGCGTATGATCTCACCACACGCACTCATGAATGAAGGCCTCTTTATATCATTGGCACCCTGATGTGATGTTGGCTAGAACAGTAAGAGTCAAGCGTAGGGAGGTGGGTTGGAATCAGCTTTTCATTGGTTGTGCCTGTGTGTGTCTCTCTCTCTCTCTCTGTGTCACATTGGCTCTTTGGGGTGTCCCGGGCGAGTGTGTTTCGCAGGCCCTTGCCAGTGGCAGGCCTCCAGGGCGCTACCTGAATGGTATCTGTGCTTTGCAGGAATGCCGAGCCCTGCGCTGCTCTGGGTGCCGGAGTCTACAGCCATGGCGGCTGGGTTTGGCGGCAGCGAGGGGGGGGCAAGATAGCAGAACCTCTGTGGCTGGAGATAAGGCCTGGCTGGCAGACTCAGGCAAGGAAGGGAGGGAAAAGTACGGCAATATGCTATGCTGCTCTAATACACAGCCATGACTGAAACAGCCAGTGCACCTAGCACACCACTGCAAAGTCTGGGGCTTTATGTGGGGCGGTATCGCTTTCGAGTTCAACATCATGCCACCAATGAGGCGCCGGGGCTTTTTTGCATAGTGCCATTTATAGTGGCATGTAATGGGATGCCATCTGTGAAATATTTGGTCATGCTACAGCTTTGGGTATTGTAACTATTTTCAAAGAGACTGCAGTGGCAGTGTTCTCTTTAAGCCAGATCCACGACATGCTGTTTGTTTTCGGTCGGAACAGAAGGAAAAAGGCTCTTACTGGAGCGGGGCCACTAAGCACAGCAAGCTACAAAAGCCAGTTCTTCAAAGATTGGGTGCAGCGCCATCTTTTTTCCCTTTCCATAGTTAGCAAATAAAAAGAGACAGACATAACTGGTAGCATGGCTTGTTGTATTCATGAATCACACCGTTTTGCCACTAAAGTGGTGGAAGATCAATCTCTCTTATGGGAAAGAATGAAAGGAAAGACACTGCAATGGAGCAGAATTGACTATAGATGATGCATGCTTTGTTATGCACAACCGCAGCCGCTGACATTAACTACCGGCCTCTGGCGTGGAGAGCCCGTAATGGTTATGCAACATGAAAGGCCGGTTTTATTACACTGATAATGTGGATTTTACAGGAAAAGCAGCAGTCTATATCCAGAATTTAACTCACCAACAGTCTCACAGAACTGACAAAGACGTCTTCAGTGATGAGAAACCTGAGGGTGAATGCAGAGCCTTGAATAATAGTTACATAAGGTGAGACTTCAGGATATCGTGACCAGAACAAAGGTGGAAGGTCAGAAGATTGCGCCTTAAGTGCTAAGATCACAAAGTGCTTGTTTGACCGCTGCTCAAGATGTCAAGCTGCTAGCCAGATAGCAGTCCATATCAAGCCTGGCGACGAGTCAGCTGTTTCCACTAAAGGACACCGTTCACCGCCTGGGATTCAGTTGCCATGACGGCTGAGGGCTTCGGCAGCATGCTGAAACGAGGTGCTAGTTTCAGATGGTTCTTGCTACTAGTATTCCCAGACACACTGGCTAGTATTTTGAGAGTTGACAGACACGATTCTTTGTGTGCGTGTCATGAAGGAGTAGTGTGGGCACCTAGTACTGGCTGTTCTGGTTTTGTAAACAAGAACAACAACATTTAGCCTGAAATGTCACAGAATTGGTAGTAGCACAATTTAGCGCAAGGCTCATCATGCATAACATAAATCATATACTTTAGTTTTAAACATTTAACTTTCCCCCCTTTATTTTGGATTTACCTTGATTTTAAGAGAAACTGGGTACATTCTATGTGTGTACTTCTTCCTTTAGTCTTTGTTTGCTTATGTGGTTTCTATATTACATTTTATTGTCTAGAATATGCTCATTTTAAACCATTTTTTCTTAAAAGATAAACATTTTGAGTTGGTACCCATATCAGCAAGTAGCCAACATTTTGGTAAAATTATTGAAATATATGTTGGAATTGATTCTGCATCTTGTGTGCTATATTTCCCTCCCTATTGTCTATTTTGTAAATGTTTTTCCTTTAAACATTCTAATTGGCTTTACAAGACCGTGGTGAACCCGTCTTTACCCCTTATTATTAAATGGGCTGAAAACTATTTTCGATTAGTCTGTCCTGAATTTGTCTTATTCTTCTTTGAGCATTTTTGAAAGAACTACATGTTTGTTTGGGCTTGTTAGTCTTGCTGCCTGACCCACTTTCTCTAGAAATGTAGTCCTGACTTTTTCCTTTGTCCATCTGACATTTTTGGAACCCAATGTTTCATCAACAAGATACAGCAAAACAGGCCCAAACTATGATACTACCACCACCATGTTTCACAGACGGGATATGTTTCTTAGGCCATACTGCAATGTTTTCCTTTCTCCGAATATACTTCTCATTACAAGTAAAAACTTCTATTTTGGTTGCATCCATCTACAAAAAATATCTGATGGCTCTGCATGAATTAAACTGTAGTTGGGCAGCAAAGTTCTTCTTGGATATCAGTGGATTTATCCCTTCATCCCTTGCATACAGTTCTCCTAATGGTGGTTTCATGAACATTATCCATAGCCAAAATGTCAGATTTCTTAAGTTGCTTAGAGGTGAACTTAATCATTTGAAACATTTAATAGTGCTTATATATCAAATCCAACTCTTTTGTTTGGAAAAAAAGTGTGACTTTTCATGTTATATTCCATGTGCTAATTATGTTCAGAGTTTGAGCCAGAAAGGGTGGAGGGCAGAGAAATACTGGAGCTCTTTGAGACAGACTAGTCAAGCTGGAGCTGGTGGGTGGAGGAACCCAAGGATCTCTGGAGAGCTTGTTGCTGACAGCGAGAGAGAGGAGCTTGACTGACTAGAACACTTTCTACATGTCTCCCTGGACCCTGCGGCACTCAAGCCTGTCGAGTAGCCCTACACACCTCAGGCATGCTGTAAGGCACGGACAGGTCAGCAGAAGAGCTTTGACTTCACCAGGCCGTCATAATAATGTGTCATATGCCATTTGAAGGCGTGAAAAATAACTATATGGACTGTAGGGAAATATTGTGAATCAACAGCAAAACGAGAAAAACAATTCAAAGGGTGTTTCTCCATAATAAATATCCATTGATATTTACTGATTGGACATAAAGGATTTTCACTCTCTGTTTGTATGCCTAATATATACTTTCACTGTGCTTTTACAGCCAGCAATAATAGTGACTCGTAAGGGTTAAAAAGTAAATCTCACCGCAACTCTCCCAGCAACATGTTTCGCAAGCCATTGTTATCCTCTGCACACCATCCACCGAAACAGAAGATATAAACATCCTCTTCACATGGGGCACAATTAGTGGCAGCAGGAGTGCGGTTGGCATGAGAGTGGGAGCTGACGTAAGCTGCGGTGGGCTCGGTGCGCAGGCCTGCCATCCCTCATGTCCTCCAGCTCTCCCTGCTGTCATAACACCCTCCAGACTGCAGGATAAAGGAGCGAAGGAGGCCTGCGTGACATCAGTCGTCAAATATTCCCATCTGAGGAGATTGGGAAGTCCCTCCATCTTTGACATAATCCACTATGGCTGGAAAAACAAAAATGTATTTATGTATTTATGTGTAAAGCTGTATTTTCCCATGCCGCTCTACACTGATAATTATGACATTTATTATACATTTATCCTAATGCTTATATTAAAGGCTAAATTATATATAATAATATTGACAAATAAAAGGCGTATGTATACATACAGTGTTGTCAACATAATATAATGTCTTTTAAATGGTAACTGTTGAAGGGAAGACCAACAATGTAACATAAATGTATGTTCATGTAAAGAAATTAGATTCCAAATAACCTTAATCCATTTCTACTGACTAGTGCTGGGAGTCGTTTCCTGGAATTATCTGATTTCTCGATTCCATACATTCAACTTTTGGACTCGATCCGCCTCGGCAACATCAAAGTTTTTCTGCACCTGCATGCAGACCGAGTGTGAGATATTCTGCTGTCACTGTCTAGACAGCCTGTATTAAAAATGCAGCCTTCCATATCATAGTCCAGCTGAATTTCACTTCAGACAGAGTGGAAAACAATGTAAAGTGGATACTTTCTAATGGATAATTAGCCTAATATCAAAGATTAAAACCAGTGCCAACACATCTGCTCCCCTGGAGTAGTAGGCAGGAGGATCAGGTATATTGTAGCCAGCTCCTGTTTTTCAATTTAGCTGCTATTAGCTCACCAGATGTCCTTGCTAGGGTGAAATACACTAGGTATCATACTCTTTTATTTAAACTACATGACGTTTTTAAAAATGGCTTTTGGAATTAGGGTTATTGCTTGAAATGTACCTTACTGAAAGCCCATTCATTCTAAAAGGATCACATTGTAACAGTGAAACTGGCCATTTCAAGTGGTGTTTAAGAAATAAGACAATAAAGTTCAGAAATAAGAAATATATGTGTATGTATGTGAATAATAATTATGAATAAATGTGTATGTAAACAGAAACTAATGAACTCTCCTCTCTATTTTACTGGTTTGTGCTGTTACAAGTAAATAGCTAACATTGGCTCCTAATGTACTTATAAAGCGGCAGTTTTTACGTTGATGTCTTGGCTGCTCTGACCAGATTTAACATCTCTAATTTGCAAAACCAATTATATATAATTATTTTTTACAAATGGTCATAACTGGGTGTATTTTATTACTGTTTTGCCACTGTATGTAGAAGCTTGGTACACATTAGAAGGCTTCAGGCAGAGATTCCTGTGTGGGGTTGATGCATGTGTGCACAAAACCATCATGAAAATGACCACAACTGATGGTATAGGTTGCAATTTAGACTGGATTATTTTAATGTAGTGCTTCCCTTTCCTTTGTTCAGGAACACTCCCTGCTTACGAGAATGTCACATTGCCACTGATGACATATTGTTATGACAAAGCCTGTTATTAGAAATGGCAGTGACTGTGATTTGAGATGAATGTGGTCATAATATGATTCATTAGATGCATTGTTGTCAAACGGAACAGCCTAAATTGCAGTAATTGCGTTTGTATCGCAGAATGGGAGTATTTTATTTCCCTGTGTTACCGGGAGGAGAGAGAGTGTACGTTTGCCTATTAAACGGCATAAAATATGTTTTATGGTATCAGCAGGCAGTGCTGTTGGAACAATGATTGTTTATACAGTTTGCCTGCACATATTTTCATTTTAACGACGCTCCTGCTAATTACATAGTGCCGACAGCTGAACGTATGCCGCCGAGTCAAGCGGCGAGCACGATTTTATAGCCTTTGTATATGATAGTTCTGGATCTACACTTCGGGTCCCCCGTTTAGGGCTTGAAAGGATTTCAGAGGATTCCTAAACAGCTCTATCAGCACAGTTAAACGCCGGATTGAAGACAATTGAATTTGCACAGGGCCTCCTGTGAGGAATCAATATATGGTTTTATTTCCAGCATTTCATCATTGACATCGATGGGAGAAACCTCCGTCACTGCTCCTCCAGCAGTAAAAAATTGTTTGTAAACACTCAACTTATCAGCAGGTTATAAATAATGTGGTTGTGGAAAAAAGAAAAAGAAGGGATTCTTGCACATACAGATATCCAGCCTGACCTAAAGTCTGTATTTTGGACTTAAGCTCTGACCTCCTTACTCTGGCATCAATCCAAGCTTTCCGCTGAGTATCAATTACTGTTAGATGCAGAGAAGAAGATGAGGTGGACACACAGAGGAAATCCCTTTTGTACCAGCCGTTTCCCTCAAGTAGAGATTCATTTTAAGAGCGAGTTACCTCTTAAGGAGGAATCCTTCCAGAATGATCTAGTTGCACATACTTTTATGAATTACACACTATAAAACCAAGCTCCTTCATTTAGGAAATTAAAGAAAATTAAGGGGAATTAAGGCTGTGTACAGATTAAGGCTGATTAAGGGGTAAAAGTACTCAATTTGCCCCATTCAATGATACAGCTTCCTGAATTAATGCCTTATGTTTAAGATTAAGGGGTTTCACAATCAAGCCTTTAATCCACATTTAAGGTCATATTTGACATGTGTAGGTTGATTGGGTTCACCATGTTGAGATTGTTGACCCTTAATATGAGGTTTCTGCATTTTCTGATTAGAAAACTAAACATGCTGCTAAACTCTTTCATTTATTCTATGTTCGATCCAATGACAATTTCAATACAATTAACGAAAAGGAACAAGAAAGCTGACGCCGCAGTATCTTCAGATGCTGCCAGTGTCTCACCATTATGACCCATGATGTTACAAAAAGATTCATGTTGGCAGTTTTCCACCATGAGAACTTAAAAGAGACCTTTAGCCTTAAATATGTCAATTACTAGCATTTAAAACAGCATTGCATGCTAATCGGTTTCTAAAGAAACAGCCTGTGTGTAACCTGTATGATGTATTGCTTTACAATAAACCTAATAAACAATACATTTGATAATTATAATCACCTTAATGCTGTTGAGTATTTCTGTGGGTAATATTCATGTAATCCAGAAAGGTAAATGATTTGGGTAAAACTAATACAATCCAGTTTGTCCAATATGTAGCAGTGTAATCACAGTACTTTCATGCTGCCCAGAAACACAGATTATTTACAGTGATACTATTTAACGTATTATAGATACGTTAAATAGATGCAGTGATATTACAATGATATTGCAGTGATATTGCAGTGTTAGTGAAATTGAGATTGGATATGATAATTGAATAATCAGGCAAAATAACATTTATGTGTTTAAAAACCATTAGAGTACCTGAAGAGAGCTCTGGGACAAAAGCAAAAAAATGTAAAAAAAAAACATCAACAATGAATATTATGATTTAAAACCATTCTAATACTCATATAGTTACAGTTATATAACCATTTCCCTTGTTTTTTATGGGTAAAATTGATCCCTTAGAATTATAAAAATTAAATCACCAATAAATAGCAAAAAATCCTGTTCCTGTAACTGCAACTAACAGCCCTAGACTGTATCTGTTCTTACATCATGGACTGTTTAAAGTCTCTCCATACCTGCCCTGTCCCCACCCCCCACCCCCACCCCCCGTGGGGGC
>JBBMFX010000030.1:11354107-11369858 GCA_037832545.1 Rhabdalestes septentrionalis | reverse complement strand
GAGAGAAAGAGAGAGCGAGAGAGAGAGAGAGGGAGAGAGAGAGGGAGAGGGAGAGGGGAGGGAGACAAAGAGAGAGAGAGAACCAGAGAGAGACAGAGATTGAGGGAAATAGAGAGAGAGAGAGAGACAGACAGAGAGAGGGAGTGAGGGAGAGAGCCAGAGAGAGAGAGAGAGACAGACAGACAGACAGACAGACAAAAAGAGAGAGGGGGGGGGAACAAAGAGAGGGAGAGAAAAAGACAGTGAGAGACTGAGAGATATAGATAGACAGAGAGAGAGAGGGAGAGGAAAATATAGAGAGAGAATTATTAGGAGGCTTCCCCATTAGAAGTAACAGCTGGTATCATTTGCATAATACCCATCAAAAGTCATTTTCCTGGGCTGCTTGTCAAACCATGATGAAAAAAAACTTAATACAAAATCCAGTTCATTAGAGCTGCCAAGTAGCTTTGCAATTAGTACACTTTGCTGAATTTGAGAAAAGGACAAAAACCCACCAAAAATATCCATACTCCAGCATATGGGATCATCTATAGTGGTATTTACGATTTTATTAAGTATCTGATTCACAAATGCTCAAATGATTTCCCGATCAGACTCTGACTCCACCGCGCTGTTGCTGGGTAATACTGTTTGTGTGTAATGTATTCAGACCAGTTTTTTTTTTTGGGACGCTCTCGCAGGCTCATTATTTCTATGCCTGTCTGAGCACCTATTTGCAGATGTGAGCCTTGTGAGATAAATGCTCACTTAATGGGCAACAATTTCAATGACCAGAAATAATGCTCATAGGTATTCTCTTGAATAACAAGATAGACACCTCACCTTGTTGGCATCTGGACATGTTTTTATAAAAATCATTTTCAGTTCAGTATGATTAATATACTAGACAATTGTTAAATTAAAAACATCATGTCTACCACTTTTCTCCAAATGCAGCCAACTGGACAAAACATTTTTTTGGCATCTGATGGTAATATTAATTGCAAAGCTACAAAATATACACGATTTGGACAGAAGTATTGGGATGTCTGACCATTCTAACAACAGGCGCTTTCATGACATTGCATTCAAATCCATAGAATTGAATATAGAGTTGGTCCCCTTTGCAGCTAAAACAGCTTCCACTCTGATTAAAAGGCTCTCAACAAGATTTTGGGGTTTCTGTGGGAATTTGTGTCCATTCATTCTGGGGTCAGATACTGATGCTGAGAAAGCCTGACTCACAATACATCCGTTCATATAATGTGCATGTGTGGAGATTTAGATTTAGACATTTGGTCTGACAGTTTGCACACACTTGTTCAGTTTCTATAAGCTTTTATTACTTGATGGCTACACTGGAGATACATTATCCTGCTCCAGTGCAAAATAAAGAAACAAATGTTGGACCCCAGACATGTTTTGTCTGGGAATGAGAAAATTGGCTTAATGCAATTTTTTTTGCCAAATTATTCCCTTAACCATCTGATCATAGTTGATTATATGCACATAGTGCAGTGGTGATTATTGAAAGGCCTGCAGAATTTTTCGTTGCTTGTTTGTGCCGGTTATTACCAGTCCCTGGACGTTTGTGGTTACATGCTACAAACCCAGTAATCCTCACCTTTGTCCTCTTGTAGAAAACCGCAGTAGATTGGTTTATTAAATTAGCCTGCCTGTGGTGCTGCAGTAACAGGCACTAGACCGTTCATCTGATGGTCCCCTCTCAATTGTTTTCCCATCAAAAGCTAACTTTCTATTATGAAAGAAAGTGTTTATGGTAACTTTCTCCATTGATAATAAATGAGCATGCTTTCTTTGTTGTTAATAACAGCATGATAAAGTCTATTTGGGGTGCTGGTGGCTTACAGGGAAGAATATTTTCGCCTGGACCAGGAGGTCATGGGTTCAAATCCTACATTAAGTATACCACCACTGGGTTCCCGTGATACCAAGTTGCTCCAGGGAGACTGCCCCCTGTAGTCAGGGAATGGAAGTTGCTTTGGATAAAAGCTTTTGCAAAATGCCATGCATGTAAATCAATGGCAGGATTGGCCACACATTTCACACTCCTGCTGTGATCTCAACACTGTCAGGATTTTAGACCACTTTTGGAGCTTAAAATATTTGTAATATATCCTTTTAACAACAGTTTGGAAAAACCAATTGTCAAATCATTATTTAGGAAAAACCAGCTCTTTATCCCTTGGGTGATACTTTGGATGAATATGAAGCATCATCAGTATTATTTTACTTGGTTTCTACTTTTCTATTTCCTGTAGTACTTTTATTACTTTTCTATCTATTCATGTTTATGTAAAGTTGGGGGAACATGACACTCAGAATGTCATTATCTGTATATGACAGTAAAACTTGAAACTTGGAATTTGAACCCGAACTTGAAGCTTGAAGCTGAGTGTCATAGTTAATTTTACTCAGAGGAATGGCAACCAGTTGCTTTACTCTAACAAAACCTTTCTAGATCTATGGATCTCACACAGTCATTAGATTTGGTCATAATCAATTAAGAGACAATCCAATGCATCATAAACTGGCACATTTCACCATGATCTTTTTTTTTCAATACATCAAAAGCTTTTTGGGCAGTGATCGATTTTTATATAGTTCAAGAGCACAAACTCATTGAATATTGCTTTTCTAATTGATCATGAATGATGCTATAATTTGAAGCTTGAGGCACTTGAAATCATCAACATGAAATTTTATTTGTCAGCAGAAATGTCATCAGACGTTTGGCTGATTATATAAGAGAAGTGCAGATGAGGTGGCAAGTCTTGCCAGTCACATTTCAGACTCATGATGGTGTAATTGCAGAGGACCCTGGCGAAAACACAGAACCCTCTCAGGGATGGCGCTCGGTCCCTCCGCACCCCTGCCTGAGGTCACTGCTGCGTTATCTCAGCTCCATTTGTCTCTGTCGCAGGACAGCCTGAGCTACAAAACCCTCCTGATGGATGGCCCTCCTCCCAGGCATATATTTCCCACCGCGCGAGCGCCTCGGAACAGCTATCAGGAGGCTGATTAGGATATTGTGCGGGTTCCGGCTCCCCTGTTGGGAACGCGCCGCTCATGTCCAGGAATCGCTGACCATTCAAGAGCACGGAAGTCGGAGTAACTCTGTCGCTCCCATTTGAATGTCATTCAGCATCAGGAAATAGAGAGAACTCCTTCCCCCTGTGGCCCCGCACATTACATTAAGCCATTTGAGCCCTGAACTCACTCAATTTAATAGCAGCGAAAACCCTGAAACCCTAAATTATATCTTCCGCAACCCTTCCAGTCAAGTCTCGCCGTGTCAGTTCACTCGCAAAAAAAAAACCCCCAGAAGATTTATATAAATATATAAAAGGTGCCATTGCTCTGGGCATTACGAAACAATACACATTGCAGCCTGCTGGTGGGTCTTTAGTCTTTTTAATTTATTTTTGGATGCTCAGCGCTGTTGCTGAATAGCTGTGGTGTCTTGTAATGAAATACCCGCTGCGCAATTTTGCAAGTGTGTCAAGTGGAGCATGACCAGATATGCAAATTTAATATAGAAGTGGCAAAGTGGAATTTTGAGTATTTTTTCACGTCTGGAGGCTGTTAAAGGCAGTTCGGAAATCAATGAATATATAATATGCGGGTGACCGGGACAGATTGAAATCCCTGTTTATCGGCCCGTGCAAACTAGTTTGTTGTCTCCGATGCACCTTCCTTCCTCCAGGAGGCTTCGCACAGAACATGGGGAAACGGCACCGAGGTCCCAGGCCCCCCTCTCTTCAGGGTATGAGGAGGTGATTTAATGAAGGGTGCCCCCCCCAGCCAGCTTTGTCCACACACTGATGTCAGATCAGTGAGTGAAAAAAATCAACCCTCTTGGCTTCTAATCACAGTGAGCTCGTTGCCTCATTCACTTAAAGTCGGTCTCTTATGATTACAGGGTTGAGCAGTGCTGCTGCTTCTTATGGAGCTTTAGGCTAAAAGCTGCCTTCACATTTGAAGCCTTAAAAGATTTTATAGCAACTGTTTTCTTGGTATTCCAAGTGAAAATAGGTCCACATGCATCCACAGAGAATACAGTTCAGCAGTATTAGTTAATGGCTTTATATCACATTTATAGTTAATCAGATTTATGCTTTTAACCCATGTAAACACCGACAAAACATATTTTATTCTGTATGAGTTGGCAACTTAAACCCATTCTATACCAGTGAATTCCCTGAAAGCACGCCCGAGATAACTCCCAGAAAGCACTTCACTCAACTGCTCTTGCGTCTACTGCAGGGATTTAGGATAGCGAAGGCAATGAGAAAGCAGAATGCGAGTGCATGTTGTACATCACTGTCTCTAAGAAGACCAGGAATCATTAGGAAACACGTCAGCGCTGAGTCCCAGGCCGGCCTGTTGGCGGAGCAGGTGGTGATGAGTCAGGTAAACAGGCCTGTGTTCCTCCCAGGACCGGGTCCAGGCCCACCGCCCCACAGCTTGGCCGTGATTGATGACACTAATTACCGTGTCACTGTTCATCTCAAAATTCCACTCGCTGGACATGGCATCCTGGCTCAGCTGCTGTAAACATACACACCTTTAACTGAGGCACAGGTCACCTGTCACTCTCGCTCCTCTACCGGCCGCTCCCACCTCTCCGGTCTTTTCTGCTATTTTCAAGCCTCACACTTTATCCTTTAGAAGTTACCATTATAACAAAAGCACGTTGGAGATATGTGGTCAAAATCCCTAGTGGAAACATTTGATTATGATTTTGATTATAAGTAATGGTTGTGTGTACAGTCTTGTTTTGCAGGATTAAAACACATTCAGGTATGTTTTTTATGTATTTGTCATTTTTCTTAATAATTTCTTGCTGCATTTCTGTTTATTTTAATGCATAATATGTAATCACATTATTGCATGTACTTATAAGTAAACAGAATGTATAGTGAAAAAGCTACAGGCTTGGAAGGGTTGCTGGCTGATTATTTGTTTGGTCAGTTGTGCTAGAGCTGTTTAGAGGATCCAGATTTGTGTTTACAAAATTTTAAAGGTTTTTTTTTCCTGCTTGCATCAGTGGTTGATGTCTGAAATCTGCTTTTATTGACTGAAGCCAGAGTGGAGCTCCTGAAAGCTCAAGGGCTCAATAGTGAGAATCTGCGTGGGTCCGCATGTCACCGGAAAGACACGTGGGTGTCATCGGTGGGAGGGTGAGAGTGTCTGTCATGCTCGGAGCTGTGCAGGGGAGCTGACCCCTCTCACCCCGTTCTCCCTGAAGCCCGGTACAGCTGCAGCAGCAGCAGTGCTGGTGGGCTGGTGTGAAATACCACACAGCTTGGGCGCGCGCACACAGTCACATGCAACACGGCGTCAAGTTGTGACGTGGAACAGGTTGTGGCGCGGTGAACTGTTGACCCCAGGCGTGGACTCTCTGTCCTGAGGGGAAGCCTTTGTCCGAGTCTGTCTCTGTTCACGCTGAGCTGCTGACATAACCGATTTTTACACATTTATCCTCTCCCAGTGAGGCAACCCACAGTCCTGCAGTCTAGACAGCGTGCAGTCAGATGGTCCTGCTGCTCTGTGTCAGTAGATTTTTTTTTAAATGTGACCATGTTAAAAAATCTCTGACAGAATGACAGGAATCTTGGAATATGTTGTGGCGTTCTAATAAAAATCTGCGAAGCAAAATCACCCAAAGTACTAATTCTTTAATCTAGTGCTTTGACTGTTCATTTCAGAAGGCTAGACTTAGGCCTATGTTCTCGGCTTTCTAGCAAACAACTCAGTACTCAGTAACCACTTTGTCCAAAGAGTACAACTTTGTAGGCAGTACAAGATGAAGGCACCGTTTATGTCGCGTATAACAGTGTTACAGTACAGTTTTTGTTCTTCAAATAATCAGAAACAGAATAATGTCTCATTTTAAGTAAAGTTTATTATTTGAGTGTGTTTCTATGATTTTATGAGATTTTATGACATTTTAGGAGATTTAATGAGATTCATATCGGCAGCAACTAACACTAGTGCCCTGTGTGAGGAACCTGTGTTCATTTGTAGAATCTAAGCTTTTTAATGCCACTTTGAGTAATGTGGTCCATGTTTAAGTCATGTGTGGATTTGGATGCGTGTGCCGTCTCTCCGGCGGTGTGTTTTGTGGCCCGTGTTTATGGAGTTGTGAGGTAATGTGTGGTAGTACTCAGCTCTTTAATGATGGCAGGAATATAAAATGACAAACCCATCCATTAGCCCCGACATGTAGCTCCGTCTCCGCTGGCTGAATGCTGATTAGTGCCGCACAGCCTAGTCCTGAGATAGCACATGCATTAAGATCCACTCGCAAATGGCATCATCCAATCAAAAATACACCGCAAATGTTTACTTGGCACGATAAACCGTCTCAAGGTTATGTGATTTTTCTTGGCCGGGGAAAAGTCGTTCAGCAGTTGCATGTACATTAACGAATGATTGTTTACTAGTTACTCCGGCTAATTAATGATAAAGGATTAGGATGTCCTCTGGCTGCAGATTTACAGAGTGTGGGAATGTGTATATGGTCCTTGTGTGCATGTGTGTGTGTGTGTGTGCTGGAGACAGGCGCCGTGGTCCTACGGTGTTGTAAAACGTTGGCTTGGCAAGACCACACAAAGGGACCTGTTTGTGCCAGAAGGTCGGGTCATGTGACATCTCCCCAAGGAGATTGCGGTGTGCGCCTCTGTTTCCCGGGTGGAAAATGACAGCTCTGACAACGGTGGCTCATTGGAGCTGCTCTGTGGAAGGCAAAAAGAAAAAAACAACAGTTTCTTCACAGTAAACAAACCATGCATACCGCGAACATACGACGGCGCTCATTGTCACCAATGGCAAACTCCACAGATGCCACCTCCATCACTCGGTAACCTGTAAAACTTCAACCAAAAACCACCACCTCCCACACATTTGCCCCAAACCATGATTTGTTAATTGCTCTTAATTAGAAATGCTTTTGTGACAGTGCGTTTCATTCTGTTATCCATAAAAAAAGAAACAGAAATGCACTGGGTGGGGAAAAAATACTCTTGTAGCCTCACTGTAATTTTTGCGATTGTGTTGACAGTATCATTGCTTGAGGTTTGAAAGATGCTGCGTGACCTGAACAGCCCTGAACCTGCCTCAACAAGAAACTTTTTCTTCTCTGATAAAATTGTCTCATGTATATCGGCCGCAGGGATAGAGCCAGTTCTGGATTGCAGAAATTTCATAAGTAAAGTGATTTGAGTGTTATATTTATCCACATGGCGGCCTGGTGACTGCAGGCAGAGCAGGAGCTGGCTGCGTGGGCCTGGGTGGGTGTGCGGAGGGAGGGACGGAGGGAAGGGTAGCGGGAGATAGAGGCTTGGCTTTTGTTACTGCCTGGACTTGTGCTGTGGGCTGTGGATGCTTGAGGCTGCAGATTATCAACAGGAAGGTGTAGGTGCCAAAGTCCAGCTCTCCACAGCTTCAGTTACGGAGTTCTGGCAGAAGCACACAACACACAGCTTCTCGCATAACAAGCCTGACCTCAACCACAACCAGGCAGCTGAATTTGTTTTGTGGGGCTGGAAATAAACACTATCGTGCACTGAAATATGGCCAAAATTTGCTGAAACTTTCTTGGGCATCATCCACTTATCGGGTAAACTAATCCATGTAAATAGTACACATAATTGTATCAAATCTAATCACCCCTAGAAGAGTCAAATTACCATATTTTTGGTTCACAAAGTTGGATGTTTAAAAGAAATAATGTCTATAATATCTATAAATATAAGGTCAAGGTATCGCACTGGTTCACCTGTCAGAAAATGTGTGTCCCCTGTAAACAGTAGACATGATTTCTAATGACAGCGATGATTTTCGTGCAGTAAATACAAAGTAGTGCAAAACAAGCGAGTTCATTCTGGATGTCTGGCCTTTACAAGGACCTGTTCTACCCGACACAAGATCCAGCGAGACATGAGGACACACAGAACTGCCAACAGCTCGAATGCCTTGCACCTTGTCTTTCCTCCAAAAGTTCACAATCCTCTAGGATATTATGTAACCAGGAGAGCATCAGCGTGGAAGAATGGCCGTGGTAAAAAGCTCCCTCCCCTGACACCTGAGCCACAATACTCGGCTTTCCTTTCTCAGTAAAGAGGATTAAGCAACAGGTTACAGACAGAGTTGCCCGGTCAGAGTGCTGGCCGCAGTGGGGGAAACAGGCCCACTAATGTCCCTCTTTTAAACCTGAGCTCCTAATGTGGTGTCTCTGATCAGGGGGTGAAGGATACAGCAGACACACAACTTGCTGCCGATCTTTTTTGTGACCACAGCCAATCTAGTGACTTTGTGATACACTGAAGAGGGTGCAGCGATTTGCTGTGACTGTTGCACCTGCAACATAATGAACAGTGGGGCCTTGTTTTTTTAGATGGAGGAATCTGATTGTGAACCTACATTTCCTCTTTGTCCCACCAACAGAAGTCATCTAACAGAAGAAGGTCTAACAAAGCACAGCCTTCAGACCTACACCAAACTCGTGCCCAACATCTTAACAGGTACAATAGTGGATGAAAGTATGAAATCAAGTGATGCTTTTCATAGTTTTTTTTTTCATATTTTACCTTGTCTATTTTGGACTTTTGCAAGTCAGTTTGCAAGGACGCAGCATTCTACCCCTTGTTGACATCTAATTCAACTAAAGCTATTTTCCAGTGGTTCAGGTTGTTTGGCGTTGGTAGAGGTACCAGGTTCTTTCTCTTCCGACACTTAGACTGTATTCTTTTGTTGCAAATTTTACTGAATCTATCATGATCAAAAGATTAAAACACTATTTCTCCCCATCATTATTGTTGGTATTTTTTGCTAACAGACACTGTAGTCATTGTAGCAATGTACTTTATGTTCTTTGATGCTAGAAGTCATTCTGGGCTAATGCAGGCTGTCTATTTGAAAACTGGATCATTTTATTATATATCATGTCCAACCGAGTACGTTCTACTGATATCTGCCTAATGTCTAGACCCAGCATCCACTGTTAGTGCAACCTCTAACTTGGATTACATGGTAAAGACAGTCCCTTACACTGAGCAGTACGTTCATTCATTCTTTATTAATGTTATTATTAAACATAAAAGAACACTCCCAGTGTAACCCAGATTAGGTAATCAAACCTTAAGGAAGTTCTGAATGCTAGAATCAGGTGTAGGTAGGATTATATGTGCAATAAAGCTCTTGACCTGTCTTATAAAAGCAGCTTCTTCTGGGTCACACCAGGGATCATGTTGGGACTGGGATTGCTCGGGTCATAAACAGTGAATCTAAGCGTCTGTATGAAACAGAGACGGCCCGGTGCTGCAATATTGATGGAGAGAGCAGCTGTGCGGCTGCAGAAACAAGAGCAGGCGCTAAGGCAAGAAGGTGACTTAGCATTTGATGAGGCAACGCTGGACAGCGAAGGCCAGTCACCCACTGAACCTGAGCGAGTTTATTCAAGCAGATCAATAGCGCTTAATCTCCGCAAGGCCAAGCTAGACTGTCGCATTGATAGCTGAGGCAGAGCTGCCTTTTCTGACAGCTACAGATGGTGTCAATTACTAGCATAAAAAAACAGGCCTACAGTTCCTCAGACAAGGAGCGAGACTTCCTCCACATGCAGAATCAGATCTCCGGCGTGGACGGACGTGCCGGGAAACTGAGTCCGACTCGCTCTCTGCCCCACTTTGAAGAACCCGTCAATCACGCTTTACTCCCCGCCTCATCACCGGGCGTCGCGAGGGGAAGTGTTTCGTTGGCAATTAATTATTGTTGTGTATTCTCCGTTGCGACACTGGAGATGATATCTGATGCAAATTTCCTCCGCCACAATTACAGCGGCTGCTAACTATTGACATTTACGAGGGCGCTGATTTGAATTATCGGAGACGTTAGTGATTTGGGGCTCTAAGTGAGTTTTGATTTTGGGAGTCGGAGGAGGCTGGATGAGGGACGGAGGAAGAAAAAGCTCTTCGGGTTCTGAGATTCTGAGCGAGAAACAAAGCTGAAAGTCACGCCGAGGGCAGCTCCGGCAGGGAGGGCTCCAAAGGCCTCTTCCCAGAGGCGAGGGAGAGGGGTTACAGTTCTCTGTTTGAGTCACTGTGTGGTAAGCTGCGTATGTGTGTGTGGTTTAGAACACATGGTAATTTCCCAGCGCGTTCACACACACACACACACACACTCACACACACAGACCTAGGGTGTGTGAGGTGATAAAGCTGATGGAGAACTGATAATCCCTCCGAGCCTCTGTACACACATCCTAAGGTTTCATTAGACTACTGTAACCGTTGGAGTGCAAGAGAAATGCACACTACACACCCCACACACACACAACCACACACACACACACACACACACTTGCTCATGCTGTACACAGTTTGGTCTCAGGAGACTCAGAGAGTAGGAGACACAGAGAGAGGGAGAGAGAGGGAGAGAGAGAGAGAGAGAGAGAGAGAGGAGTTGAAGGAGAGTGAAAGCCGAGGTCAGCGTTTTAATACAGGAGCTCCTCCAGACCTGTGCTAAACAGATGGTATTTTTCATGCAGTTAAAAGTGATAGGACAAACCCAAGAGTAGTGAATTTATAACAGAAACCACTCTCACGATGGAGGTGTAATCTGATTGCTAATGGCAGCACAATTGGAAGCAACTGGAAGATTCCTTTTAGTGTCAGTGCTGCATTCTAAAGGCCACTGCAGGCAAATATTCCAAACCATTGTCTTTAATGAAGGTACACACACACACACATACACACACACACACACACAAACACCTCTGCTGACATTCAGCATCGACCCGCATCAACGCCGACTTCCAGCACAGCTCAATTTCTCAGTGTACTACTGCGTGCTACTCTGCATTTCAACCTGAAAATATACCAGAAATGGGATTTAGATGCCATTGGAGAAACATTGTTAAATCCCCTAAGAACCTTTACCTGGACCATTTTAACCAGCCTTTACCCTTAGAAGAAAGGGTGTATCAGTAAACTCATGCACACAATGAGTAATACCAACATTGAGGTCTACATTCTGTCCATTCCATCTATTTCATTTCATAAATCCATCTCTGCACTCAATGCACTTTTTTACTTGTATGCACCTTGTGTATGCAACTTTTGTCCTGTCCAACATTATGTTCAGTGTTGTTGTATGTTGCTCCGAGGCCATGGGGAAACGTTGTCTCATCACAACTTTGTACATGTATAAAGATGCTGATGACAATGAAGGAACCTTGAATCTTGAACCTCTGATTTCAGTAAATATAAACGGAGTAAAACAGTCTAGGACTGGTGTTTGTTCTCCTACACTCTCACTGTTTGCTGCTCTTTCTCTGGAGCCCCTCCCTCTTCAGGTTTTCCCCACCCACTTGTGGGTGGAGTTTATACTGAAAGTTATTGTGTCCTTATGTGTTTTCTGTTTGTTTCTAAGACCTGAAACTTTGAATTCTTTTGTTCTTTATGCTTGTATGTGACACTGTTTTTTAAACCCCAGTACTGGTTATTATAATTATTACGTGTTTTATAAATCACAATCATTTTGGTTCTATGTGACAAAGGAACAAAAAACAAAGCGCAGCATGACTTCTGTCACCTCGGGCATCAACACACACCAGGGGAACTACCATATAAGGAGTTGTTTTGCTGTATGATGAAAAATAACCATTTGAGACATGTGAGTGTGAAGTGTGCACTTTTAAACATACAGATAATCTAAAGAACCTTAAATTCGTTCTTTGAAAAGGTTCTAATACATTTCATTTACAGATCTTTAAGGGAAGTGAATTGGCATCACCCAAAGAACCCTTTGTGTCAACCTTTGTTTAAAGAGCCAGCATTCAGTTCGCTCAGAACAAAACCACGAACATCAGTGGTAGATGACAAGATGTGATTTGAACTCAGAATGGCAGTAAATCCAAAATCTTGAAGATCTTGACATGTGCTCATGACCTGTTAAAACTGATATTCTCAATTCTCTAAATTCTGAAAACAGCAGTTTTTTTTTAAATATATATATTTTATCTAGTTATTATGTGGCCCATGGTGCATTAAGGCCAGGCCAGGAAACTGATCCAAGTGTTATGGTGCATTTATTAATTTGAGACTAATTAGCAAGTTTTTAAATGCCAAAGAACTTAAACTGACACTCACCATTGTGTTACTTAAGCCTCTTGTAAATGTTTTTTTTTGTTGTTGTTTTTTTTTGCCACTTGAGTCCTGTGAGTCGGAGCTCTCTGAGGACAGGCGCTGTAAAGCCAGTAACCCGAAACTGCCGGTAGCTCTTCTGCCAAGAAAAACGAGCTCATATGCTCGTTCTCCACTTCAGGCTCCAATTAAAGCTGTAAATGTGAGCATAATCCATTACTTATGTACGGTATCTGCGAGATGATCTTGAATGGCCCGATGCGTTTAGGAGCGACTCTGAATGGCTGAGTGAATTGCCCTCTGTAGCCTTTAGCTTTTTAATATGCACTGCATTAAGGATTTGGTTGTGATGCACAAATTATGAAAGAGCATTACTAATTATCACATTGAGATTTAAAAAATATTGCACTTGAACCAAAGCAGGCATATTTTGATCCATAATGCCGGTGCTTGCTTTTAATGGGGGAATGGGTCGGCCACGGCTGCATAAATCACAACGTAACCATAGCTGTGGCACACATTTGCATACGTTCTCATAAGAAGGCAATGTTATATCATACTAAAGGGGAAAGTATGCGAACGCAATAAACATGCAGACACAAGAGAAATGCATCCTTGTAAACAGCGCTAAATTAATCAGGAGCGTGTTATTGTCCTGGCGAGAAATGTTGGTGGCCATTTTATGCGTCTGAAGTGGGAAAGCGGGGGGTGAACCTCCTAATGGATTCTGCACAGAGAAAGGGCACGGAGGAGGGCGGGTGGGCCGCGGAACTGTGTGTGTGTGTGTGTGTGTGTGTGCATGCTGGGGGGGTGCTCTGTCACAGTTCACACAGAGCTGTCTTTTTTTTCCCACCAGCCTCTGCTCACCAGTGGAGCCCGGGTCGTCGTGGAAATGTCATGACAGGCATATGCTGTGTGCTGTGACTTTGGGTGTCCAATCACAGCGCTGTCACCCCTGGCGATGAAGGGGTGGGCTCCAGTGTGTCCGTTTGAAAAATGAGTCCTGCCAGACCAAGTTTTTTACACATTTCTCTCACCAAACGAATTATGGCCCCTGCTCTCAGAGCTCTGAATGGACATGTTCAGCCAGAAAACCGAGGAGGAGTGTTTGGGATGTTACTCAGAATTGAAAAAACACACTTTCTGGGTCTGAGGACATGTAACTATCTATCCATCTGTCTATCTACCTGTCTACACATATGTGTGTGTGTGTGTGTGTGTGTGTGTGTGTGTGTGTGTGTGTGTGTACTTAGCAAAAGCCTTGCAAAATAATAGTAAATTTAATACTTTTATATGATTAAATATACTAAATTGAAAAGAATCAATACAAAATAACATTCTACAGTGTATAATGATGTTATGTTCAGTCTATCAGTGAGTTCTTGGTGAAGCCCATTATTACTGTAGTTCCATCAGAAACCTGGTTCGACTCGATGAGTCCTTCATTAAATTAAATCAGGAGCTGCTGATGGAATTTCACAAATCCAAGCAATGGCTGGAGGAACCGAGGAGGTTCTCCTCACCAGCTCACACAGGATCAACTACAAATCTTGATACTTCTTACTGCTTTCTTGTTTGCCTGTATTTTTCCTAATGTTCACTTTGAAGAAAGACATTTTGTCAGGCGCCGAGAAAAATGGCTTTGAGCAAGACTTTTCCACAGTACTGTGCGCACACACACACACACACACACACACACACACACACACACACACACACCAGTCAGCCAGAACATTAAAACCTGACAGGTGAAGTGAATAATTGATTATCTCATTACAATGGCACCTGTCTGGGGTGGGATGTATTAGGCTGCAAGTGATCAGTCAGGTTTTGAAGTCGGCGTGTTGGAAGCAGGAAATATGTGCGAGTGTAAGGATCAGAGTTAATACCACAAGGGCAAACTGTGATGGCTAATAATCTCACTACTTGAGGATCACGCTACAGGTCATGTTACAGAACAGGCAAACCCCTTAATGGCATTACAGGATGTTCTGAAACAGTTTGACGAATGTTTCAAAGAGTTAAAGGTGTTGACTCCAAATTCCCAAAGTCTCAATCCCACTGAGCATCTGTTGGATGTGTTGAGTAAACCACTCTGATCCACGGAGGCCACCGGGACTAATCACCACTCCAGTCTTTCAGCTGTGACCACATTTGGGTCGAAAGAGACTTGATATGTGCTATTTTTTTGGAACAGTTAAAAGAAACCCCCAAATCACGATCTAGTGAGGACCAGTTCCTCATTCTAAAGAAGACATTTTACTGAATTAATTGTATGTATTAGTAAATAGGTGCTAACAAAACCCTAGCCATTACTATTGCTTTCTTAAAAACAACATTCAGAAAAGTCCCATTTCTATAAATGACAAGATGTCCCCATACTTTTTACAGACAGCATAAAGTGCATGTAGCTCTTTGTGTCTTATTACGAGCATCATTTGGATTTATTCCCATGTAGTGAAGAGCTTTGAGAGGATATATTCAGAAGGACATGACTTTCTGAAAGATGTATTAGGCACCATAGCCCTTTTGTTTGACTTGTTGACTTGCTTCTTCTTCATCGGGGAGCTCTGCACTGATAAATATGTTCCATTAGCTTGGCCTGACAAAAAAAAAGAGATTTACCGAAAGTCTTCTCTCGTCTGCAACATCGGTATGGGAAAGTTAGCCCCGCGCTTCAACCAGAGATGAGGAAGTCCTACATTAGAGCGCAAGCTAATGTCTCAGCTAGCCGTATTCTATTGCAATTATATGGTTCAGTGGCAGTGATTATAGTTCTTCTTCAATCTCGCTCTGTGAAGTTTTGGTTAGCTGGCTCCTGCGTAATTTGCCGCGTGGGCATAATGGCCTAGTCTGGTGGAAAAGGGATGATAAATTGAGCTGGCAGGGGCTCATAGATTTATTAAATTTCTATCAAACACTGTAACAAAAAAAGAGAGAAGGAAATCGGTAGCAGCTAGGAGAGGGCTTAGATTTTTTAATCAAAATTCATGAGTCCTCGATTTGTGGTTGAGCAGGCCTGGGGAAGACTTGAATCGAAGACTGATTAAAGAAAATAAAAGGCTTATTTGAAGTAATTTTTCAATGACGCCTTTTAATTGGATGTTAAATCAAATTCTTATCTGTCTGCTCGCAGATAGCCGGCTATATGGTGGAGCGTTAGTGTCACTTCCAGTGTAACTGATACACGCTACAACGGTTGACTTTGCGCTGGCGTCGGGCACCTCCTTGGCAGGTGCTGAGGTGCAGTGTGCGATTTATAAATGTGAAACAGTCAGAGGGTGAGGAGCTCAGATTCAAGGGCAGGATTAACCGCTAAAACGTGGATGCTTTCTCAACCATTCATACATACCCACCAGCCAATTTATTAGGAACCCCTGCCTCGTAGGCTTGGCTTATACAGCTCTAGACTGCATCTTGCCTTTACCGGTTTTGAGGTAGTTATCATTTACATTTATGACATGCCTTGTTCCAGTTGAGGCAACTGAGGGTTAAGTGTCATTGGGCTCAAGGATACAATGGTAGAAAGTGGGGTTTTGAACCTTTGACTTTGTAGTTATTAGGTTCACAGGCAAGTGTTTTCCCACTATGCTACAACC
>JBBMFX010000030.1:11313478-11336701 GCA_037832545.1 Rhabdalestes septentrionalis | reverse complement strand
ATTATTATTATTATTATTATTATTATTATTATTATTATTATTATTATTATTATTATTATTATTATTATTATATTTCATTGAATGCTCAGCTTTCTCTGTTGTCTACCCCATAAATTGGGTTTAGGAGAGATAGCTGTGGATGAAAGTCCATGAAAGTCATCACTCCTTTTTTAGCCTTTGAGTAGTTGGTTTAGTGTGTGTTGTGGGTAATTAAACTTCTTTAATCCTTCTCCACAACAATACAAACCGCAGTGTATCGCCTGGCTCTGAGAAATGAAGTGCCACTCATCCTTAGACTCCAGAGCAAGCAAAACATCTCCAGACTGAAATATTCCCACCACCGATACTCTGTGGTTCCAGTCTCTCTCCTGTTCTCCTCTTTACATAAACCCTTCTTTTATTGCGATAAACCTCAAACTTGGATTCACCAGTAAAGAGGACTTTCCAGTTATCTACAGTTGCAGCATATGCCAATTGCAACCCTCCTGAGAAGTGCTTTAGAAACTGCTACTCGTCTTTTGAGACCACTTCTGGGCTTCTTTTGACTGATGTTATGCTGATTGGAGTCGTTCCCTCTTTATTTAGCCCAATTGGTGTCTTAGCTGCAGATCTGTCTCTCAGTAAACAGAGCTGATATATTGGTCTACCAGTGGAGAGTCAAATTTGATCTGCCTGATTATGGTTTGGGTGCATGCTTTGCCCTTTTTTCAAACCTTCAGTTTAGTCTGTGACTCCTGACAGGGCTGAATGCCACCTACACAAAATGTGAAAAAGGTGATAACAAAATGTGTAAACAGTATCGTGCTGTCTCACCTTGCACACACTTCAACACATTTAACTCTTGTTTGGGTGTGCGGTCACAGAAGCAGTAATAAAAACAGCACTGACTCTGTTATACTTACTAATGTGCCACAGCAGCTGGGCTTTAAACGAGATTAGTAACACTGAGCACAACCACAGGCTTGTAACACTGATTTATTAACTACTACAGCCGTAGATATTTGCTTGCTTTTGGGAAACTCCCTGTTTGAGAAAACAATGGTTTAGAGGTCACATATTTTTTCTTTCTTTCTTTTTTTTACTTTTACTTTATTTGTTGGGTAACAGTGCGGCCTCACAGTGCCATGGTTGGGGGTTCGAATGTGTGTGTGTGTGTGTGTGTGTGTGTGTGTGTGTGGAGTTTGCATGTTCTGGTGGCATGGGTTTCCTCTGGGGTCTTCAGTTTCTCCCACAGTCCAAAACCTGTGCGTCAGGTGAACTAGGGATCCTAAATTGACCATAAGTGTGAGTGTGCGTGTGTGTGTGTATGTGTGAGTGTGTGTGTGTGACCTGTGGAGGGCTGGTGCCCCGCCCTGCCTCGCACCCATAGACCCCAGTAAGGACTGAGCGATTACAGGAAGTGAATGAATGTTTTGGACTGAAACTTCACACCACTCAAGCTGCTGGACCATCACCACTCCAGAGCCTTGACTCTAACAAACTAAGTTTTCATTTGTTCCTTGAATGTTTAAAATACATTCATAACATTTTTCTTCAGTTGAAATACCATTATTTACACGTATGGAATCTCAAACCTCAGAATCACAAAAGATGTATCAATTCAGATTCTGATTGTGATTCCGAAGTTTTCAAAATCCGTAAATGTTCAGAGCATGTTTTAAACATTCCAGGAAGGAATTCAATCTTCAGCCCCATTTGTAGTGACAATTTAACGCAAATGGAAGGTTCTTGAAATGTTCAAGGAGGTCCATTAGTCTGTTTTTCTAAAAGATTGAAGGCCCTTGAAACAAAAATCAATGTTCCCACAGCCAAAAGGAAATTTTGTGAGTATTTGTTCACCAAGGGCTCCTACCATTAAAAAAAAACAAACTTTACTTTGGATTTAGTCAAAGTTATGGAAACCTTCTCCTTAGCTGGAGGATTCGCATTCGGCCTGATCACTTCCTCCAAAATAGCCAAAATCATTAAAAAGGGGGAAAAAGTTAGATTTCTTTAGTTATCATTTTCTTGCCCAGGCCTGTGTCTGTACGGCTCATTATTAGAAAGATTTAAAAAATGGTTCCCAACTCTTCATTACCCCCTGAGAGATAACCTACAGGGCTAAGGACTAATAAGCCACGGTGAAATAGTGGGCCTATTAAAATGAATCATTCTGTTGCAAATTGTCACAATTTCTTCTGCGCTTGTACCTTCAAGATGTCATCCCCTGTGTGTGAGTGTGTCGGTATGTGTGTGTGTGTGAGTGTGTGTGTGTTCTCAAGTTCCTCTCAAATCCCATGGTGCTTCATTCTCAGTGCTAAAGTCCCTGTTATTTGCCTCTTAATAGGACATGGTCTGACTGGCATAAGTTGACCCGGGTGACATGGCTAATAATAAGCTGACTCTATAAATCCTTTTTTGGATTTAATGGTCGTATCTACCAGCGTAGTCATCTCTCCCCTGCTCTTCTCGCTGAAGTATGATTTGTGTGCAGCCTCTAATTGTATTAGTGTAAAATCAATTAAAGCCATCAGCAGGAATATTGCCCATCCGCAGCTCCTCCGTGTGTGTTAAACGTCCAAGACGTAGCTGTTTCTCACACTGTGAGGTCTGTAAATCTCTCTCACTCTGTCTCTCTTTCTCTCTGTCTGTCTGTTTCTCTTTACAGGACCCCCAGCACGTAACAGCAGGATACAATGGACAAAGTGAGTAAAATCCCACACCTGTACTTTTATGCACATTTCAGTGTTTCACATGGAAAATGTTGATTTAAATGGCAGTTATTTAAAAAAATCATCAGTTTTGTAAAGAAGTTTGGATGCTGAGTAAAGGTGGGTTAAAATAACAGTAGAAACAGATAAATAACTTAAATGTGAATAGAAGTGATGTGGCTGATGACTATTTTTTTAATTTATTTAGCATCTGGGCTCTTACAAACACAAGAAATTATGTTGTCAGGTTGTTTTTTGATACTGTATTACCTCCCTGTTGCGTTTTTCCAGTTGAGTGGGGAGTACATGTTAATTTTTTTTAGTCTAAAATAAGGCCTTCCAGTCGCCTAAGAAAGCCTGATCTTGAAGACAGCTCCGACAAATTCTCTTCATCTCTGTTAAACTGTAGCAATGTTAAACAGCAGCCCCGCAAGTAATAATTTCTCCAAACCATAATAGGAAAAAAAAATAAACAGCAACAGAATGTCTTGTGACAGGTCTTGGCCAATGCCAAGCTGATATTCAGCCCCCTCTTGGCCGGCGCTTAATCAAAAACTCGCTCTCTGACATTTACATGTGCATTCTTTTGGCAGAGCGCTGTAATGTTCCTGGTAACAAGCCCACGACCAAGTCGGTGCCACAGATGTCGTGAGTATTCATTTGATTAATTATTTGAGAAGGTGCCCCCGGGAGACAGAGAGACGGAGAGTGAGGGGCTGAGTCTGAGCTTTGTTCCCTTTTAAAATAAGTCCCCTAGAGGAGCTCGATCCATTCCCAGCTGAGAGAAACCGTCTCCACAAACAAACACTGCAGCTGGCACTAGTTCACTAGTTCACCACAGGCACAGACTAACGAGAATTACAACAGTACATGCGTACAATATATATATATATAGGCTACATATATCTATATACATATATGTGTACACATATGCAATGATTTGAAAAGGACCATGTCATGTTACCATGACGGTAACAGGCCTGCCCTATGGGCTTGTCTTTGAAATCCACAAGCACACTACCTGTGTTTTCATTTTCACTCATGCTGCATAATGAGGGCCATATAGGTAGCGAAACACTGTACACACATACGCTACCAGACAAAAGTTTGCTCTACTCCTTCTTTTACTGTTTTGCACATTTCCTGATAACAGTAGAGACATTAAAACCAATAAAGTGTACAAAAGACATGACTAACACTTGCTGGTCTTTATTAAGCTTTGCATATTCTTAACACTGTGAAACTCAACCACAATTAGCTTGTTATTGAAAAAGGCTATTTAAATATGAATGTATTATCATTCTTATTATTACGATCATTTGGTAGATTTGTATCAACTATTTATATTAAATAGTGAATTAAAATGTGTTTGGTGCATGATTAGACTGTATTGCATGTTAGTGTGTTATAAGAGGACCTTCAGAGCTGTGCCAGTGTGTATTAATAACAGCAGTACATTTTGGCTTGTTGGGAATACATTCATTAGAAATAATCTGTTTAAAACTAAATGAATAGACACAGTGCTTTGAAAGCTAATCTCTAGCGATACAATGTAGTCATTCATTTATTAATTTAGTAATTCTTTCATTCATTATCCAAGATCCTTAACCAAGGTGCTCAAAAGCTAAAAGGGAGAAACATCGTGGGCAAGTCGCCATTCCCTGACAGCCTGATAAAACACTGCTACTTGAAAATGAAGCTATTCTATCATATTTCATATATTCTGTCTTCTAGAGAATGCTGTTGTGTCCGGCTGCTCTCTTTCTGGCCTTTTTTCTCCCTTTTTCTTGTTGAAGCAATGCCCAATCCACACACACAGCCAAAACAAAGCCGACTAGAGCGAACAGTGTTGGGCCTACTACACAACTGCAGGCGACAATCGGCCACGGGTGCTCAACAATGACCTGACAGTGTCTCATGACTGACAGCCAGTTTGGTTTGTCAGGGCCCTTAGATCAGATGTCTTTGATCAAAATGATCAAAAATGTCTTTGATCCAAATACATGTTCGATCAGGGGTGTCTTTGATACCTTTTGGCTGGTAGTGTATGTAAAGTAATATATTTTTAATGTGTGCCAATAGAGTACCTGGCAAATGTACGCCTGAAAAAGCACCTGACTGGCATTAGCTGTGAGTCATTTTGGATTAGAGCATCTATCAAATGCATGAATATAAATGTACCTTGAGAAAACAGAACATCATTTTAATTAACTGTGTATGTGTAATTGCAGATGTACAAATTTGTAGTTTCAATGTTTGATCTAAAGTATGGGAAGTGTTAAAGAGAAAAGGAGTAGGTGTGTACCACTGACTGATACCTGATCATAAGAGGGCTTTTTTTTTATTTGATAGATTTTCCAATAATCTGTCTCCACTCTTCTTGATTAGGAGTCACACGGTGTCTGTCAAGGAAAAACTAAACCGTTACAGAACGATTAGCCTTAAGGTCCAGTTCACCATGCTCAATTTTTCGTTGTATTTCTTGGCTGTGTGTGTTTTCTCTGAACCTGTTAATGATATAAAAGCCGCTCCCTGTGCGAACCCTTTCTGAGTAAGTGTGAACCCGTTCTGTGAAAACAGCAGTTGCCCACGTTCAGTGGCTAAAACCACTTGCTAAGCTAGTCCTAGCATGCTGATGCGTTGCCCAGTCTGTGCGAGGTGAAATCTGACTGACTAAACAGATCCGACAGATCCAAATAAACTGTAGCCTAATGTATCCATCAGCACACTAGAGATGATACACTATATGGACAATAGTATTGGGACACACCTGTTTTTCAGGGTCAACGTCCAATGAAGCACAATTTTAATGCTTCAGCAGACCAAGACATTTTGGACAACACCATGCTTCCAACCTTGTGTACACAGTTTGGGGAAGAACTTTTTTTATTCCAGCATGACTGTGTCCCAGTGCACAAACGAGCTCCATAAAGACATGGCTGGAGGATTTCCATGTGGAAGAACTTGACTGGCCCTCACAGAGTCCTGACCTTAACCCTATCAAGCACCGCAACATCATTACCTGACCTCAAAAATGCTTTATAGAATTGATGGATATTGTGGAAAACCTTCCATGAAATGTGGAAGCTGCAAAGAGGGAACAACTTAATATTGTATTTGAATGCAGTATCATTGAAGTCCCTGTTGGTGTAATGGTGAGCTGTCCCAATACTTTTGACCATATCATGGAGTGCAAGTGGCAGGGGTGTGGGGTTTGTACTCCCAGCAGGAAGAAGAAAGCTACATTGTTTAGCCTCTAGAGCTACTGAGAAAACTTTATCTGATGGATCTCCTCATTCCTAGGCTAAAGGCCAAAAAAGAGCCATAAGCATTTGTTGTCAATATTTGTGGTGTCCGTCCTCTTTGTTGATTCCCTTTTTTCCTGTAGTTCCTTTAGCAGTTTTGTGTGTGGGGGGGTTGTCTGCTGCAGGCAAGATGACTCTGCTTTTGTTCCTCTCAATTACATGCCAGTTATTTGAGGGAAGCCTTAAATGATTTAACCAGTCCAAATATTTAGAGTGAGGCTGCCTCGGGGCAAGAACATTTCTGTCAATACCGACTTTGTCTGCCACAGCTGAGCGCCTTGAGTATGGATCAAGTCGTGTCTCCTTTTTTTCCCCTGCTGCCTCAAACACTAGATGTGCAGTGTATGCAGAAATGAACGGCACTGTTCACTTTGCATTGAAGCTCCAAGTCTTCAGGCCTCCAGGGCCCCCTTGCTGGTTGTGTAATGTATTTCTGTCATTTCCCTCAGTATCATATATTTATGCAGACCTTATAGGAATGGTTTTGGCTAAATCGATCGAATTTTCTCGTTACCAACACTGTAGTTGATCATTTAAGAGCATTGGAGCCCATATTTTGCTTGATTAGTTTAGCAATGAAACTCTAAAGTGTATCTCTAATACACACTAGAAATAATGTCACCTAAATCATCTCCATATATATATTCTAAACCTTTCACCCACTCAAACTGCATCCAGCTCATTATTGAAGCACTAGTTTGTCAGTGGGGTTTAGGACACAGTGTAACGTACTTTGAACTCAGAGTAAACCCCACTGAGAAGTCAGTGCTATCTTAATGTAGATCTGGAGTTGATTTGAGTAGACTGAGAGAAAGTTTATGGGAATTATTTGGGTGACTAAATGACTTCTAGTGTTTTGAGAAACGTAAATGGAAATAATCAAGCTCATTTTTCACTGAACCATTCCATTAATAGCGCATTACAGCTATTTGTAGTGCATGGCTAGTATGCATTTGCATTTTATGTGGAAGATAAATAAATGCTGAACTGCCGTATTCCTAGCTCCATATTTAGCCGAAATTCTAACCTAATGATGTTGGGACAGCTTTTTCCTTTCACATCCTAATGAATTCACTTTTATAGGCAGAGCAAGCTGAGCTATGGCCTGCTTTATTAAGGCTTTTTGTATTTTAACATTCTCATAAAACCAAGGAACGCTGCTTCTTATTGCAGATTTGTGGCAGCGTTTTGTTTCGGTTTTACTCCGTTTTGGGGTTGTTTTTTTTTCAATGGAAACTGGAGTGAATTCCAAGATATTCAGATATGGAAGGGTGGTGAACTTAAGATTAGTCAAACGGGGATATCAAGGAACTCTCTGTTTTAAGAAAAAGCAAGGAAGACAGCTGTGTGTTCTGATCAAAGTTGAGTCTTTAAACTGAGCAGGAATGCAGTGTTTCTTTGTGATAGGTCTTTAATCTTTCAGGATGAGGCAACAAAGGCAATTGTGTACATGCCATCAAAGAGTTTAAATTGCTTGTTCTAGCATCGCGTTTGAGATCATTTAAACATAGATATCCGAGTCATTGTAACGTTTTGCCCCACCTTGTTGTTGTGTCTCTCCTGTCCTATGTTTGTGCTTCATTTGCTTCTAACCATGTGCTTTTGTTATTGTTGAGGTTCTTGTCCCCGCATCAGCCCTGCCTCCTCCTATACCTGCATTTTGTTAGTGTCCCTTTCTATTCTCAGGTGTTACTAGTCTTGTCTGATTACAAGCACCTCTGTGTCCCGGTGTGTGTCTAGTCTCAAGTCACTGATCATTTGTTTCCAACTTTGTTCATTTTCTAGTTTTGTTGTAGTGTTTTTGGTTTCCTTGTGTTGTTTTCATAAAAAAAATGGTTTAATCTTATATCCAGTTCCAGTGCATCAGTTATGACAAGTTGTTTTTACTGATAGTCTCTAAAAACAAAGGTTGACGTAGTCATAGGGCGGGTTCCCAGACAGGGATTAAGCCGAGTCTTGTACTACCTTTTCGTTAATGGAAAGGCTCTATTTACAGCACTGCATAATCCAGGACTAGGATTGAACCCGACCCATACTCTTCTATGCAACCGTCAATTGGTAAACGTTTACTATATGCATCTTCAAAATCCTTTCCAAAGATAGTCCTTCAAAAGACTTCATACTATTGAAGAATAGTCATGGTTTATCTGAAATATTGTTGGCTCCTTTTAATGAAGTAAATAAATTGTGTGGCTTTTGTACTTACAGCACATTTCAGAAACATGTTTATCCCCTTATCATTTGTACCTACTTCTGGCTAACATAAACTACAGGTGAGTTGTTTAAACTTGGGTAAAATATCAGCATGAACTCCTTTAGACGATTTTGTCTCTCTCTCACAAGTCCATCGGCTGTCAGCAGAGTCATTTCCCTCCAAGCGTCTCATGGACACTTTTAAGTCCAATGTGGAGAATTTCAATGTGCCATCATATAAACCTTTAGCGCTTCAATCTGTCCCTCTTGAGCCACAATCGCCCATTAGGCGGAGGGTACAGGGGCATTAATTTGAAGTTTACCGTGGTGGGAAGTCGTAAAACGGCCTTTTTCCCCGGCGGATCGGCCGTTCTGTAACCCCCTCGCAAGCGCTGGTGATCAGCACTGTAATTTACTCCAAACCCGACATTAGTCACACTCAAGTGCCACCATTCTCCCCAACCGAGAGAGACAGCGAAGAGAAAACGGGCTGCTAGGGCAGCACACTGCCAACGAGCGTGTCCTGCCCTTCTCAGCCAGCTTTCTTCTGTTAATTTCATCACCCTGCTGCACATTCATATGCAGACGCAGTCAAATGCAGTTCATTTCCTGTGTACCTTCTTTGTTTTAGCTGCACTGCACGATGTGGTTAGCACAAATGTCTCTAAGGCGCTGTATCAATTGAATTACACTCTTAGAAGGTGCTGTGCGGGGTGTTGTCTGGTGTGATGCCATAGGAGAACCCGGTTTGTGTCCCTATCAAACCTTTCAGTAGGGGATTCATTAACAAACCAGCTTTGTAAATGAGATGAAAAACCTTGTGTTTAAAGAACCACATGAGAACCTTAAGCCGAATGAAACCATTCACTGTCCCCAGAAGCCTTTCAAAGCAGCTCCATTCAAACGACACAGAGGACGGTGCTTCTACAAGAAGCAAGACCTGTGCTCATTTATCTGCATTTATCTTCACAATGGTGGTCTTTCAGTAGCGTACTGCACATGGAGTTTTATTTTAAAACGCTCTGCACATAAAATGACTAATGAAACAATTAACAGTTCATTAATAAGTCATGTGTTTTGTCCTGTTTTATATTTGTATGCCCGTGTAATGTAGGGCTGAATAATCAATAATCATTATCAATAATCTTTTCACTGTCAATTTTTAATTTACACTAGGTGGCCAAATATGAGATTATGACTTAAACCCTGCAAACAGCGGAAATTCGCCTATAGGATGAAGAACAATTATGACTGAAAACTCAAAAAACGAAGGGCGTTCGAAACCAAAAACTTAATTGATCCTGAAGGAAATTGTTTAAAATTTCCTCCACAGTCACTTTACAGGAGAAGGCAACATCTCATATAAATCTAAAAATGTCTTTTCCAATCAGTTTCGAAGAACGTATATTCACATTAATTAAAAAAACATTCTACAGCATTAAAGGCAAATGATGCAAAATGTAGATGTATGGTTTTCTTTGAACAGCGAGAATATGTGCGTGTGACCTAGCTTTCCATGCAAGCACATTACCCTCAATCACCTGGAACAAAAACATCCAAGTGCTGATTCTGAAGCAGCAGGACCATCAGCGCAAGATAGTTCTCTCTTTTTGCCATTGTCCCAACAAACCAAATTACAGTGACTCCCTGAATACCCCTGATGTTATCTTGTTATCTTAACAGAAAAATCACTAACACTACTAATTGGATTTAGAATATGTTTTGATTCTGATCATTCAGTGTCTCTTCCTGGCACAGTGTTAAGCAAATTAGCTAAAACCCGAAACATTTCAGCTACGATGCAAAAGCTTCTGTGAACAAGCCAGTACAGTAACCTGAAGTTTAAAATATTGCTATTCTGCACATTTTTCAGGTTCCTTTTATTGAAACAGAACTCTTTTTTACAGCCCATCACATTTACAGACAAAACTTTCACAAGTAATTCCATGAATAATCAACTATAGATATAATAATATAGATATATACAACCCTATAATAATAAATAATTGAACAGATATAGTATAGAATATCTGTTCAGTGATATCACATAACTTTAGAATTGCAGACATGTATGTTTTGATAGTCAGTTATTCATGTTCTTGTTTCAGACTGTTGAAGTTGTGTGATTCAATCTGCCAACATACAAAATCATGTCCTCATCCAGCTCACAGCCATATACATTATTACACTGAATCTGCTCTGATCAAATCAAGCACCCCCTTCATCCAAGATTCATTAGGGATTATTATTGGCCTGGACTGAGGGAAGGAGAGGCAGTGTGTTTTGGTAATAGTTCTCAGACGCTGGAACCAAAGGTTGTGGTCTTCGACTGGTTTTCCACCGGGTTGAAATGGTTTTGGCTCCCTAATGATGCCGAACAGGTCAGGTCTCAGAAGCGCCATTCGATAGCCCGCACTGACCCTGCGCTCACTGTATTAAGATTCCAGCAGGAAGCACCATGACAACCAGTCAGGAGAAAGAACAAAAGGATACGGCAGAAGAAGAAGGAAGCCTGGGGCATGTTGTCCTCCCTTTAAACAGAAGTTCAGCTGAAATATTCGAGTTACACAATCAACCCCGAATGTAGCAGATAAGTCAAGACAAGCCTCTTCTGAAGTTTGCTTCTTCAGTTTTGCACTGGGGCTTTGGGTCTAATGTAGCTAACAAGTAATGGAAAAGCAGACTTGGAGATGACGGACGATGCTCTTTTAGCTGTACTTTGATTAGGTAAGACACAAAACACGTCATTTAGGGATTTTGTCTTTTAGCTAGACCGTTTCTTAAAATCAGGTTTTTTTAAGAGAATGATGCACACTGTTGTTTTCTTGTTTCTACTGTAACAAGACCAAGAAATAGTGTTTTTTTTCCCTCTAGCCAAAACATTCAGAGTAGAATTTTCTTTTTTTTCTGCGTTTTCATGTTCAGCCCCAAATTTGAATGCCTGGCTCTGCCGAGCACTTGTTTAATCCCTGTTAGGCAGAAGTCTTAAAAGAGCCTGACGTCGCCTCGGTTGTGAAGATAAATACAGACAAGCGAGTCCTGGAGGAGACAGAGCAGGGGAGAGCCCGGGCAGGGGGGCCTCTTTCTCATCCCAAACTCTCCTGATGTGACACTCCAGTGGACTCTGAAGCTGAGTCGGAAATGGCTCGGGGCCAATCTAAATAATCCAGTGGATGGAGGCTGGGGTTGTGTGAGGATGGATGGACGGGGCCGGCTGGAGGTGGAGGCAGCCTCCGGAGCAGCCGTCCGTCAGGGGCTCTTTAATCAAACTTTCCCCAGGGCAGTAAACCAGGCAGGGAAGAACCCTCAAATGGCCCGTACCCATGGACCTGTGCACTTTTCCACCCGGATCTGTTTATATCATTTAATCTGTACTGTTTTTGATACGAATACCCGCTGTCTGACCGACTTAATCTGCGCTAAGCCAGCCTAATCAAGAAGGTACAAAACCTTCTGTAAATAGAGTATTTTAAACCGAATCCTTCCTGAAGTCTTTATTTTTAGAAGTGTATATGCGTGCAAAGTATCTAATTGCCACATGATATAATTATACAAGTGACTAAGATTCATTTTAATGCAATCTGTCAAGATGTACTGCTAAAAGTGAAAAACACCACAGACTCCATGATGCAACAATATTACGATACCAATTTTCAAAGAATTACGATATGTGACATGATGTATTTTGATTTATTATCTTTGACAGCAAATGATTGTTGTAAAAAAAAAATAATTTAAGTCTAATCTAAGATTCAGTGAACTCTTGACACTCAAAGAAACTTTATCTTTACATTTATGTATTTGAATGGAAAAATTTTTGCATAATTCAATTGCTAAGATAGTTCCAGTCAACCTAAATGTGTAATACGTCTAAAAGCTGCCTCAGAGACAGATACTGGGTTAATGAACACACTGCCTACAGTCTGAGACAGTGTTTTATGACAGTTTCAAGTTTTTACATGCTGGATGTATACCCTAAAAATATATTTTTTTATCATCAGCATAACCTACACAAACACTGACACATCTAGGTTCGCTGGTGGTTTTGGATATGAAATAAAATATTGAATTTATTAGTCTAAAATGTAACATAGGACATATGAATAGTCGAATTAATAATGCATCAATATTTGGGAATATTTTGTGTATTTATATCTCCCAGTTCATGGCCACATCTCCCACATCACACACATGGGCACCCACTTACTTTATTTGACTATATGGTGGTAACGTACACAGTGGAGAGCCCCATATCTGTTGAACTGCTCTGCAGACGAGTGCAGTGTTGACAGATCTGGAGCAGAGCTGAACTCGGGGCACCGCTGGCTGGGCGTCATGTGTTGTGTGTGTAGGAGAGTGAGAGAGAGAGTTAGGAGCCCATCTACTAAGTAGAAAATACGATGTGTTTGTTTACGACCACGCAAGTCCAAGTGCATTTCCGTGTTCTTATCTGTGACTGACACCGTGGGGTTAGGGGGGGACTGGGGGGACTGGGCTCAAATGCTTATTTAAAACCTCACGTTTCCTGACGGCCACTGCTATGGCTTTTCCAGATAGTGTCTCCTCAGGGACCATCAGGTACAGGGGAAGGGATGGAAACACACTCCTGTCAGCCGCTCGGAAAGAAAGTGTGGAGGGCCGAGTGTGAGTCAGCATCCAGTGCCCGTATAAAGGGCTGGACTTGAATAAGTGCTTTTCATTCAGCAAGCCTGGCCGCTGACAGGCTTGTGAGTTATTGCACAAGATCAGAGCCAAACGGGTATGTTAATCAGATTATATATATGCAAAAGTCTTATTTCTTCAGATTTTGCTGCCAAGGAACTAGACTTTCTTGTATTTTTATGTAGTCTTTAAAATACTTCTCCAGGATTTCAGGAAGGACTTCCAAAGACTCTCATTTTCAGTCCAGACCCTGAGCCGGACCAGTTTCAGAGGAAGGGTTTTGTTTGTTGAGACACACAGTGACCTACGTATGAATCACTCAAGCAGAACAAACATCGAACTGAAGTCCTGAAACAGGTGCATATGATGATCAGGCAGTGATCAGTATACTGGTGGTGCTGAATGCTGTGGGGATGGAACTCTTTTTTCTAGACTCCTTGTTTCTTTAGACACTTTGTAGCATATCGCAGTAAAACATTTGTATTTATTTCTTAAATGTCTCTTTTTATTATGCCAAAGACAAAAACAGTTTGAGAGGCATATTTTGTGCAGAAAACTAATCATGAAGACAGATTCAAAGACAGATTTTCCAATCAGAGTACTTTTGTAGAACTACATATGAAGTGTCAGGTGATTGGCTCTTTACCACAATAGGTCTTACATATTTATGATACAACCTTTTGTTGCAGGTGTAGCAGTAGCATTTAAATAAGAATGAAGTTAGTCAATAATGACAATTAAATTAATATTATTTACAATATCTTAAAAGCTGATCAAATCACAAGATATGATTATAATTAAAGAATACTCTCACAGAGTGATTTGGTATTTTATATCTAATTTACTATTTAAAATCTTTTACTGTCCTGCATGCAATAGTTTGAAGAGCCTCATCCATATTATTCTTTATTGAATTGAAAACATTTCTACCAACAAATTAAAAAATGTAAATATGCCATAATTTGTGCCACATATCTTTTTGGATTTAGCAATTACATGCCCTAGACATGTACTTATGTTCACTTAAAATTTCAAGACCTAAGAAACAACTTTTGCACATTTGACTGTGTATAAAGTAATAAAAATGATTAACATGGCTGGTGGAAAGTCCAAACATCTGACCTATAATATACCTCACACCGTTTCCCACTGTAAAAAGAAAGTGCTACGCAATAAAGCTGGCTCTGTGAAGTTATACGTCGGAGTAATGAAAGGGATTTCTCCTTTACTGCTCCTATAACAACTATATAGTGCTCTTAAAGTTAACACATAAGCGTTTTATAAGGCCTCGTACACGGCCGTGTGTATATACTGTATCAAATACATTAAGTACACACTTAACGCCTCTGGTCCTCTGCCCTGCTCCGGGTTTTTCCTCTCTTTTCTCTTCTCGCTGAGACGTTCCGCTGCAGCCATGGCCATGCAGAGGGTGAGATGCTAACGGACATCCACCCTGTGGTTACCCACAAACCCCTGCTGCTTGTGGGAGCTTTTCCTCCTGGCAGCTCGCCGTGGGGGAACAGCTGCTGGAGCGGAGCTGTCAGGCTAAAGTGGGAGAGCTCCTTAACAACGGCGGGCGTCACCCCGCAAAACAAGAATACGCAGGAGGGAAAAACCCAAGGGGCTGCTGGGAATGGCAATTTGGTTCCCTGAGACAAAACTATCGCTAACAGTCATGGTTACGCAAAGGAAAATACAGGAGAGGGGCTACTGTTCACTACTCGGGAGGTGGGTATAGGCCAAGCTGGTGAAGAGCTGAATGCTGGAGCCTGTACTGATTTATGAAAAGTTTGGACACGCCAAGTGACCACAGTAACTATTCTGAAATGAGACTTCTGGTAAAATTTCCAAACACACATTCAGAGAAATGGTGTGACGTGTCTAATATACTGTTGTATAAAAACTGGCTGCAGGACATCATGACTTCAAATTCATTTTGCTGAACAGAAACCCATATTGATCCTGGAAGAAACTGCTTATGTTCCCACTGCACTGGCACAGAGACACAGAGACAGGGACAATATGAAGGATAAAGTATAAATAAAAGCAATGAAAATACCCATGAAATACACTAAGCTATAAACACAAATAATGGGTATAAATACTATATATATGTAACTTGCAGTTAAGTGAATTACTAATAACACAAATACTGGTTAATCTGTTACTGCATGTAATAGAGATCAGCAGTATATACATAATATAGACATAAGGAGTGATGGTAAGTGTAATAATAATAATAAGACGATGCTTCACATGCTTTAGCACCTGTTATGAAAACTACTCATGAAATTACACATAATGATAAAGTTTTAGCACCCGATAGGAAAATTGCCTGATATTTTCCATGGCAGACTATTGCACACAATAAATAATGAATAAATAATAGTAATGATAAATCAGCAGTGCAATTCTCTCTCATTAATGTCCCGTTATTATCTCAAAACTGTATCCATCGAGTCGGACAAGTCAACGTTAATTTTTTCGGTCAGAGCTGCTTTTGATACCATGTCCTTTTATTATTTATTGTCTTCTTTAGCAATGTGATGAAAATCGAACCCACATAACTTTAGTGATATACTGGATCACCTTCAGGTTTCTCACAATGTTAAAGATACGTTTGTTAGTGTCATAGAAAACTCTCGCTGAAATTTATCGCAATCAGGCAGTCATGCCTGTACTTTGTTGACTTCCCAATTGTTATGATTTTGTTTTAAACAGTGAATAAACAATGGCCTCTTTCCTTGCTGTGATGAAATTTGACCAGTCAGAATGCGGTGATGTAGTAAGCTCAGCTGCGTCCCACTTTTGGCCCCGCCGTCCAGCTGCTTGAGTACGGCTCGGGTTAGGGCCACTACATTTGAAATGGAAAGACGTGTGTTTGTTGTACGGTGTGGCTCCTTGTGCCAGTGGGAAACCACCACAAGTTTAGTTTGAGGGAAATAAAATGACACAGTATTTTTCATTTGAAAATAAAGTAAGTGCAAACCAAGCATTCCATTGAACATCGTTTAAAGACAGCAATATTGACAGAATGGCGGTGTAAGTGGTTCGAGCATGCTGGCCCAGGTTCTCTGGCAGTGCACATACTTAAATATGCGGAGTACTTCAGCAGCCTTCTGACTTTGGGGATTGCTGTTTGTAGGAATGCCGTGCTAATGACGCTAATATTTCCCCAGTGCTTGGAAATCGCATGAATCTGCTGTCAGGAAAAGTTGGTAGCGCTCCACTTTAAGTCTTCCATGTGTAAAACTTTGGTCTTCTTCAAGACTGACAAAGTGATGACAGCAACTGTCAGCACAAAAGGCTTCATGTAATGACTTTTCAACAAGACTAAAGTGATTGTGATGAACAGCTCCACTCATGTGCTCCTGCAGCTGCCGATGGCTCTGCCGAAGTTCCCCAGCAGCTGAAGCTCACCTCGCCAGTGGCAGCCAGGCTGCTGGACAGAAGCTAAATGGCCTGCTGTGGGTTTCCTCTCCAGTGTGAGGGGCATCAATAATGACCAGCCAGCGTTCTCCCTCAGTCATTAGGGGAGAGTTTCTGTCACACTGCCCAGAGACTGCCAGTCCCGCTGTCCAGAGCACCACACCATCCCTAAGGCCCTGGCACTGCTCTCTTATTAATCATACGATCATCTTTCAGTATTTTATTATTGAATTAGTATTTATCAATGACTATATAAAGCTCTTTATTATTATAACATTTTTTAAGGACCTTTTGGTGTATAGTGATGATGCTTATTGAAAAAGTAGCACTTCATTTACACAGCAGTCTTTCATGTGTTTAATTATGATATTGAGTTAAAAATAGTAAGAGTATAGCAAGAGTATACGACTTAAAAAACATTGGTGTTTGTTTTAAAAATGAAAACAAATAGAAAGAACAACATAAATAAATACACATAAAAGAAAAGTGTATTAAAATATATATGTACAAAATAAACAAATAAAACATTTTAGCATTTTTAAAAGAACATATAGAACACGAGTATTCAACCTTTAAAGTTACTTTATTATAACCATTCAAGGCTTTTCTAATTGTCTTTATGTATCTTAAGACCTGCTTTTCATTTTGGAAGGTATTAATCTAAAAGCACTGCACTGCATTCGCACATTTGTCTTCTTGTCCGACCAAATGAATACTTTATTAAATATTCAGTGCGTAAGTGCGTCATCTTGCCAGGTTATGTAACGACAGCGTGTTCAGATGAGCATTTATTGTGTTCAGATCTTTTGGCACATAAAACATTATTCTTAATGGCAGTGATTTCAAAAACACAGATATGGTTAAGTACCAGAATGCATCACAACCCAGTCCTACACACCAGCACTCCAGACCTGAGCTCCTTTTGCATTTTAGATCAGCCTGTCTAATGAGAGCGGAGAAGCACCGAGACTCGAGTTTCCCGGCATGTGCTAACAGTTACGCTGTTTAGAGAGGTGGCGTCAGCCTCCTTGTTTTTCTTGGCTTCATAGCTACCACAAATAAACCGACTATCCATTTATATTCTATCCTCGGTGTATTTGTTTTTAAAAGCGTCTGGCCGATTTTTGCAAGTAGAAATATGTCATCGCAAATATTGCAGCCATTAGATAACTCACCCCAGCACGGGGCCGAAAATATATTCCTGAGAGATCTTTTGCCCCAGTTTGTTGCAGTTCACATATTAGCACATTTATCTCGATTACTTCCACGGTGAGGACTTCACAGGCTATAAAAGCCATAGCCGTTTGTGGAAGGACCAAATAAAGCAGGGTCATTTGTCCCATTCCCTTTTTTCTCAGAAGGTTTTTAGGCTTTACACCCTACACTCTTACATATAAGTGCTAAAAGGGTTGCTGGATATCAGAGAAGAACCACGTTTGGGACCTTTTAATGGATATTTATTTATAGAACCGGTTTTGTTAGGGAACTTCAAAAAACATAAAATCTCTATACATTAGAAATTAAAATTCAATTTCCAAAATTTACAACAAAGATTCCATACATTTGAACCTCCTTTATGGAACCGACAAGGTTCTTCTATGTCATCGTTCCTTCTAACCTTTTTTGCATCTATTTGTAAAGGAATATTCGGGTGAATTAAAGGGTTTTCCACTTGTGAAATGTGATCTGACTGGCATCCAACTTTTACTTCTTCTGTTAAGTGTTAGAGCTTCAATGCTAAAGTTCCTGAAAGTCTTTTCTGTATATTCTCTAATGTCTACTCAAAACATCCAGTTCCTCACTAAGGTGGTGCTGACTTCACCGTGTACAGAAATGCAGTGATTGTAGACAGCCAGGTCGGGAATTTTAAAGCTCACTTTAATATATACTGTGTCCTAAATCATGTCCACAAATCTTCACTACCTGGATGTTTTAGGGATGTGTCTGTACAAGATTTAAGTGACTTTTGACTTCTAGTGTTTCTAGCAGCATTAGGCTCTTAAAACATGTTTGGAAATTACTGCTAATATGTGAGCTATGTTAACATGTGTCTAAAAGTTAGTGGACACTTGGAGTTTTTCGCTTCATTACAGTGTTCTGGAGGTCTTTTGTCCTGCTAGCCAGTGTCTGATGTTGAGCTTTTAGACTGTTATGTTCTGTTAGCAGTGCTTTTCTTTGGAGCCTCATGAAAACTGAACTACGTAATCATTTTTTTTTGGACTTCACAATCCCTGTATTAGCCGCCCAGCCACTCTTATTCTAATGTATTTGTACCAATAAACTTCAGTTTACCTCCTACGTGTCCTTGTGGTTACAAGGTTAATTTAGCCGAATGGTAAACACCGGTGGAATTAGCCACTAAATATAGTTCCAGTCTTAAACTGAAATTGCCCCAGATGGGATCCTGCTCTGGCCTGGTATGTGGAATAAAGTTGAGTGTTTGCATTAAATGAGTTCGGTTCCATGTTTTTGCAGTTTCCCTCCTGAAAGGTGCCCAGAGGCTAATTGTTTGTGTCGGCAAGCTCGTCTGATTAAGGCATCAGTCATCAGGTGCTGCACAAAACAGATGTGGGGCCCGAAACGTCTTCGTCTCTTACGAGAGCTGGAGGACAGCGTCGAGGCAGGATTGCTTTTACACAAGCCTTTGTGGTGCAATAAAACACAGGAGCTGCGGCGCTTCCCAGAATGCAAAGTGCTGCTTGCAACCTCAGCCCAGTGCTCCTCACTGCTTTCCATCTCCTTTATTCAGTCTCTTTTCTCAGCGGCTGTCTTTTTCTATATTGATTCCCAGTCGTGTTCTTGAGTCTTGGTTTGGAGGAGGAAAGGAATTGCAAAGATTTGACAGATGAAAAACGAAAGAACAGCTCTTACTAGAGGGAGACAGAGAATTTTAAAACCTTGGAGGTATTTCTTATGATATTTTTGCTCTCAGACCGTGTTTGGTTGGAAATCTTTATTCATGTTTGGCTGCATCTCATCACTGGGTTAAAGCATTTAATTCCTTTCAAAAGTCCAAAAGCCCAGGCTGCATTGAATTTGTTTTACTAGAGGAGGTCTGGTAATGTAATCTGTAAGGGATTTGACTGGCCCATTCATGACAAAGAGTCTGAAAGCACTTTGCTTTGGAAGAGATTTTTTTATCAAGATATCTCCTTTTCTTTTTCCTTTTAATTTCTTAATTTCTCCTTCTCCTCCCTATTGATGAAGTGGGTAAACATGTGTAGCAAACGATGCAGGAAAAAAGATGGACTACAGTCTGTAATTGAAATTGTATTTATATTATCAGTGGAGCTGATAATATATCAGGTGTGTATGTATGTGCATGTGTGTGTGTATGTGTGTAGATATGTTTTAATTATTTCTATAGGTTTGGTTTGTTTTGGTTGGTGGATTGATTATTTGGTTGGTTGGCTGATTGGTTGATTGATGTTTTGCTACATTACTCCATTATATAATTCATAAGGATACCCATAAAATAGGTAAACAAATAAAACATTTTTGTTTTCCTTTATCCTGGGGTCTTTTTATTACTGGAGAAGAGACAAATATATGATCGGACAAAAGCATGCCCTCCAAAAACATGCAGCCGAGCCACTCTAGAGTGAGAATCCTTTTAGGAGGACTGCTCCTCCAGCACCTGGTCTCCGGTGCAGGCCCACTCTGACATCTGTTAGATATTAGAGGGGTAATGACTAGTAGTTTTGTTCAAAGTTCTCCACCATCTACAGTGCTGCACGACAGCTTAGGTCATAGAAAACTAAACCTTAAACACATTTCCTCTTTTATAGAGGCTTTTTATTGTTCCAACCTGAGGGGGGTAGGGGTGAGATTCTTTACTTTGCCATTTTTTAACAGCAGCGTTGTGTTCTGGTGGCCATCAGGGACTGAGAGGGTCCTCCTCCAGAAATATCGCCCACCAACCTCTCCAGATGATGTCATGTATACCCATAACTACATGTCGAATGACATCATGCTCTCATTCTCCTGTTTTAATGAGGTTAAGCCTTGGTGTACAGCTTTCATTTGTTTTATATGCTGGATTGTGAGAAGATGTTGAAGAGGCTGGGTTCAGACAAATCACGAACACAACAGGTGCAGTCATCAGTGGACCACATGAATGGTGGGATGCATTTGGATGCCATTACTACAATGTAACTTCTTCACCATGACACATATATCCACAGTTTGAACCTGAATGTGCTTTAACATACTTTGTCTTGCTCGAAATCTGATTATATGTAATTTCATAAAGTCAGTTACACAATAAACAGCCCTGTCTGACTTCACGTTTATGTAATGTTTATTTAATTACAAATAATTAGCAATAAGCTGTAAACACAGAGAAGTTTTATCACATTTTTTATTTGAATACTTCTATATATTCTATTATTACATATAAATATGGAAACCCACACTAAAGGATGTGAAGTTTCCCTTAATAAAGAGAAGAGAAGACATCACTGGATTTGGTATATTCAAACATTTTCCACACAACTTCCCTGTTCTGTCAGTAGCCATGTTCTTTTTGCGTTCTTCTTGGTTATATTCTTCTTGGCTGTACCATGGCCCATTTTTCAAGTTTATCACTTTCTTTACTGCAACCGGACTCACGCTGTGCTTTGCAAAAGACTCAAGAGAACGTTAGACGTTGGATTTCAAAAGATATTACCTTCATTTTGCTGTAGTCTTCAAGTGTAATTAGATAGATACATTTAATTATATAAGAAGTTGTGCAGTGAATTACACTTACCTTCAATGTGATATTGTGTTCATTTGCTTATAGTTGCTGTATCTCTATAATAGCAACAATGGAAGGCAAAACACATTCTTTACTTAAGTTAATGTGATTTTCTTTCTTTATTCCAAGTAATATTCTACCAAATCTAGTCATACATCAAAGCTGTTTCACTTCACATAAAGGCCAGCTGCTGTGTTTAAATGGGGCGGAAAAAATAATAATAATAAAATAAATAGAAATACACTGGTGTGCATGGTTATATAATGTTTGTGTCATTTATGCCGGCTCCTTTGGCGTGCCAGGTCTTATTCTGAATCAGAATGAAGTGAGGTTCTCAGATATCAGCCTTGGAGGCCAGGAGTCTTGCACAGGATGATTTTCTTGCTTGAATTCACCAGTTAACTCACGAGTTAATTACCAGCTTTAGAAAGTGTGTTTGAGCTCAGTAATCACCAAACTGTGCAGGACACTGGACCTGGAGGATCAGACTTGGAGACTCCTAGTGTAGAGAATGTTGGTGTTTGTTGGGATGTAGATCGGATGTTGGACTTTTGCTTTGCAGGCGTTTTAGATGGAGGAGGCTCCTGATATTGAAGGCTCTCTTTCTGCTCATGTTTCAGAATGCTGGAGGATGACCTGAAGATCAGCAGTGATGAAGATGACAGTGAACAGGTGGGATTAAACAACTGATAATGATCATAGTGGGATAGGAAAGTCTTTCAGTCCACATTACTAAAGCATTTGAGGCCCATTTGACCTCATCAATCTTAGTATCAAATGTGAAAACACATTCTGAAGCTTCTTTGACTCCTACGTACAGAATAGTGTCTAAGGATGTATTAAGAGTAATATCAGGGTAATAACAGAGTGATATCAGGAAAACACTGTTGTTTTTACAGTCATGTGCTATAATTTGTGTACCCCTGGTCAAATTATATGGTAACAAATATAACCTGTCCAATAGGTATAAATGTATGTGTTATTGCCTTCTAAAATGTTAAAAACTAAGATTGCTGCCTGTAAATTGTGTTATTCTATCAAAATCAAGAAAATATGTCATTTGAAAGGGGTACAATTTGTGTTTGCAGATCTGTTACCATTTTTCCAGCTCTTTGCTGTTCTGGGGATGTCTATTGATATCTTGTTGTAAAAGCCACATCACATTCATTTCTGCATTGACTGGACCCTCTGTATGGTGTATTTATTTGTCTAATTGGATCACTACCACAACACAAAATGTGCAGTAAGGGAGGCCACTGAACATTGATCTGCACAGGCCGTGATCTAATGGAACTGCATTACAGCCTCTCTGCAGGTGTAGTGTAGATACAGCCTGGACTTTCAGCAGAATATGCAGCGGATATGCAGATTAGCTCTTCTAATTCAACACAGAATTTCAAATAGAAATCTCAAACGATTGTAAATTTGTGTTACTTCGAATGCTGTGTCACTGCACAACCCGAGCCTCGTCTTTCTTACCACATAGAATTTTGGATTATGTATGATTTTGTAAATTCATTTAATGTCTACAGTGTCTCTGTGTGAATCAAACAACACACACACACACACACAAATGTATATATATCACTATGTGACATTTATACATGCTGTACATTTGCACTCTCCCGCTCTAACAAAGGCTCAGAGGCATCACATGCGCACACACACACACACACACACACACACACACAAACACTGTTTATGTGCCATGCTGGTGCAGCATGGGACTAACTGGAGTGGAGGAGGGATAATGAACATGTTTCACTCAGAGCAGAGGATGTATGTGTGCGTGTGTGTGTGTGTGTGTGTGTGTGTGAGAGTGTGTGCTCGCTCGTGTCTGTGTGTGCACGTGCAGCATATGTGTGAAAATGTGGTGTGTGTGTGTGCATGAGGGGGTGGATTAGGAGAAACCAGCAGAAGTAATTTTGCTTCTCCTTCATAGTTGCCCACATAGAACCATATCCAAGGCAATTAACCTCTCTCTGTCTTTCTCTCTTTCTCTCACTCTCCCTCTGTTTCTCTCTCTCTCTCTCTCTCTCTCTCCCTCTCCCTCTCCCTCTCGCTCCCCCTGTTTCTCTCTCTCTCCCTCTCTCTCTCACTCTCCCTCTGTCTCTCTCTCTCTCACTCTCACTCTGTCTCTCTCTCACTCTCCCTCTGTATCTCTCTCTCTCTCTCTCTCTCTCTCTCTCTCTCTCTCTCCCTCTGT
>JBBMFX010000030.1:11296521-11307823 GCA_037832545.1 Rhabdalestes septentrionalis | reverse complement strand
TGTGTGTGTGTGTGTGTGTGTGTGTGTGTGTGTGTGTGTGTGTGTGTTATGGACTGGCAACCTGCCTTCCTTTTGCCCTAAGATCACTGGGATAAAATCCTGAAGAATGTAAATTTGCAATAAATAAACAGCTTAACTTTTTTGTAGGCAGTTCTAGCAAATCACAGGATCAGAATGATCTGAACTTCTGTCCTCTGTCCTCAAATATAGTGGCAGTAATAATAATAAACATGCCCACACATCGCAGAGAGTCTTGGTGCAGCATATCTGATGAGCATAATTCTTCTTTTAAATTCGACAGAAAAGAAAACATTGCGTCTTTTATCTCAAACTAAATCTATTTTGATAAATCTGATTGACTGAGCCACGTTGTAAGCTGTTGTAAACACACAGCTCACTGCACCCATCATCTGAAATCTGCATTAATGTGCCTGGGTATTAAAAATATCATGCTGTTCGTGGAACAACCTTTTTTCAAGCTGTATGTATTGTGTTCTTTTTTAGAAATTCACAGTTGGTTCATTGACTCATCAAATGCAAATAATTGGAGTAATAATTAACAAAGGAAAATATCATCAATAAATGAATACCAGGAAAATAAAGAAGCAACAATCTAAGACTCCATCGTGTTTCTGTTGCAGCATCAGTGAAAATGTGGGTTGAGATGTTTAAGATTTTGTGTCATGTTACCTACTGTATACTGAACACGGTCAGTTATATTTTTTATATTATTTAAACATTGTCAGTTTTCTTTTGTTTCAGTTTTCAGTATCCTGAACTTAATTTTTTTTCATTTAATTAAAGTTTTTTGAGCTTTTTTCCAAATTAAGAAGGTTCATTGGCTTTCCCTTTTATTTTCCACTTGGGGTTCATTTTTTCAATTCCAGGGATTGATCTGTGATTCTACTCTGTGCCTCTAGGTTCACTGGATCAGAACCAAGATTATTAGGTGGCACTACTGAATATCAGCTTTAATTTAATTGTTTTGCACCTATATTGATTAAACTGTATGTAGGAAATGTATATGGGAACTTTTATTGAAAAAACTTTTTTCTCAGCATTACATGTGACCAAAATAAAAGAATCTTAAATTAAAGTTTTAGCCCTTGCAAATCTCAGGTGCATCCGTTTTCCATTTTCTTGCACTGTAATTCTCTCACTTTTTATAGTTGTTTTTACAAATTAAACAGGTTATAATGTTACAGTTCTATTATGAATACCAATTAGAAATACCTTATGAAATGAGCGTGAAATGAAAAACATGAACGGACACTTAACCATAAGAATTGATTAACTCTGCTCGGGTAAAATCCAGACGTTTGAAAATTCCTCTTAGCCTCCAGCCAGCATTGATCTTGTGTAGCTGCTCGAGCTTCGGTGCACCCTCTAACTATACTCCACTGTGAGTTCAAAAAGAAAGCAGCGGGCTGTGGGGAACCTTCACACATACATTTCAGCATCGGTCTATAGTGATCATACAGTACGGACCCTTTGATCCTCCAGCAGTTGTGCTAGTTGAGTTTTCTTCAGTGATCCTCCCTGTCCTTCGTTACAGTTCGTCTAACTGAAGTTGTTTCTCTTCCACAGGCTGCGGAGAAACCCAAGGCCAGAAGTGCACCTCCAAAGTAAGTTGCTGTTTTCAGCCAGATTCTCTTTGCCATGCACCCTGCTGAGGGAGTGTTAGGGAAATCAGACACTCTGCTGGAGGAAAAGTCCTGCTGGGACTCCTTCATAGCTGCTGTATTGCGAAGGACTGGGTGTTCTTCAAAGGCTCGAGTTGAGACGACTTGTGGACAGAACTGGATTTTTGCTTCAGCTGTTTCATTGGGTTCCAAATACAGGGTATAGGATGTGACCCCTATTCAGGAAGGTTTGACCATCCTTGGACAAATGATCTATTTTGTTGATTTTAGGGCATCCTTCTACAGCAGTGATCCCCAGCCCTTACTGAGATCCCTTTCTGCAGACTTTAGCTTCGAACTTAATCAGCCCGACCTTGCCCCACCTAATTATTGCCTGCAGAAGTCCTTGCTTAGCCTGATGAGGTGTATGAAAATAAGGGGATATCTGTTCATTTTGAATGCACAGTTACTCCTTATTTGCTAAATATGAAATATTCAGTGCCCTGTGCAAAAATATCAGACTTAGCAAATCAATAGAAACTGACAGAAAAGATCATTTTAAGGTTGTTCCTCCTAAGGTTCGCATAAGACATATGTACACACACACACACACACACAAACACATACACACTCACACACATAGATAAATGGATGGATGGATGGATGGATAGATAGATAGATAGAGAGAGAGAGAGAGAGAGAGAGAGAGAGAGAGATTAGAAATCAAAAGACTTGAATTTATATAATAATAATAATAATAATAATAATAATAATAATAATAATAATAATAATAATAATAATAAAAATGCATTTTATTTATAGGCGCCTTTCTGGCACACAAGGATACTGTACAATAAAACATGTGCAACAAACAGTAATACATCATAACAGACCAGATTAAAGAGCATATACAATTTAGACGATTTAGACAGTGCAAATGAATCAGAGAGAGAAAGCACACTTGAACAGTTTTGAGTGTGTATTTAAAGTGTAAAGATGAATTGATGTTTCTGCGCTCGAGTGGTAGTGAGTTCCAGAACCGGGGAGCCATAAACCTCAGTCTTGTTTCATAAGGGCCACTTCTTTCCATAGGGGCCACACTGGCGAAAGGTGCTAAGTTGTTGCACAACGCGGTGAGAGACGGTACAGTAACCTGAGAAACTGCTCCACTGTCTAGCTGAGATCCGCTCCTGTAGGTATTAAGTCACCTGCCTGTCTGTTCCAGCCAGCGCTGCTCTCGCCTTCATCTGCGTCGGCTGCTCTGATGGCTTTGGAGAGGCAGCGTGAGGTGCGAACGGGACCTCATTAAGCAGACAGAGAGAAACATGGCCTGCAGCCCTGTTCCCAGCTAGGGAGCCTGGGAGTGGAGACGCCATGAGCCATCCCGGGGCAGTGGGCGCGGGGACAAGAGCCAGCACTGCAGGCTTTAAGCGGAGGGAGGGGTGGGGTGGTGTTGAGGCACGTGTGAAAGAGAGGGGCTGCTGGAAGGTGGGTTTCTGCTGGAAACCTCTGTGTGCGGTGATTAGCCTGCTGGTGGATTAGAGCTGTGAAGTCATTTTGTTTCTGAGGCGTTAAGGGGCCGCAAAGGAGCTCCATTCCAGCCTAGAGTACATAGCTGGGTTTGATATTAAATGGCCTGAAGTATGTTGAGGTGCACTGTGGAGACATTTAATGACACAGTGGTAGTCCTACTCTTGATAACAGCTTTAAATCCATAGATGTTTAGATCTGTTTCAATCGTTTTAAGCAGTCAGCTAGAGCCAAACTAATCATAGTCTGATTGTTGCTTTAGAAGCCTCAGTTCTATCCCTCTAATTCAAATAGTCTAATAGATTAGAGATTTATATAGAGTCATATAGACATTAAAAGTGTAGTGAACTATTTATTGCCATCAGAAATTTAAAATTCGTTTTGATGGGGGTTTTTTTTGTTTTGTTTTTTTATTGGACTGGAGGACTGAGGGATTTTAGGGGCTCTACCAGAGTGTACTGCTACTAAAACAATGATTATCAGACTGTACACTGAATTGATTTATTAGTTGACATTATTATTTTGAACAGAGCATTCTCTTACTGTTCGATAGTTTAAAGGACTTTTAATAGCATCTCTGCTCCAGTGTCTGCTTGAAAATGTTGTGGTAGATGAAATCAAGTATAATATCTAATACCACTATAACTGATAACTATTCAAGTATTCAGATTATTTAGGCCAGCCCTACTTTTGCATATTATTTCCATTCATACTAAGGAATGATAAAAATGGCAAAATAGCCAAAATATTACAAAGAATAGATTTTAGCATTATCACATTTCATCATATTCAGGTCATAAACAAATATGATTTGCTTCCAAACACAGGTGTGGTATGTATTGATTAAAGTTTTCAGAAATGAATGTTATTGACAGATAATTGTATATATTGTGTTCAGGATGTTGTGCTGGTTTTATTGTCTTTCACTGTATTTGTAGCATTGTTAAAATCATGTTTGTGTCCCGAGTGCAGCAGTGTGTCGTTTTCGACTCTGTCATGTCCATGGGGGCTCTATGTTGTCTCTTTGTGTAGCGTGTGGCTTCGCCCTACTTCCAGGAGGCACAGCCGCTGCGGTGGAATGTGCCCATTAAAACATAGCCCACAGTTCAGCCTAGGGCACCATAGTGGTGAAAACCCAGCAACATGATTGTGTAGGCTTCACATAGCCATGAAACTGGTACTCCCCAAGGCTGGGCAGGCTGAAGATCTGGGCTCATGTGGTGCTGGTCAATGTTTTTGGTTGAATTGGCCTTAAAATAGCTCTGGCTGGCTGGTCGCAGGTCACTTTACATCAGTGATTTGGCCAGAACTCTGACAGCAGAACATATGAAGCTCTTCCCAGGGGACTAGATCATGGCTTCAGCCGCAGATTGCATGACATCCCACAAGTAGACCCAAAAGCTATCGCGGTACTCTGCATTTCCACTAACATGACACCGAACACATGCTTCCCTATGCTAACAGTGTTAGCTTCTGGCCGGGAGCCTAATCATCTGTATCCTCTCTAAGTGCTATTGGCAAGTGCTGTGAGGGAAGAGGTCAACTCTAAGAAAATGTATTGACCTGCTATGAGATACATTACCTACTACTGTTTGCTTTAAAGAGCCCAGTAAGCCAGTGAGATTAGAGGCCAGGGTGCGAAAAGCCACGACATCACTTCACATCCGTGAAAGCTTCATGTAAAGATTAGTGCTCTGACCGAGGGGTTTTGGAACTGGAAATATTTGTCTGAACCTACTGAGCTTCATGGCAGGTTCAGTCAGGTTCAAATGTCATTTCCCACAAAAGTGTCAGACTTGAGTCTGGCTCCAATTTGACGTTCAGTTCCCTCAGCCTGTCTTCTGCTTTTAACAGATTTCACCCTGCGTTTCCCCCGCTAAAGTTTTCCCCGTAATCTATTCTTCCTCTCTTCTATCATTACTAACAGAGTGTAATCTGGTATGCTGGAGACACGCATTCGTGTTGACAGAATTTAGCACAGAGGTTCACACTTGTGAGAATATGGACGCGCAGGAATTGAAAGAGGATAGATTAATGCAGACAAAAGGGTGCTGAAGTTAAATTTGTAATGTTCTATGCAAAGAAATTGAGCTTTATGATCAAACAGATGAATACGAAAGTCTTGCTGTTGGCTGTCAGCACTGCACAGTGTGAAAACAGTGTGAGATGGAAAGTTTATACAAACTTGAAACATTTGATGCATAAAATTCATATTGCGATATGAATTGAGCTGTAGACAGTATATATTGTGATATATCATTTGATCTGTACATTTAAATATAACATATATAAAACATAACTTAATATTTGGTTTTATTCCTGAACAAATAAAGTCTACACAACCAAATCAGAACAATTTAGGATCAGCTTTTTTTTTGCATGGATATGGGAAAAGCTGCTTATCAAAATGCTGTCTGTATGTGGTGTGTGTGTGACTGTGTGTGTGTGTGTTTGTGTATGTGTGTATGTCATTTCTCTTTCCCTGGCAATTTAATGGCCCAATACTTTTGGCCACTCTAGATTCACAGTGCCTCTAAATGGACTCTAAGAATGAGCGTCCCAATACTTTTTTCTCCCCTCCCTATTGTACAGGAAATGACGTCTCGTCTCGTTTTGGTCAGAAGCATTTTAGCAGTTTTTATTTTGTAAACCAAATTTAGTCTTGTTCTTATTCATCAACAATATTACATTATATATTTTATTATGGTTATCGTCACATGACCAGCATTTAAGTTGCATTTCGTCTCAACTGCTTTTGGAATGAGACATAATAGAGGACAAGCAGTCATAACAGAGCTCATTTGAATAAATCTCTCTTAAAGACCCATTCTAAAGCATAAAGTGAGGTTGGATAATAGTGATGTAATTATTAATGTATGTTTTTTAGCACACAAGCCCACATAAACCTGGAGCCCATAGATTTTTGAGGGTGAGGGTGGATAAAACGCAAGGAAAATGAGGATATTTTTCCTTTAATGGCTGTTGATGCTTCTTATAATTGTCACCTGACAACTGTGCGTCTGACTTAAAGAGCTGGGAGGAAGAGTATGCCTTTATCTGACTTTTATTTGCAGTTCAGGCTTTGTATTTGGCTTTTGTTTAGTCTGGGCCGCAAAAGCATGAAAAGAAATTCATAGTCTATTTTTTCTCCTGTGTTTAAAGTCATTCAAACTGGTAGTTTCTCAGTCTGTTTGGTGTCCTTCTTGTCTCATCTACAGCCATTTACATTTTTTCACTTTCAGAGCTCTCTGTTCTGTTTCGGCAATCTGAAAGTCATTTTCCCAGCGCTGGGAATGGCAGCTCTCAGAACGAGGAGTTCTGGTCAGCCTGTGCTGCCCTTCTCTCATGAGTGTCCTGTGAGGACTGTGGGTGAGGCTGGTTGGCGAACTATTCCGTTTACTCTCAGACTTGTGTGTTTGCTTTGAAAAGGTGCTACAAAATCACTACTTTGTGCTTCTCAGCTGACTTTTTCCATAATCAGCTGAGATATCTCTGCACAATTACGATAAGGGGCCTGCTTCAAAGAGTACTTTGGCAAAAAAGAACTCCTTCATCATGGCCCAGACCTCATTCAGCACCTTGAAGCAGCAGAGCAGCATGTAACACTGTGGTTGAAAACCAAAATATTACCAATATTGTCACATTGACACCCCTGTTCTGGTCAGAGTGGTCCAGTTTACTTGAGAGTAGATCTCCTATGATTAAATATTTTGATATCCTTATCATTATATTTAATTGTATCATTTGAAACATGTCAGATTTGGTCACATGTCAGAGACAGACCCATTAAAACAGCAAGCAATAAGTATTCCATAGTTCAGCAGAAAAACAAAAAACAGATACTGGCAAAGTTCCAAACCAAACTGCAGCCTGACGTTTAAGCAAATCTAAATGATCATCCTGAAGAGACAAGTCCAAAAGTAGAATGAAAAATTAAATCAGTGAACTGAAAGGATGTGATAAAGGATTCAAAGTTGTGAGACAGGATTCAAAGTTGGGAAAGACAGGCATGCTAATAAAAAACAGATAAACATTAAGACGGCGCAAACTCGTTATGCAGGGAGAGTCCAAGGCAGTACCTCAAAAACAAGAATGCAGAAGATATTTATGTCTTCTTATGTCTTAGTCATGTGATTAGATCTAGGAGTTATTACGGGAATGAAGGCTGTTGGTTAGTGTTCTCCTGAGATCTGACAGTAAATCACTTTAGCATCGTACACAGCAATCTTGGAAATATGGTTGCTAGCACACTTTTTTTTTCTGTGGAGTAAACACCAGAAGCACACAGCTTTGTTTATTACTGGGACCAGCTGCTTGAGCTGCGGAGAACACTAGCGCCTCTGGACCAGAGACCCATCCCGCAAAAGATCCACTACAGAGCAAGAGAAGTACAAGCAGAGATGCTAAAGCTACAGCGCTATCTGTGAGCATGGGCAATGTAGAACCCCTCTCCAACACACTGAATAAACACACTGTGTTAATTTGGGGTCAGGGGGAATACTGGAAGTGCACTTTTATCTGATATTATGGCTATTTGAAATGATCCATGATGCTAATGCTAACATCGAGAGTGGCCTAAGCAACAGAGAAGGGATGGACTGGCATGTGTGGTGTAATGTGGGTCATATTAGGAGCGAAGCACAGTTCACCTCTCAGCTGCGTGTGGGGATTGAGGACGCGTTATCTTCTTTCTGCACGCAGCTTACACAGAGATGCGCTGTGAGAGTCTTGTTCTTTGACTTTTCCAGTGACTTCAACACCATCCTGTCCCTTGAGTTGAGGAACAAGCTGCGTGTGTTGCAAGAAAACACCACCCTGGTGTCCAAGATCACTGACTACCTGACTGTCAGCCTCCAGTACATGAAACTACAGTGGCCTGCAAGCAGCACGGTTGTTCCAAGGGGGACTGTTCTGGCTCCCTTTTTTTTCACTTCTCACATCTCTGATATCAGGTATGCTTCTGAGACATGTCATCCACAAAGACTCTCGGATGCTACTGCTATTGCAATCGTGAGTAGAGGAAGAAGGAATACAGGAGCCGGATCAACAATCTCGTGGACTGGCGCCAGCACAGCCATCTCCAGTGCCTGGAAAGCAAAGAAGCTTATAGTGAATTTCCAGAAAGAGAAGTCTCCTACATCTCCTGTCCCCATCCAGGGTGAGAACACTGAGGTGGATAACACCTACAAGTACTTGGATGTTCAAGTGTGTGACAAGCGAGGGTGGGAGGTGAACATGAACAGGTTGTACAAGAGGAAGCAGAGCAAACTCTGCTTGCTGAGGAGGCTGAGGTCCTATATCTGGGCTGCTGAGAACTTTCACTGAGGCCGTGGTGTTGAGTGACATCTCTTATGGGGCAGCAGTTTCACAGCCAAGGACACTGGAGAGGAATAAACTTACTTCTTAGCTACATTAGGTCCAGACTAGAGAAGCAAGCTTCACACACTAAACATGCTTTGGCTGATTGTAAAATCATTTTGACTTGATTATTTCTCACACGATTCCTCAACCAGATTTCTTAATAAAGCGTTCGTCACTTTCCATTTGAAATAAGATCGGCCTGCAAGATTTCTTGAGGCTGATGAAGTTAGAGAGAATTTATGAAGGTCATACATACGCTAACATGGATGCTCTTGTCTTATTGATCCAGCTTGAGAGATGGAGCTTTGACTTGTGGAGGAGCTTCAGCTGTTCCAGCAGATGCCGCAAATCACTCAGAAACATTAACGCATTCCAGATCGCAGACAAACAGCAGTTGGCCTTGCGCGTCTTGACTATTGACAACGTGGTAAACAAACTGGGGTCACTGCATCCATATTACACCCCTATTGATTAGCTCCCCCACCCTCTCATTTCATACGTGGGATCTCAATGAGGCTGGAGCGAGCGGTTATAATTTTGCATGCCACCCTATTAGAGTTCAGAAAAGAGAGCACACTGGCGCGCACACTTGCGGCGAATCGGAGGGCTTGAAAGTAAATGTTATGAAGGTTGGCGGGGAGAAGGGGGAAAAAAGAGGCGCGTATTGAGTTTACCTCCGCAGACGGGCTTTTGGCTGATAGCAATCTCTGTGAGCAGTCAAGCAGCAAATACATCACCGGCTTCTCCGGCCGGCGAAAAAGGAGAGGCAGATGGAGGAGAGGAGGAGGAAAAAAATTGCCTCCCCTCACTTGCCTCCCTCTCCGTCTCCTTTCACTTCCATCATTATTCATTTCTTCTCGCTCCGCGTTGCCGTGTATCATATCGGCCGCTGTATCGCCATCATCACCACTCGTTCCGAACAATATGTTTTAATGTGCTGCCGCAGAAACAGCTGCCATATTTCAGAAAGGGTGCAATGCTGAAGCATGTGGCACCGTGCAGGAGAATGGCAGGTAGCAATAAAGCAAAATCCAAAAAAAAAAAGCCTTTTATTGTTCAGAATGAATATCATACACCGGCAGTTCATAGGAAGATAACTGAGCTTGGTTTACCCTCCAACCAAAAACTGAAGCATGCCATCAAATAACGCAATCGGGCCACATATCTACTATCTTTGGCAAAATTGTCCATGAAAGATTTGCCATTTTATTGCCATGTATGGTTCATACTAGACAGTAGGGATGTAATAGTTAAAAGGACTGTATTGGTTTGAACTGCTTCTTATTGTATGTTGGCTTATGGCAACTGACTTTGCTTCGAGCTAACGTTAGCTAGAGCTGTGGATCAGAACAGTGTAACCTGGGTAGGAGCATTTTCAGCCACTCCTTATGTGTTCTGTATTAGACAATGGCAGATCAAGTGAGAAGAATGTCTAAAATTGTGCAAATGTGATTAATATATAAAGAATATATCAAAGGAAATATTAAAACTTTAAAATGTAATCAATTTTATAGCAATATTTGGAAATGATTCAACTGATAGACAACATTAGAATGTCTTCTAGAATGTATTATTCTTATTAGTAGTAGTAGTATGTTATTAGTAAGCAATTTCCTCTGGGATTAATAAAGTATTCTGATTCTGGTAGTAGTAGTAGCAATATGAGCAAAAACAGTATTCAATTTCATTTTTGTAGCATTATGAAGCAAGTCTAGAAATTCCATCAATAATGCCGGGTTATTAATATATAAAATATTTTATTTCGGTATTAATTTGATAAAAAGTTATTGTTTGAGGCTGTCCTCTTTTACAGATTAATTGATTACTTTTCTTGTTCTTGCGTAAATGATTATGTTCTTCCTAGATCTATCAGAGCTAACATATTAATAGCATGCTTAACAATGAATACAATGTTTTTTACACTGTTTGTACATCTTCTACGTTTGGCCTTCTGTTCAACTTCAGAAGAGAAATCTGAACTTTGAATCATAATAAAGTCTGTAAAAATGATGCAATAAATCACAGCTTTTTAATTTTTTTTGTCAGAAGGTACAGCAAAACAATTACTCTGAGCTTCTTATGGGTTAAATGTAATTTTCTCAGGTGATCTAGGACAGTAGAGATTGATTAGGGTTACACTAAAGGACGCAATAACCATCAAAGCTGGGGGCCTGCAGTGATACTCTACACGTGTGACTTATAAACAGAGGATTTTTTTTCCCAGGCTAATGGGAGATAGTCATCTTTCATCAAATGCGAATGAAGGGGAAGCAGGAGGGGAGAGGTAATTACTCTACCTGGCCCGAGCTGCTGGAGGTCGCATAAGCCTGGCTGTGGCAGACGGCCATGTTTAATTACTGCGCTATGTGCAGGGGCCCCCTCAGCTATTTCATGCGATGGATCGTAATGGACTGCGCAGAGGTGCCTTCATGACAAGGCTCCAATCACCCTCGGATTAATCTTTAGCCCGAACGTCCCAGGTGCAGCTCATGAGGTCCCAGCCCGCAGTCATTTCTCGGGCAGAAAGTGGCGGCTCCGAGCGCGCGGGGGCCGCTGCATTGTGTCCGCTCTCCAGTGTGACAATCAGGACTAAAAGCTTGAGTAGGGGGTGTTAGCAAGCACCGCTGCTGGAGTAGCTGTTAGACAATTTGGGTCGTGGGCCTGCAGTTTCACAGGGGTTTACAAGCAGCATCTGTTGCTCACAGGCAGGCATGTGTGTGTGTGTGTGTGTGTGTGTGTGTGTGTATGTGAGAGAGAGAGAGAGAGAGAGAGAGAGAGAGAGAGAGAGA
>JBBMFX010000030.1:11256025-11280103 GCA_037832545.1 Rhabdalestes septentrionalis | reverse complement strand
CTCTCTCTCTCTCTCTCTCTCTCTCTCTCTCTCTCTCTCTCTCTCTCTCTCTCTCTCTCTCTCTCTCTCTCCCCACCCTCTACCTCTCTGTATTTCTCTTCTCTCTCACCCTCTACCTTTTCCCTTTCCCTCCACCCTCTCTCTGTCTATTATTCTCTCTCTCCCCGCCTATCCTCCCCCACTCTCTCTCTCTTTCTCTCCCAGCCCTCAGCCTCTATCTCTCTTTATTTCTCTCTCTCACTCTCTCTCTTGCCCTTTGTCTTTTTTGCTCATTACTCCTCCGTTTTAATCACACACACACACACACACACACACACAGTGAAGAATTACCTCAGGTCGAGTTTGGGGGACTGTGTTTTGAACATCCGGGGGGAGAAAATACAATGTGAAATCCTGCAGCATATTAATGAGTTGTTTACCGTGTGAACAGTGCCATTTTGTCTCTCAGAGGCAACACGCAGAATTAGATCAAACTGCTTATGTGATCTAATTGCTCATCATGACGGCAAATAGGGGCAGGCAACTCTGTGATACCTAATGCCCTCCGGAGTCTGCCTTTCTACATGTTCTTCATTAAATGCCAGAGCACCGAAGAAATATGAGGCAATTCGTAAATGATTTCAAGTCTGTAGACTTTCAGTGGAAATGTATTGCCCTTGATTCTGAAATGCTGAGTTATTGCTCGTATTTGCGACTTTGTTTGGCTATAATTGCATAATTACAATATTTATTTCGTACTTGCTTAATAAATTACGTTGGGTTTACATTCCAAACCTGCAAGCTAAAGTTAAACTTTGTGTGTTTAGTTTGTGATTTTAAGAAATGTGAAGAAATTTCTTTCCCAATCATTTTATAACAGTTTTTAAAAAATATATATATATATTTTCTACTAACTGGGCGTCCTCTGCAGGCTTGAGTTCTCATAACCCCTCATCGGATAACGTCTCCCCTGCTCTCATGAATTCTGATTTGGTTCAGCTCTGCGTTCAGAAGCTTTGTGTGTTTGTTCTCTCTTCGGGACGTCTTGAACATGAGAACTTTTTCAGCTCTGAATCTCATGTCTTGCCAGTATGGCAATGATTTTTCTTCACCTTTTGCTTATTGGAGCTTTTTGTCCGTCTAGCTCTTTGTCTTGATTGTTTTTTTACTTTCGTATGTGTTGGAATTCTGCGCTTGTCTTGATATTGGTTAGGTATTACAGACTGGTTGGTGTGGTTTAGGACTCACTATGATTATAAAACTGTAGCCAAACCCCCCTTTAAATGTGGTCCAACTAGCTCAGAATTGGTACCGATTCACAGGCTGTTTGGGGTTTTTTTTCTTTGTTTTAAATACAGAGGATCAGCATCAGCCTTTTTTAAGACTTCTTTGTGCAAAGCTGTCCAGGTGTTTTCTGAAATGTGTCTCTGTAATTTTGTTCATTTTCGTAGTCGTACTGAGTACTAAACCACATCCACAAATCTGCACCACCTTAATGAAGAACTGGATTTGTGCAGGTTGAACTTCGGTTTTGTATTTTAACAGAAATAATTAGTGTGACTATTGACGTCTAGTGTTTGTAGCCTTGTAGCTCCGACACTAAACTCAAGATGCAACATTTCTGCATTTGTCTACATTTTTGTAAATATTGTATTTTGTCAATCTGTCCAAATCTCCTATGTTTTTTTTTTTACTAATGTTGCTCTTCAATGTTCTCTTTAGTTCTTTAATCATGTCCAGTTTCCATTCACAGGCTGGAGGAGTATGTGCTGCCGGAGTGATAGTTTAGAAGTGCGCCCTCTGTCTGCAATATAAATATCTGTATCTTGTACCATCAGAATTTAAAGCTTTTAAGTGAAATTGCAGTGATGAAAATGTCTACCAAAAGCTTTATATTACACACATTTATACTTTTACAATATAATATACTTTTACCTTTAGCCAAGGGTATTATCCATGAATTGATCAGTATGAACGCCACCCATACCCCCCACCCCCCTCCCCCCACCCCCCCTTCACCGGAGCGTGTAGACTGTAGTGTTCTGGGACCCTCTGTAGACGTGTGCTTGAACGTTACAACATGTGGCAAGTCAGTCCCATTACCGCGTGTGTGGTAAGTGTGTTCTCCACCTGAAACTCACTCAGGTGGTGATTTGAATTGCTCATTCTTCCATGTACCGAGGCTCAGGAGGGTCATAAGTTCGCTGCACTCAGTGGTAGCTGGCAAGCGTGTGACAGAGAAACCTCATAACTGCATACATGCTTAATTTACAGCCTCAAATCCAATATTAACTTTGACATTTTGCTCTTTTTTGGCTCTCTTCGTCAACATGGGTTTTCATTTGGCTTTCGTGGCACGGGAAAACCGAAGCCATTGGAATTTTGTTTTTGCTCTTTTCGCTTCCCCAGAACGGTTGAAGATGGGCCAGCAGCGGGCCCGGGATTGTGTGCCACCCTCTGCAATGGCACCGATCCCGTTTTGTCTGAGAAAGCCAACGCTTCAACTGCTAGAGCATAATTAAATGAGAAATGTCTACATCTGGAGTTGCTGGGGCCTTGTGCAATGCACTGACATTTAGAAGCTGCCTTTGAAGGATTTTTGAATCCATTTCTTTTTCAGGTCCATTGTGTTAGCTGGTCAGTATCTCTGGTGCTGCAAAAGGCAGCTGGGCATTATGATTAAACATTTATAAAGGAGAACGTTTCTGGCTATTAGCAAACTGGTAACACTCCAGCAAGTCTGTTTCCATTGCTGTCTTGCTTGAGCTGTAAATTCTGAATTAGATTTTTTTTATTACTTCACTTCAGGGAACCATTCAGTGCATTGGGATAGATCAAATTTCCCAATGATATTTTTTGGTTGAAAAAACGTTACAGTACAGTTAACATTTTAAAAGTGTGGTTCAGAATCAGAAAACTTTATTGAGCCTGGAGGAAATTGCTTATGTAATGACTGCAAGACACACAGACACAAAGACAGGAACAATATACAATAGAAAGTATAAATATTATCTAAATAAAAAGAAAAAAGAACCTTAATATGAAAATACACGGTCCTATATACAGAAATGCGGATATAAACACTATTTTTAAGCAACACAATTGAGTGAAACCTACATTAGTAATATTAAGGAATAGAAACTTATATTGATATTGAAGTAGTGATATTACACATGAAGACTATTGCACAAACGATACTGCATAGAATGTTATTGCACATGGTAAGAGAGCTGCACATGAGATATTGCATGTAAGAACATTGCACAATACTGCACATGGTAGAGTGTTGCAACACATAGCAGAACATTATGGCCATATTTTGTGTGATTTCTACTGCCATGTGACCCAGAGCCATGCTGAATTTGGTTACCAAGCAAATGTAATGGAAATTACAGGTTAAAAATAGAAATAGTGCAAGGAATTAATTGGTCAAAATCAAAAGCCATAGAATCAGCACAAATTAATATTCCAGTAGTAAAACTGTGACTGTAAAGTGTGACTGAATTTCCTCCTATTGTTGTTGCTATTGTTGTTACTGTCTTTTTTTACTCCCATCAGATTAAAAAGGATTTTACAATTAGCTGTAAAAAGAGTGAAAACGATTGTGAATTAGATGTAATCACTACAGGATTCATTAGTGGATGCATGAGTTAGAAGCAAGTAGGATTCAGTCGTTATATTATCTGTAATGTCAATATTACATCAGTGATAATGCTTACTATTAGTAAGTATTATTAATGTATCATAATAATACACTCTTTTCCCATTAATCTGTGAATAGTATTTCAGTTTTTCTAGTGTTGGCTCTTATTATTCTAGCACTTGAGCGTGTTGATATTCATCTCCTTATTCAGAAGCTTTATCTTTTCGTAATCCCTCAGGCCCCAGCTGAACTCTCTTTTGGGTTCCTGACTATTTGTAGATTAAGAGGCTTATTTATCATTCTTTTAAAAACATTTTGTTATAAATCCTTAAGATTATGAAGCTTATTTTATTAGAAAATCTGGAGAAAAAATGACAATTTCTTAAGAATGGACATGATATTACGCTGTAATCTAACATTAACAAGAAACTTAGTGTAGCCTTAGCGTCTCTTCACTTCACCGCTTCACTGCTTCTCTCTGAAAGACTAAAAAAAAATATTAAAATGACAGTTTTAAACAATTGGAAATAGCCGAATGCATTATTTGTTTGGATGTATTTTGATCTGAGGAGCTGAGCATTTCCTCAGACACTCGTTTAGTCTTGCGCCCCTGAGAGACACACAGAGATGGAAACCCATCGCTAAATACAATGTACAAGTTGCTTAGAGTATTCATTATAAATTGTAAACTTGAATCCTTTGCTATAAAATAAACTAACCAAGGCAATCAAATGATAAAATATAAATACATAAAATATAAATAAGTCTTTTTTAAAGGGAATATTGCATATTTGAGTACTTGAGTGTTGAGTACTTGAGCATACATTCAGAAACACCAAGGATTTAATGCTGTAAAATGTTTACAAGTCAACCCTGAGCCGATGATATGTGTCCCCGTTGTTTACGGCCTTCAAATTTGTCTTACTTTCTGTATTTCTCTGTGTAATTACCTTTATGAATGAATTGCAAGCTGTGCGCTGCTAATCGAAAATGTGTTCTTAATTGTCCGGCTTCATGTAATCAAGGTTGAAAGTGTAATTCTTCGCTGTGTGTCGGCGCTGGTTTCTGAGGTTGGCTCCATAAATGGGATTTTACCTTTGCACAGAGGCGGCCCTCGCAGTGACTGGAACACGTTCTTAGCGGAAAGGGCCCGATAATTTAATCAATTAAAGGCTGTAATAGATTTAGGGGCAGAGGAAAGCCGTGGTGATCATTTTGGAGATGTGGGGCAAGTTATTCTTTGGGGTGATTTATAAAAATAATGTACTGCGGCGCATGCTGAAGATCATTTAATAAAGCGCTACACTGAGTGAGGACAGCTAAATTATAGATGACACCCCTCCCAGCATGCTCCGTCTCTCTCTCCCTCACTCTCTCTCTCTTTCTTTTTTTCTCTCTCTGTTTCTCTGTTTCTGTCTCTCTGTCGTGCTCTCTCTCCCCGTTCCTCTTGAGATACACATAAATACATACAAACATACACTGTGGCCAGACCACCCACTCCCTCTCTCTTCACACTCTTTTTTTTTCTTCCTACGCCATACGCACTTGTACGTAAACACACACATACAGTGCCAGTCAAAAGTTTGGATGCATCTGACTGAATGTGTGTTTTTCATCATCGCAGACATGTCTCCTCCTGAAGGCTTGAAATAAGTTTCATTTGAATTAATATTGGCTTGAAAAAGGTGCCGTATGAACATATTCATATTTAAAAAGTAAGTACATTCCAGGGGCCAACAAGCTCTACAACACCTTAGGTCGTGCTGGGAAAGCATCCCAGCTGGTAGTTCCTGAAGCTGCTTGAGAGAATGTCACAAGTGTTCATGAAGGCCAAGTTTAAACAATTTTAGATGGAAAACAGTTTGGTTTGATGACCATAGAAGCTTCCAATGTCATGCTCTTGTTGTTTCCAGAACCAAGGTGGCATCATATGATAGTCGCTGAGCTCTTCGGTGCAATCCATTCCACTGCAGGTGTTTTTTGTGGAGATTCCACTGCAACATGCTTCATTTAATATTCAAAATAGTAGTAGGTGTGACTGACAAGCCTGAACTCAATAATTAATAAGTGTGTCTACATACATTTGGCCATTTTATTTGACATTTTATTATAGGAAAGGCCAGAAACAATCACTGTTAATTCTGAAGGATGTATTACTACATTTCTTTTTTAGTCCTCAATAAAAGTCATATTCTAAACGGTTTTTATTATTAGAAAATTAGTTTCATATTAGAAAATTAGTTTCATAAGTCCAGAATGTCCAAGCTTTTGTTACCGGTTCTTTATGTGGCATTCTCTCGGCCTAACATTTGTCATAAAAGCAGGGCTACTCCATGGAAGTCTGTCTGCCTGCTGCAGACATGCCACCATCCAGACTGGAAATGTGAGTCAGACGCGAACTGTTCTGTCTGCGGGGAATCGAATCAAACGTTGACTTCTGAGCCTCTGCCCGGGTCTCAGCCTGCTCTCCGACGACGGCGGAATTCATTCATCTATAATTAAGCATTAAACTTCATTGAAGGGTGAGATGGGAAAAAAAAATTACAGCTCTGCCCTTGGATACGAGGAGCGGGGTGGGAGATAGTGGAATGCTAATGCCGGGCGGCTCAGGGTTGCCCCGAGGCCCCTCATCTCTGATAGATGTTTAAATAATTAGGAGCTACAAACAAATACGGACTGAGCCAGTGGAGGAGGAGGAAGGCGGGCGGCCTTCGCCATGTTTCTGGTTCAGGAGGGACCTGGAAAGCCTTCTCGCTCATAGTGGCTGGCGTGAATATCTGGATGAACCCAGATTTTAATGAGCCTCCCTGACTGAGTATCTTCTCCCAGACGCCCCTCTGGCTGCTGCAGCTGATCTTTCATTTTTACTAGCCTGGCTTACGCTGACCTGTAGGCTCTCGATTCGCCACATCAAATGGCCCACCAGGCTGCAGCCACATTGATCTGAGATTATGGTATCTGTATAAATAGGGGGGATATATCGGCACTCGATGAGAGAGGGCTCCTCAAGCTGCCAATTCGGCGTGCTGCCGGGCTCTAGGATGGGGCCGCTTTTGTTTTGTCGTGACCCCCAATTATCTCTGGGGAGAGCGTCGCTCCCGCTGCTTTATCTGCTTCTTTAGCCGTTATATTGCCTTTTTCTGCTTCTGTCAAGAGCCGTGTCTCCCTGTGTGTGTTTCTCTCCGTGCTTTTCATATCTCACTCTCTCTTTTCCTGTTCTGCACTGAACTGGAAAATTGCTTCATTACAAAACATTGAATATTTATGCCATAAAGAGTCCTAATATTGTTGTGGTATTTATTTATTGGAGTTCTTAATGAACGCTCGGAGCCATTTGCTTTTTGTACCGATGACATGAAGGCGCTCTGTGTGCTCTGACAGGGATGTGTTTAAAGGGAGAAAATGTGATCTTCAACTGGAATTCCTTGATTACTTAAGGTTAATAAGTGCTTTGACAGGCTGTGTGTGTGTGTGTGTGTGTGTGTGTGTGTGTGTGTGTGTGTGTGTGTGTGTGCTTGCTTTGGCAGGAATTGTTCAAGCGTTACATGCAATGTGTGCTTTCAGATGGATTGTGATTGTCTGCTAATTTTTAAAGCTTTTTGCGCTGAAGTTTAAAAATGAACCTGCCAGGGTAGCAGTGAAAAACTGAATCAAATCTCAGATTACAGTGAACTATTGCTTAGTCTGTCAAATTATTGACAGATTCAAACCTTTACATGATGCATCAGTTGACTAATCCAAACTTCAATCAAAGATGTCATCTTTCATGTCTAGTCTTGTGAAGCTGGAAAACCTTCCAAAATGTTGTAAAAATGCTCAATTTAGTACCATTAAAAACCTGATACTGATCTTTATTTAAGAAACACTGGGCTGGAATATTTTCTTTTTTCCCTGGTAGTTATAGAGTGGTAAAATGTTGGTTTACCCAACTTGCGTAGTCCCACAGGGCCAGTGCTGGATGAGTTAGCCCAGAGCCTGCAGCTCCTTCAGGCAGGAACACTTCCTTTCTCCTTCCCTGCTGGAGTGAAAGACTGGTTCACCAGGCGGAAGCTATTCCCAGCGGTTCCTGCCTCAGCCTGTTCGGGGATTGGGATAGTGTTAATTATGAATGATGTTACTTTATTTACTTGTTGTTACACTGCATGCTCTGAAGATCTTTATGATCTGGTCTGTGTGCATTTGATTAATGTTTTTACACACCATGTTGGTGAGGACAGATCAGGTACTCTTTTTTCAAGATATCTTGGCAGATGGATGACTAGGCCCTGCCGGAGAGGAAGATACAGCCAACATATGAACACAAGAATGTCTCAGTACGGCTTGTTTACACAAACTGGTTAGAAATTCTTTTAGTGTATAACACAGGAATAACACGACACACACTCTCAAGTGTACACTTAAAAATAATGTTTTTCATTCATTTACACATATACATTCTCCAGACACTGAATAACGTTTCATCAGTTCATCATTACATTTTTACTTGTACATACATTCCTTTAAGGTGATTGTGATGGGAAACAGAGTTGGCTATGTCCGCAATGCACTTTGAATGGCTTTAAAAATATATCATAAAATATATCATAAAACAAATTCAGGAATCATGGGAATGTGGTGTTTTCATGAAAAAAAAATCTTAAAGAGGAATTCATCACTTCAGATAACTGGTCCCTCTCACCACTGTTTTGAATGATTCTGACTTATTATTTTCCCCTAGAACAACACATTTCACATCAAACCCATCTAAATCACTTTATTTACATCACGGCTATTTAATTAAATAGAAAAATTGGATCACTGGTATTTACGACTGAAGAGTCAAGCAGTGGATGTATTGATTATTAATATATTACATGCAAAAGCCATTTCTCAGCCTTCTTTGAAGCTTATCACTTTAGTCCATTAAATCCTTAGTTCAGTCCTTAGTTGGACAGGGGGGTAGAGCAAGACGAGTGACCACTTGAAGGCTTGTAATCCTGTCAGTACAAGACTGGTGAGCTAGTCAGTGCCTGTTCAGGAAAGCTTGTTCACGGGTCGAAGGTCAGCAGTGAAGGCCAAGGTGAACAGTGGCACCCGATAAGGGGGGAGAGAGGCAGGCGACATTGTTCCTGACTCGCTCTTTCTCCTGCCCATAATTCTCTTCAGGTGTCATCAGCTGTCAGACAAAGGTCAGCTCCATTAAGGGAGAAAAGATGGGCTGCAAATGACCTTCGCCTGCGACGGCGGTATTTCGTCACTGTGTTTCACGTGATCAGTGGTATTTGCATGGGCAGCGCTTTCAAAGCACAGTGCATGAACCCTTTATTATTGTAGCGCTTCGTCCATCACAGTGTACGTTACATGCTGTAAAGATGCACTAGGGCTGTCTCCTGGTCAATTCATCATCTGTAGCATTATTTGAAACATAAGATTCTGTTGAGTCATTTATTCTTAAAATAGTAACAGGTATAGCAAAAAAATATTTTATTTATGATTTTGAAAAAAATGCATCTACCATGAACACCTCAACCAGTAGCTTACATGAACATATTTTATTGGGGATTTTTATAAGCTAAATGTCTCTATGTATATATGTATATTTGGTTCATGATAGTGTGTGTGAGTGTGTGTTTTTGTGTGTGTGTGTGTGTGTGTGTGTGTGTGTATTTAAGTTTAAAAAAAAGCCTCCAAACCATTCACCCATTTCCAGCTAATTTTAGCCCATCCATTCATGTTTTAGCCTAGAATCCTTTATTTGTTTTAGTTGTTTTAGTGTAGACTGTATTTTTCCATAGAGGCACAATACAAAGCAGAACTGACCTCATCTGCATGTATTATGATTTAAGACACACCAAATAAAACTGCCTGTTTAGTGCTAAGGAATATACAGAGATTGGAAAATGGTCATGTAACAATAAATCACGACTGTTTTTGGTCCATAAATCTAAACAAACATCTTAAGTGTGCTCATAATAAAATATGATTAAAGAAGTCTAAGTTGAGTTTAAACATAAATAAAGTCACTCTGCTCATCGCTTTGTGTCTTCATCACTTTGTGTCGAAGAATAACAGGAATGAGACCGCTTTGATTTTTGTGGGATGAAATGCACATGGCAGAAAGAAAGCCCTTTTTGCAGCATCTCTGTGTTTGTTGTTTTTGTCTGTGGAAAACACTTATAACATATGAAAACAATTCCTGGCCCCTGTGGCTTTGCTCTGCCAGAGAATCCTCCAGAGATATTTCCTTGGCTGCCTCCAGCATTGGCAGTACTTTTGCTGACACAATCCTCTAACATATTACAGCCAGATCAGAGACCAGGGTCTCCCTTGCCCCTCTCCCACGAGGCAGAAGAGCAGAACGTGGACAGAGAGATACCAGCCTCATGCCATCTCCTCGTGCTGCCAGACTCTCTAGAGCTTGCTGTGGTCTCAGGCCACAGCCCACTAGCCCAAAGCTACTATCTCCTCATCCAATCAAAACACAGACTTCTCTATGTCGTGCCTGCGGTTCTCTTTCCTTCTTCCTTTTTGGACCCTGGGACCAAAGCAATATTAGGCCAGCTTTTGCTCCGAGAGATGACGTGTTTCCCTGTCGCAACATAATCACTAACAAAGTGTCGACATAAAGCAGCCCAATCTGACCTTTGGGAAGGAATTTAATTTGCCTCCCTCCAGCACGTTTGACTCCCATGTAACAGCAATCACGGACGGCAGAGGACAAGGATGTGGCGAGGAGCAGAGCTTTATTGGATTAGAGAGCTCTGGCCTTTCATGAAGTGATAAATAATGGCAAGCAGTGGTGGGAGACCAGTGAGAGACGGTGTGGAATAATAACTGCGTAGGTGGAGAAGTAATGTGGCAACATCTCTGTTTCTTTCCCAGCCGTTCATCACGGCACTCTTCGCTAGCCTCTTAGTTAGCTGGACTTCAGCAACATCCTCAGCCAACTCTTACACATGCTATGAAAATTAGGAAAGTTCACCCATAGAGGACATTTTTCACAAACCCTTCTAATATTATATGATAAACCTCCAGCTCCCTGGAGCTGAGCTCAGAAAACAATGCTATGAAGTGTGCTGGTGCATAATTTCCAGTGCACAGATCAAATATCTACTTACACATTAAAAAAAAACTGGAAAACTTTAGCAGATGTTCATGACACTATCAGCCAAATGTTCAGGACAGCAGGGCCTTTTTACTTTTTCAAAAGATAACATACAATACTGCAGTAGATTTGGTTTGACTGAGTATCTTCAGCAGTGGACCCTTTTTGCACTTTCTAGTTTGACGCAGGGATCGTTGTCAAAGAAATAGCCCTTAACTGCTAGTGAGGGTTCCTTTCAGTCCAGGAGGCCTCGTGTCTGTGGAGCAGTCAAGCAGCCAGCCCTGGAAACCTTGTAATGTTTTTTCTACCATGAGAACTTCTGTTTCATGGGGGCTATATAATACAACTGATTCCTTTTTTGGGGGCTTTTTGTTTTTGTTATTGTTTTATACAGAGTTTTATTAAAGGCCGAATAACTTCCTCCAGGTGAAATCATTCAGATTCTCCTGAAAGCTTGATGAGTCAATTGTTGTAAATTCAGAGATTAGAAAGAAAAGACTATGGATTACAAGGGATTGTATTCAACAGAGATCGTAAAGCCGTTCAAAAAAAAAGTATAGCATTGCAAAGCAGAGAAAAACACTTGATCAAACATACTGTGTTGGTTGTCGACAAACCAACCATCTGAAAATATGATATATTTGTAGAACTCACTTGTAGCTCCCATGCCTATAGCGTGTGTGATCTTATATCATGTGAGTAATCTTCTACTCTTCTCTGTGTGCTTTTTGCAGCCTGCCAGGTCCCACGCCACGGAGCAGCGATCCAGCTGGACACTCCAGCGGGGCTTCAGGGAGCTCCAGTGAATCAGAGAGCAGCTCAGAGTCGGACTCCGACAGCGAGAGCAGCTCCAGTGACAGCGAGTGTAACAGAGCGTCCCGCACCGCCACGCCAGAGGTATACAGCGGAAAAGACTACCAAACACAGTTCTCTTACCGTGTACACGGACTGACAAGAACTTAATGCATCAAAGCCATAGACTCCCAGTCTTGTTGGCATCCTTGTCTCTGAACATATGCACTCGTATATCTTCACACTTCACTTGCTCAGATATCACTGTTCATCCACCACTCCCTGTCGAGCCTCTGAAAGCTCTGAGGCGTTTTGCTCTGTTTGTACTCCACACAGAGAACGTGTCACAACACAGTTAGCATTGTTTTGTTTTTTTAACATCATTGCTAACAGGTTTGCTGCTTTGGCCAGAAACAGGCATGTGCTTCTAAACTGGAGCCTCGTTTTGTTCAGATGGGTTTTTGGATTTGATTTGCTTTTTTCTAGCATTTCTATGTTAGCACAGAAGCAGACAATACTTAGTGAGATTGCAAACTTTCCTTATAGATTCAGAGAGTATGTGCTTCTAAACTGCTCTTCATGTGCAAAAACTCATTAATTTAGCATTTAGCATTGGTTTACTTACCTATCAACCATCCATCCATTATCTGAGCAACTAACCCCTACTCAGGAGGTGCAAAAGCCTATCCCAGAGGTCATAGAGTGAAAAGCAGAGAAACACTCTGAACATGTTGCTAGTCCATCACAGGGCGAACATACAAACACATAGGGGCAATTAACATCTCCAATTCACTTGGCATACATGTCTTCAGACTGTGGGGGGAAACCAGAGTACCCAGCAGGAACCCATACAGACAGGGAGAGAGCACGTAAACCAAATAGGATGCTTGGCCACCCCAACAAGGAATCAAACCCTGGAAACTTCTTTCTGGTGGCAGCAATTGTTTAGCTGTAATGATTTTACATTGTTTTTTATTACACAATTTTCTCTTCTCATTTTCATTTTAATAAGAGTTATTGGTATCAATAATAAACTGGTACTCACTTCCTGCAAACGCCATCAACCAAAAATGCCTCAGTTTATTGTATCTAAACCTTTTAGATGAGCTCGGTAAAACAGAAGGGCTTACAAGAACAATAAAGTTTAATCTGAATACAGTACCAGTGAAATCATCTTTCTCTAGTAGCCAGTATTCTTACAGTATGCTTAAAGGTGCTTTCTGGATGCTATTTTGACAAATTCAATACAGTGTTAGTCCATAATTTCAAATGATTATAAACATTTGTATTTTGACCTAAAAACACAGCAGAAATTTCATGTAGTGGAATGAAGTATAAGGTTAAGATGATGATCTACTCTTCAAGCAAATGCAAAAGACTAAGGGCATAATGTGCTGTTTTCCCAGCACGAGAGAAAGGCCGGATGCCTGAAAAGCTCTCCTAAAAGCTTAATTGGCAGCTTTAAAGTTTCCCCACTGTGGCCTGCCCTAGGCTCCCTTGGTGCATTCACCAAAAGTAAACACCCTCTTTCTCATCAGCTCTTCAGCGTGTATAGTTGCTTGCATTCCACCTGGGATGGCCATTAGGATTCCATAGCTGCTGACAATTGCTCTAGCCATTGGATTGATGTTTTCTTTTCTTTTCAAGCTGTAGTGCTCGACCCTGACATTTTTACAGGAGAGCTCCAGGAGGTCTGTCTAATTTGGACCTGCTCAAAATGTTAATTCATCATCTTGGCTTATATCTTCACTTCCAGTTTTGTAGTTTGTCTTGGCACAAATCTGCTTTTCATAGATGAGATGGAAAGTGCAGCTTTTAAATGTGAAATACTTTGTAAGATAAGCCCTTTTTTTGGGGAGGCGGGTCCAGATCAGATGATGAGAGTGTTCTACATCTTTCAACCTCTGTGATTTTAATGGTTAATTTGGACGGCTGCTCGTTTCCGTGGCTTCCTTTTCCAAATGATTTGATGTCATTTAGGAGATCATTCAAGACAGACTTTATGGTTTTGTGTGAGAGATTTATAAACGTCTTGGAGAATAATGGTGCAAAACAAATGATGTGAGATAATATGGCTGAAGAAAACATTTTCCTTTGCGGCAAGAGTTGAGAGCACAGTCAGGACAATGCACCATCAAGCTTCCCTGCCGTTCAGGAGTTTTATGACTTCTTCTTTTAATAGCCTTTTCATCTCCAGACCAACTCACTGATCTGTGAAAGTCATATGAATTGATCATTACTTTTTAAATTAGTCAACACCAGAGACATCCGTGCAGATATAGACAACTGGAACTTTGGAGGGATAAGTGTTATTAGGGAATTATACATTTATATTTGCATTCAGTATCCTTGCACTGAGCTTTCAGAAGTTGTTGCATTGCCTGGAAAGTCTACAAAATGATGCAACTGAGGCCATGACAATAATAGATTAATGTGTGGAAATAATGTATGATGTGATTGCAAGTTCAAAAGCAAATGCATCAGCTATTGGTATTTATGGACAACATTGTTTGTATGTTTCCACAGCCTGAACCTCCATCAACGAATAAGTGGCAGCTGGATAAGTGGCTGAACAAAGTAAACCCCCACAATAAGACCCTTGCCAACACGCAGCCTGAAAACCATGGACTTAATAGCTCTCAGCCTGAGGATGGCCAAGCTTCTGAGAACCAGAACTGTGGTAGGGGCAAGCCCAGTACAGCTCTGGCACAAGCAGACCCCAAGGAAAGGGCTTTGCTCAGTCCTGTTCGAGAAAAGGCCAAGCCCAAAACGAGCCAGAAGGCTCCAGAAGGTAAAGGTACCAAAGTGAAGGCCCCTGTTACAGTGGACCTTGCCCCATCTAGGAGAAGTACAGGTAAAAAGCAGCCCAAGAAAGTGGAGCGATCCTCCAGCAGTGAGGAGCACAATTGTCCCAGACCTGGCAACTCAGGCACTACACCAAAAGAGAAAGAACCTCCACCTTTAGAACCGGTTAAGCCTAGAGGCAAAGCCCCTGGGGGCAAAACTGCACCCAGGAAGGAACCACGAACCACTGCAGCACCCACCCCTGCCCCCGCACCGACCACAGCCCCCACCACTACCACCACCACCACAACCACCACCACCAACACAACAGTTCCTGACAAGAAGAAGCACCGAGGGCCCAGTAAGATCATCCCCAAGTCAAAGGAATTTATTGAAACTGAGTCCTCCTCATCAGAGTGCCACTCTGACCCTGAAGAACTGTCAAAGGTACTCTCCTGCCCAGGCCCCAGCAGCCTGAGTCTCAAATCCAAGGATTGTAACAGCAATATCCTCAGTGTCAGCAGTCTCGCCAGTACCAGCAGCGCCTCCATACCTGACCCAGGTGCCACGGACTCACTGGAGGAACCCCTTTTCTCACCCATCCCCATGGTCCAGAATGAGCTTCTGTCACCGCTGCAGGACTTCGAGGACATCAAGTCCCTGTGGGTCAAGATCGAGCTCAGCCTCCTGTCACGAATACCTGGGCAGGACCCACCTGAGCCACCCCCCACCAAAGCCGAGTGCCGAGAGCCCAGTGTCAAGCACAGACGGCAACAGTCGCCCGCCTCGCTCCCTCCAGAGAAACCCACCAGCAAATCAAAGAGGAAACACAAGGCAAGTGGCCACTTTCCTTTCCGCATACAGCTTTTCTAGTTGAAATCAATAAAGGGATACATTGCACAGGAGCATTTAGGACCAAATACATATAATAATTGTTTTGAAACCCTAACCTTTAAAACCCCTTTATTTGTACTTTTTTATGGAAGTTTCTGTTGTGGGAAATAGCCTTAATTCTAACCTGTGATCGTGAAAAAACTGTTAAACTGATAAACAATAACTTGGAACAGCTGGACATCCTCTGTAAAGCCACTTACTCTCAAGTTGATGGCCTTCTGTCACTTTGCAGAGATCCAGGTGCAAGACACAGTTAAATAATACCCTTCCGCCAGACTCCCGCCCCAAGCATCAAGCACTTTCAACCAGGGTTCTTGTTAAATGACCTTTTAATATGTACTTTGCCCGTGTGCTCTATGTTCAAGTGTTCTGGTTCAGTACTTAAGTTGAAATGTGACTCCAAACTCTGACCATAAAGTAGTTACATAGACTGCATTCAAGGTGTGAGTAAAAGCAGAAGCATGTGAAAGACTGTGCCTTTTGTACCTGTAGCTGGAGCATTGTGAGGTGTTGAGTGGGAGCAAGAAGTTAAGACTAGAGAAAGAGGCCCTGCTTCTCCCGCCCTGTATTTCTCCGATCCACAACCACAAGGTCTCCTGCACAAAAGAGTGAGTATTTTTAGCCCCCCCCCTGCCACGCTCTGCTTACATTATTACACACTATTGATTTCTTCTACACGAAAGGCCTAACCCGCTAAGTGACTGTTTGCTTTGATTTCTTGGGCTTGGAAATACTTTTGTTCATTCTGAATAAACAGAGTGTGCCAAATAGAAAGGACAGAGTGAGGACTGAAAAAAGATTTTAAGACATGAACTCATTGTTTATCACTAAGAATATGCCTTTATTAGCTCTCCTAAGATGCATCTGTGAAGAACACTTTAGGTAGCACATCTTTCTGGCTGTCCCCTGAAGTGTATGGTCCTCTTGCACTGCGTAACCTCAACTAAGGTGCTAGCTCAGCTAAGTCCCTCACCGTGTGTTATGTCCTTAAAGAGCATCCTGGGACATAGAGTGCCCAGAAGGAGCAGCAGGTCAGTCCCTGCACCCAGCTTTAGCTGCAAGTCTTTGTCCCTTTGCATTAAATTGACGCTAGCATGCTGGCAGCAGCTAATTTTAGATATTCAATTAGTGCCAGAGCAGACGAGTGCCTGCCAAAGAAGCGCTCGTGACAGAGGTCACCAGGCCATCCTGTCCGTCTGGGTGTCCGCTGCACTGCGACATGACTAATGGCAGCAGATCTTGACAAGCTGCAAGCTTAAATATTAGCCTCCGTTAATGCTTGTTACTGGAAGCGTTGAGCACCTCAGGGGTTGTTTAATGATATCACCTGCCCCGCTGGGTTTTAAATCAGTTCGGCTCAGACAGCGTCAGTGCACACACTCCCCCTTGGCCCTTTTAATCAGATTAGAAAAGCAAAGATGCCTTTTATTGTTGCTGTAAACCGACGGAGCTCCAGACTTTTTCGACATAAAACACAGCGAAACGTGCCGCAGTTCATGACTGATGTCTTAAAGCCTTGCATCTTAATTTAGTACCGTTAGCTAAGATTAGCATGTTAAGCACTTTTCTGACCTACAGAGTGTAGGCCTGTTAGGCTCCTGTCCGAGACCACAAACGTAGTTTGTCCACATGAGCAGGAAAATAAATATATTGTATTCAGAATGTCACTGGTCTCAGCCATTCTACTGGTATTTTGTTTGATTTGCCTGGACAACAAAAGAGGGCATTTGAGCTCTCTAGAGAGTGACCTGGTGGGCTGGTAGGCTATGTAAGGGATTGTCAGTTGAATCATAAGTGGCTCATGCCAAATCACATACACACTCAACAGCTCCATAGTCAATAGAGCAGAGGTATTTTTGTATTCAAGAGCTTATCACAGGTCATTTCTCCTGCTGTTTCCCTAGATATTCTAACAATACAATCCAAACTGGTGCAAATTAGGAGTACGCAACGATACACACCTTCAGAGCCCTTTTAGATAACACTCTGTAGAAAAAGGCCATTAACCTTTATTTTTTCCATGAATTTTAATAGAAGCATAATTCCAACCCAAAATGAACATTAATGAGTGTAATGTGATTCAATAGTAATACATTTTATTATCATAAAAATAACATGGTAGAATATACAAAAAGTATAAACATTTAAAAACGATAGGAAATACTGGGAAAACGTTAAAAAGAAACCTTAAGTAGACAAATATAATAACTATCTTTGAAAAATTATGCAATTAAATTCAACTTCTTCCTGAAAGAGGATCAATCCGTCTGATAATTAGTCGGCCCCTAGTTGAAATAATGCTCTGTTACTTTGCCTGAATGGCTCACCTGTGGTTCTGGCATTTATAAACAAAGATATTCACAAAAGAGGCGCGATAGGAAAAAACAACAGCACAAAATGACACCTAAATGGCACGTCTATTTTAAGCCAAATTATGGCCGGTGGCTGTGTTTAAAATGACATCACATATTTGCTGATTTAAAACTCGGGGAGGCTTTTCTCTCTAATTAGGCTTTAGTTAAGTGCTGAGACACAGCCCGGGCCCTCAGGCGTTCCTGTACCGAACGCAAGCCACTGAAGCTGCCACCTTTGGGCTCTCTCCGTTTTGAAATGCACTTGCGTGATGGCGGAGCTGCTATTTTTGGCAGCGGCGTTGGGATGATGCTGGGCCAGTGTGCTCCTCTGGAGGCTTGTAATCAGCATTAGCATGTCTCCTTTATAGCCCAAACACATCTCGCTGCTTGCTAAATGAGTGGCGCACCTCGATAAGAGTGCGTATCCGCAAATCCCATAATCAGCTACGAGGGCCTGCTCAGTCACTTAACCTTTCTCTCGCTCACTTCAGTACACAACCTCAGGCAGAGACATTAACCTAAGATTGACTTTACATCTTTGCCTTCACATCTCCCAAACACTCTTAATGTAGTCCACTCTTGGACTCTTCACTGCTGTTTGACATTTCAATAGCGTTCCAGCACCTTGACTAGACCCACACTCTCCTTGCCTCTGTTCTTTGCCTGCCTATCCAAGTGCTCTTTTGATCAAACAGAGGCGATTGAGCGTTCAAATTGGCCGGCACTTAGGAGAGCCTGAGAACTTAGAGTCCTTGTGAGAGTTTTTAGGCTGAACTATTCGGACAAGGGCCCAACCAGTATACAAGCATTCAAAAATTTGGAACGACTGTTTTTAATAACAGAACATGTATGGCTCTTGTATAAAATAATTTTATTGAGACACTAATAATGATTATGTTGTTACTCTTAACTTGTTTCAGCTCATTTGTCTGAGGAATAATGAGCAGAGTTTCTAAACTATAGATTTAATAATTTATATATGCGTTACATAAAACAAGAGCTTCTGTTATCTTTCCTTTAGTATTTCACTCTTAAATCATAATGTAATAAAATAACAGCACTTATTAACACAAGAAGTGATTAAAAGCTTTTGAACAGTGGTGTTATCGGTCGATCAGTGGACCAAAGGTTCCACATAAAAAGCCCCGGTATCGTTTCTGAGTTCTGTAGTTCTGTAGTTCTGAGTTTTGAATGAACACGTGTAAATGTGAAAGTAAATGTTGCTTTAGAGGGTTCTGAGTGGAACTTTACTGCACAGTGTTGTGCACTAATAGACAATAACAATAACTGTCGGCTCTGTTAACCCACTTTTTGTCATCACTGTGTGTGATAAGTGAGAGGAAGTCCATCCTACCCACCCAAACAGAATATGGACAGTTATGCTCTCTTAGATTCTCAGCCATGGACCGCAGTGGAATTGCTGGGAATCTAATTTGTCAGCTCCCGGCTTGTGCTGTTATGTCGGTCTTTACAGTAAAATCCAAGATCTAAAAACCTTTACCATTAGTATAAGATGTTCCATCCAAAAATTATGTAAGGAAAATATTAGTAAAAATGCGCTAATGTCTCTGCCTGTGATGTTTCTGCCAAGCTCTTCAAAGAAGCAGCCGAGAAAGCTGCTGCCGCCACTGCTGTCACCGTTGTCGGATGAGCCGGTGGGCCGCCAGCGGAGAAGCAGCGAGAGCAGTTCTCTCAGTATGGAGAGCAGCACAGCCATCCCCACCACTGTACCTTCTACATACTCCATGCCCCCTTCCACCTCTTCATCCTCGTCATCCTCGTCACACAAGCATCGCAAAGGAGAGAGCAAGTCTCACTCAAAGACCAGCAATGTAAGGGTAATGCAGCATCAGTTTTTCAGTTGTGTACACTGGCTGCATGTTTAAAATAATACTTACACTATATGGACAAAAGTATTGGGACATCTGACCATTACATCAACGGGGACTTTGCATTCATTCACATTAATATGATGTTGGTCCACCCATTGCAGCCATAACAGCTTTCCACAAGCTTTTGGAGTTTCTGGGGGAATTTGTGCCCATTCGTTCTTTAGAGCATTTATGAGGTCAGGCACGGATGTTGGGTGAGAAGTTCTGGCTCACAATTCCAGTTCATCCCAAAGTTGTAGGATTGGGTTGAGGTCAGGGCTCTCTGCAGGCCAGTCAAAATCTTCCACATCGATTTTATCCTGTCATGTCTTTATGGAGCTCACTTTGTGCCCTGGGACACAGTCATGCTGGAATAGAAAAGGTTAATCACCAAACTGGGTCCACAATGTTGGAAGCATGGAGTTGTCCAGAATATCTTGGAATATCTGGTGAAGCATTAAAATAGCTGGAAATAAAGGGCCAAGCCAAAACCCTTAAAAAACTGGTGTGTCCCAAATCTCTTGTCCATATAGTGGATACCATTATATTACATTGGCCATAACATAGTATGGAGTATATATATTTGTTTTTCCAGTATTTAAAGTATAATAGTTTCATAATATACATTAGCTATTTTTTGTTCCTGAGGCTATTATTAAGCTGTTTCTCATACATGAGTTGCATTTTTTATGGCCTTTCAAACATATGGTTATTTTAGAGAATATACTTTCACATTTAACCTAAGCCACTTTTTAATATCTACCTCATTATCACAGGATTAGTTTTACTTTAAAGCTTTAATAATGATTTAAGTTATAGGGGGAGATTGTTGTAGAAATCAAAGCACAGCAGAGTTTGAATCATCCATTCGTCCCATAGATTATTCCTTCCTTGCTGGAGGCTTCCACCACATTTCCTGTGTTTTTGCAAAACTAATTACCCTTTTGGAGGGCTTCCAAAATAGCCTTGAAGACGAGGAAATGGAAGCCATGCGCCTAGTCATCTGAGCTCGCACTCTCAAAGCCATCCTAGAAACAAATCAGAACAGCCTACACGATGATTCCTTTCTATATTATTTGTGGCGCTAAATGCTAATTAGCATTTTAATGGACTCTTCATATAGCAGGAGGAAGACAGCCACGGGAAGGCCTCCGGTGGTTTCCATGGCAACGGTCAGTCAGAATCCGACGTTTGGCCAAACCCTTCAGCTCTGTCAGTCGAGAACGTGGAGCCCAGGAGACCCAAACTCACATTCAACAACACGTGTGTACAATACATTTAACATATCATAATGCCTCATATTTTAGTTGGTGTGAGAAAAACCTGCATGTGATTGTTAAATTATATGATTAAATATTCTAGCCTTGGCCAGGCATTATTGCAAGAGTGACATTGTTAATATGATAAGATAATCCTTTACAAGTCCCAGAATTGGGAAATTTGGCAAAAAGTGGACAGAACAAAAGGAAGAGCAGCAAAGACAATAGTATAAAGCTATACACAACAGTAAAGTATAAAAAGCACACAATAAAAATACTACAAAAATAAAAATATTGTGTGTAGCAAATATATAAATAAAAACACTCCTTCAGAACTCTGAAATGCTGAAATGTTTTTAGGTTACTACATTCTAATGTAGGCATTTCTAAAGACACGCCTATATGAATTCTGTATTGATACAACAAACAATACGGGAGTATTGAATGTATTTGCATGTATTTCTGAACTGATCTTTTTACTTGTATTTCTTAAAACATGTTCTTACAAGATTGTTGATTCGTTCTACATAGTAGCAATATTGGGAGACTAGTCCAAGGACATATACCTTACAACCGCATCCCATTATTGGTAAAGCAGAGAGCTCGTAGGACATGGACATAGAGTAGAACCCGTTATTCTACTGAGAGTTGAACTCTGTTTCCACTATTCAGCCCTGGTTCCACTGTAACACCAGCTCATTTAATTTAAAGTTCTTTTTAAGGAAAAGAATAATCAATGAACCACAAACCACACATGAGTTTAAAGTCATCATGCCCAACGACAGGTATGGACCATGCCTGTCGTTGGGCATGATGACTTTGAACTTGTGTGTGGTTTGTGGTTTATTGATTACTCTTTCCCTTACATGGTAAGGAATTATACTAATGGAGATTACACAATCTGTGTGTGTGCAGCTGACCTGCCGATCGTGACAATACTGGAGGTCACTAATTAGAGTGTCTTCATACATATTGTACTGCTGTAATCATGATATTTGGATTGAGACTTCAGAACAATGCTCATGATTAAATGTACATGTTCAATTATTAACCTCAGGCAAATCTTCCTGCTCCACAGCATTCACAATGCAGACTACTATATGCAGGAGGCCAAGAAACTGAAGCACAAAGCGGATGCACTGGTAAGCCTGGCCTTCCTTCATTCTCTCAGAATACCAAGTTATTACCTCAGAGCCCAGTGTATTCATGAATTAAAAACACATCTAAAAAAGAATCCTTTTTTTAACTGCATTTCTCCATTACTTAGGATCTTGACCACAAGAGATGTCCCCAATGTTTGTATCTAAAGTTAATTTTAAATTAATTTAAAAACTGTTGTGTTTCTCTCAGCTTCTGAACCAAACTAATTCTGCCATTTGACAGATTTTACTTACAAGCAGCCATAACTCATCAGTACCATTGTGGAGGGCTATTAACACTGTAAAGAAGGTTTGCAAGCAAAGAACTTTACTCGTGAACAAGCACCAGAGGAGCATTCTTGCTGCTTCTAAAGCACTGCAAAGAAGGGTCTTTCACTCATGATTTACTAAATAGACTCCTACTGCCCTAATAATTGGATCCGGGCAATTATCTCTTGAGGCATTGTCCTTTACAGAAAGTTACATCCACTCCACCATAAATCGGGCCAGTGATGTAAAAGCTCTGTCATGAATACAGAGTGAAGAGAATTGATGCCGGAGCATAATCGCTGGTGTGTAATGAATCTCAGGCTCATATTAAAAGCTTTATTTGGAAATAGATGGAACCTGTTCAAGAGGTGCACATGAAGACAAGTGGACAGTAAATCTGTTTTACTCTCATGCATGCATAAGGCAAAGCATAGGGATTGTGTTCGGTTTCCTAGGGCTGCAGTCTTTAGCACTATTGATTAGTATCTGATTCATGCTTCCTTATGAACCCCCGCCAGCAATTCAGGGCTATTAGACCAGAATGAGCAGCTGGTCCAGACACAGTTTCATGAAACAAAACACTAATGCAAAAAGTTCTGGACGTTTTCTTTCTGGGTTCATAAATCTTAACATTGTCTGGAACTGGTTTTCAAATCAGCCGAGTTTTAGTTTTATCTGCCGAGCAGTTTTATGAAGACGTTGGATCTGCATGATGGCTTTTATTTGTTCTACAGATGATTCCTGTTTTCCCATGTTACTTGTCGAGCTGTTTTGACAAAGCTCTGATGCTTTGAAACTGATTCTGCGTCTGTTGATCTTTAGATGTCTACATTAATTATTGTCATGCACAGATAGACACATTTCCTACATTTGTTTAAAAAAAAAATTCTCCCTCAGGTGCATTTATAACATTAATGTGTGTTTATGTGTAGGCGTCTTTTTAACATTAACATGTACCAACCTGTCTTTGTTCTTTGAACAGTCTTTTATTTAAGAAATTCAGTTTTCCATGATGCAGGCCCTGTAAGTGAAAGTATAAATACTGTGTCAACACCATTCTGTTATATGTAGAATTGTAGGGCAAAAATAAAGATGAGTGAAACTAAGGGAGTGTTGATATTTAAACACATTTAAGTATTACGTTTAAAAAAATGTACGTAGTTATATTCCAGACTGATACAAATTCGGTTGAGACAAAGCCAGAAGGAAGGTAATGGTTTTTTTTTATTGGAAATGCAAATGACTTCTTCACTGGTTAGATGGAGTCTAAACCTTTCCAATTTTAATGTCAAATGACATTGGAAAAAAGTGTAAAGGGTATTTCTTCTTTAGATTGAACTCACAAAGAATTCCCTTTATACGTAAAATGAATATTGATTTAAAGGCATAATAAAAGACTTCTATATCGACAGGAGTTTAAAATCTTCATTTGAGCAAACGTTTCTGAGCTGAGTTATGAAGAAGAATAAAGGAATGTAATGATTAGCAATAATTAGTAAACAGAAGATCCTAATTTCATCATTAACAATGATAATAAAGGTAATAATAATCTCTCTGAACCTCTTCCACCCTTCTGCATTCCCTTCTGCTCCCCCACAGATGGAGAAGTTTGGTAAAGCTGTAAATTACGCCGACGGCGCGCTTTCCTTCATCGAGTGTGGCAACGCCATGGAGCGAGACCCATTAGAGGCCAAGTCACCGTACACCATGTACTCAGAAACCGTGGAGCTCATTAGGTCAGTGAGAGCAAACACTTCTCATCTCTAAACCCCTGACTCTCCATCTATCTCTTTCTCTTTCTCTCTCTCTCTGTTTTCTTTAACTCTCTCTTTCACTCTCTGTCTCTCTCTCTCCCTCTCTCTCCCTCTCTGTCTCTCCCTCTCTCTCTTTCACTCTCTTTCCCTCTCTCTCTCTCTCTCTCTCTCCCTCTCCCTCTCCCTCCCCCTCTCTCCCTCTCCCTCTTTCTCTTCCTCCAGGATGGCCACCCTACCTGCCACGATTAAAATAAA
>JBBMFX010000030.1:11238440-11255161 GCA_037832545.1 Rhabdalestes septentrionalis | reverse complement strand
TCTCTCATTCTCTCTCTCTCTCTCTCTCTCTCTCTCTCTCCCTCTCCCTCTCCCTCTCCCTCTCCCTCTCTCCCTCTCTCTCTTTCTCTTCCTCCAGGATGGCCACCCTACCTGCCATGATTAAAATAAAAAAAGATGATTGTCATTAGGACCACCGCTGGGCAACTCCACATTACAAGTCACGCAATTAGCAGCCCTTGTTTTATTAATGTCACGGAGAATGAAAATAGATGGACCTCGAAGCTCATCAGTGTGCTCAGAGATTCGGTCAGCGCTGATTGAAATCGGAGCTCGGAGAAAGCCTTGTGTGCTCATGCAGTCAAACACAGACACACACACACACACAAGCACACACATATACACGCAAACACACCCATACACATACACACATACACAGTAGTTGCTCATACTAAAGGATCATGAAATGGGCTTGCATTTGATCATTAAATCTAAAGGATTTCATTCATGCTGAAATGGAAATGCACTGATGAGATTTTCATAATTCTATAGTTCTGTAATCATTAACGTTGGAATTGCAAGCAGCGGTGCTCCATAAAAATAAATAGGAACTTCAGCATGATACCTCATTGCTTTCCAGACTCATTTGCTTGTTTTGTTCTGTGTCATTTAAGGTATGCGATGAGATTAAAGAACTTCACCAGTCATTCAGCCACGCTAGCGGAGAAGAAATTAGCGGTGTTGTGGTAAGTCTGAATTTCTGTGTGCACTCTTTACACATCACAGTATTTCCCTGAGAAAACCGTTCTTCATTTTACATACTTGCATCCAATCAAGTGCTACTATAAAATGTCAATTTTACAGTTTTCTCATCAGCTGAGGCATTTTCGGTTTCTACACTAGCGTTATGAGGCGAATGCTGCAAACAAATAATGAAAACATTGTGCACTGTGGCCACTAAGTGTCGTCACACACATGCCTCAACATGCCCTAGGGTACCAATATAGGATCACCTGTCATGCAGGCTAAGACACTGTATGATATTGTTGTCTATGAAAATGAATTAAAATATGGTTCCAAAGGCCCCTGAAGTTGAGCTGTGGTATCTGTTGTCTTAATGTTAACAGAAGATACCTTATGTCCTGTAATGTGGGTAAGGTGGGACCTCCATGGATTTAACTAGTTTGTCCAGGACCAGCCATGGATGCTTATTCAGACTGAGATCTGGGAAATCTTGAGGCCAAGTCAACACCTCGACTCATGTCATGTTCCACAAACCATTCCTGAACAGTTCCTGTAGTGTGGCAGGCACATTGTCCCACAGAGAAAGTGGCAACAGTCTTTAGGGTCTACTGTTATGCTGATGGGTTGTACTTGGTCAGCAGCAATGAAGTTGATTAATGTCAAAGTAACATCCACGTGAATGGATGGAACCAAGGTTTCCCAGCAGAACGTTTCCCAGAGCATCACACTGCATCCACATTCTTGTCTTCTTCACATGGATAGGTGCACACCTATCCAGCCATGCTGTAAAAGTACACAATTCATCAGATTAGGTCATCTTCCTCTACTGCTCATCTGATGTTTATGTGCCCAATGTAGGCTCTTTCAGTGGTGGAGATGGGTCAGCAGTGTCATAGCCAGCATAATCCTTTTAAGAAATTAGTGCAACAACAGCCAGCCTATTTGATAGGCTAACCTTGACTGATCTGCACATATCAGTAAGCCTTCAGCACCCATTACTGTGTTGCCATCTTGGACTTTTTTAGTAGCCAATACAAGACCTGTTTTTGATATGGTCTGACCCAGATATCTAGATATCACAACTGGTGACTTGCAAAGTTGCTCAGATCCTTACACTCATCTATGTGTCTGTTTCTGGAACATCAACTTATATAACTAATACAGCCCTCCCTTCTACAGGTGCCATTTTAATAAGATAACAACTCTTAGTTATTTCACCCCATTTGTGTATTCATGATATTTATGTGGTTTTAGGCCCCAAAACCACTTCTGCTTCATTTACAATGTTCCAACCACATTTTGAATCCTTGAAGTCCAATCCCTTTTAATTAACCAGGCTGTTTTTGTTCTAATACCTTGAATACTGGAATATGTAAATGGCCTCTTGTCTGATCCCCCATCACGGAATGATTCTTGACTAATAATGGATTTGAAGATTGAGGGCTGTGTTTTTAGGCTGCCTGTGAGGGTGCCATGGATCTCCCTATAATAAAAAAAACCCACAGCACCTTCCGAGCCATCAGAGGCTAAACCTGCCACTTTGCTCTGTCTAAATCTCATCTCAGCCATTGCTAGTCGGCAATTGCCCATATCTAGGAAGGGAGCTTTAAAACACTGCTGAAACATTTAATCAGCTTAGACTGGATCATTATTCTTGTATTTCATTAAGCCATTAGAGGATAATGAAAGATTTTCTGCGCGGCAGCAGGCTGGATATGTATTCTCACTCAGATAAAAAAGAGTCCGCGCGCCCGCCTGCCTGTCACCTCACGGAACCTTGTTTATGTTTGAATGTCAAGGTTAGATTTGCGCTCGTGGCAGAATGACAGTCGGCCTGGATTAAAATTCAGCCACCAGCCTCGCGCTCTTGTTAACCAAAGTCATCTAGCATTTCAAGGGGACTTTCAGAGGCTCCTTCAGTTACGTTTTATGGGCCTCAATCAAAGCCCCGATGATGCATTTGAGGTTGTTGATGCATTTTAAGGAGTGCAAGAGCTGTCAAACATGTTTTACACTTTTCACCAAAGCGAAGCTTCACACTAACTTTGAAATCAGGAATTTGACATGAGCTTCGATGTAAATGCACGGACAGGTAAGGGGGAAAAAGTATTGCAGACTATTATGAAAGCTGTCCTACGTCTGACCTAGTTGTTCTGGCCTGTGAGTACACACAGTTATGGCTTCGAGATGAGGAGTCTGGTCCTATTAGAAATGACAGAGGGCTAGTTGGGTTTCATGGGGCGGTGCATATGTCTCGAGCATCTGCTGTCTCACAAGCATACAGCCGAAAGGTCAGTCACTCCCTACTACTGGCCAGGCTCTACACCTATCCACACAAACCACAGTTCATTATTTTTTCTTTATTTGTAAGTTTATTCACTTGTTTTGTTGTAACATTCAGTCACATTTCCTTTCAGTTCCTCCAGGCTTATTGTTAACTTTATTTTTCTAAACATCTTCATAATTGAGTCTTTGAGGTGGGCCTGTTAGGGGCACGATGGTTAAGTAAAGAGAAACATACTGGCTCAAATTCTTTTACTGTGGTAAATGTAAATACAGCTATTTTAGTTACTTTTATTTATTCAAAAAAGTAAATCTACACATTCTAAATTTTAATGCATAAGTTCGTTTGATTATTTTGCATCCTGACTTTGAATATGTTGTAAAAAAAAATCAATTTAGACCAAAATCTCATTCTAAAACAATAATTTATGCATTTATAGCATATTTGGAGCTATTTTATATAATCGTTTTCAATGTGGTCAGATTTAAAGGCAAATTTCAGAAATAGTGGTGGAGTATTCTTCTTATTTTTTAAATAACATTAACGATTTAACTTTGAATCTACTATTTACATTTTGTTAGAAAGCAAAAGAAGAGTTTTAAGGCTTAATTTTTAACAGGGGTTTCTTTGCTTCTGTTGTGAATTGTTGAGTATAATTCTAACGCATATTTCTGTTCTTCGCAGCAATCGCTGTTTATCTCTTCTGTATTTGCGGATGTTCAAGCTGAAGAAGGATCACGCCATGAAGTATTCTCGCTCCTTAATGGAGTACTTCAAGGTAAAACCTCACCCCCCGCGTCGTCCGCCACCACAGAGAACCCAAGCTGGAGTTTTCAGGCTTTTTATGAAGGCAATTTTCGGCCGGCTAAATTGAATTCGTATTTGTTTGAATAGCGTGTTCTCATTAATTTTGCATGCCGTTATTAAAAGCAGTTCATTTATTCGGTTAGTGTACAAATTAATACCATCAATTATCTGCACACATTGTCAGACTGTAAGCCCATTATGATTAATCGTGTTTGAGCTTTTCCACCACGAGCGCTGCGCTCTCTCCGAACGTTCTCCGTCGGTTAACATAAATAATGTTTGCTTTCTCGCACTTCCTTCTTTTTCAGAACTCGGCAAAAAGTTCCCAAGCACCTTCGCCGTGGGGGGCCAATGGAAAGTAGGTCCTTTCTCTCCTCTAATGTTCCTCCCTAACCTCATCCTTTATGGATAATACCCACTTTTGAAAGCTCCTCCTCTTTTTCTCTGTGGTTAGCAGTGAGAAAGTGTAGACCTGTGTTCGTGCCACATAGAGCTTCAGTCATGGTTACTTTAAGCAAATGAGAGGGGCATGAAGAGATGAACTCTGGGAAGGCAGCAGTTCTTCCGTTGCCAGAACCATGGCAACCTAATGCTTGCTCTGTGTGAGTGTGTGTGTGTGTGTGTGTATGTGTGTGAGAAAGAGAGAGGGGGAGAGAGTTGGCCTCTGGCTGGACACTACCCAGGCCTGCTGCTCTGCAGCCAGCGCGCCTGTCAAAACCAATTAGCTTAGACGGCCAGACCCCTCCAGCCTCTCTGCCCCTCACTAATACATTAGCGGCAAAGACAGCGTTCTAATCCTCCCCTACCTGCTGCAGCTATGATCAACACCAGCATCCCCCACTCCAAATCCCCCTCTTTCCTCTCTGCACTGTTTACCTTCTTCCCCATCATGAATCTTTTCTCCCTTCCTGCTGTCTCTGCCGTCTCTCGCTCCCGCCAACGGTTTGTTTATTCGTGCAAAGCCCACGAAACTGCCCGAGAACGGGCTTCGCTGTTGACAGCGAACATAATTTAGCCTCGCAGGGCCGGAGCGCGGCTCAATTTATCGCTGGATTACAGGCGACGTGGCCTGATTGTTTAGGTTTAAGCACTAAAAAGACTGATGTGTGTGTTCCTTGACTGGCACACAGTTCCAGCTGTGCTTGTGTTGAAGCAAAAGCTTGATGCTAATAACCTGCAGACCGGGAACTATGCTAAACTCACGAAAGCATTGTTTGGCAAATGTGGAGCTTTGTGATTAACCCTTACACATCAACAAAGTAATAAACTTTAAACCAATAACACAGTCTTCTGAGGGGATTTTATTATTGGACCCAGAAGGGTAGCTTTCACTCAACATTTTTTAAAAACTATTTTAAGTGGATTTGACCTAGAAATAAAGGCAGTTAATTGATGTATTTTGTTATGAAATATATTATTGATTATTAAAACTGTGTAGAATGTAAAGCCAGTGTATTATAATAACTTATAACTAAATATGTAAGCATGTAATTGTTAACAAACATTAAATAATTACATTTTAGAGTATAGCCATGGTGGCTTTTAAATCTTGACCTCTGAATGCAACCCATTTACAACCCATGTACAAGGTTCATAATAGTAATACAAAACAAGATATGTTCTTAGATGGATTCCTGTCTGATATAATGTTCTGTAGTATTTAATTGTGTTCCTTTGTACATAATGTGCTTAACCCTAACTTGATTACCCCTGAAAATAAATTAGAATCAATTGGCCATTAATTTGTGAACTCGAGCGCTTAATTTGACCATACAATCAGATTTAAGACATGAGTGTAAAACCCCTTAATCTTAAAATGAAGGTAATTCATTAGGTTCTGTAATTTAAGGGGTGAATGTGACAATGGAAGGAGAGGTTTTACCCCTTAATCTGTGCCCTTTTCCCCTTAATTTTCCTCCATTTCCTGTAAGGACAAAATTAAAGTTATTTGAAGGGGTAGAATTAAGGTGTTAGTGTTCGTGATGCATCAGAGTACTGATTATCATATTTGCATTATTCAAGAGCTAATATTAATATGTCCTCCTGCTTCTCCCAATACAGAAGTAATGGCACACCCTCTCCCATGTCGCTGAGTCCCTCCCCCATCAGCTCTGTCAGCAGCAACACCGGAGCCATGGGCTCTTCCTCCTCCTCGTCATCCTCGTCGGGCAGCGTGGCCATTCCCCAGCGCATCCACCACATGGCCGCCAGTCACGTCAACATCACCAACAACATCCTACGCAGCTACGAGCACTGGGACACGGCCGATAAGCTGGCCCACGAAAGCCAAGGTAGGCGTGGGGTCCAGCCGATGAGCTTGGAAAGACTTGTAATACTTATCTTTTTTCAAATTGGCAGGCATTACAGTGTAAAATATACAGAGTTTATGAGATGTATCATTAGCCACAACACTCTCCAGCACCAAACGCAGCAGAATAAGCCTTCACTGGTACATTGGTATATATGTGTTGTTTGTGTGATAAAAAATTGATCTCATTACAAATAACTGGTAGATTTGATTTGGTAACTTGACGGTTGACAAGGACCATACAGATGCACATCAAGCCTGACCTCAGCACATCTGCAGAACAATTTAGGTCCATGTTTTCCCTCGTACTGGGCCTAGTCCGAGACCCCACTGGATTTTGAACCAGCCATGGATAATGGAGATTAGTATTTGTGTCTGGAAAATCGACCCGTTAAGTTTTATAGCCACAGCCTCAAAGTTGAAATATGGAGTTTTGGGGAATAAAATCAATGTAGGACTTTATACGAAAACTCCTCAATCAAACATATGGTTGACAGATCCAAGTCTGAATTTAACAGTGAGAGAATGGAATTCCCCCTATACCTTATCCATTTTCTCCGCTTCACAGTGCGCAGGAAAACACTCCGACTGGAGAAGCGGCGAAGTTCCGAACAGCTTCCTGGCATCAGTGTGCCTTTTTTTTGCTCAGGGACCTGATTGGTCTTATTTTACATGTTATCTACATCTGTCAGAGGTTGAAATGAGGTTGAAACAGAAAGCTGGGCCCTTTCACACATTAGCCTTATCACAGATTGAACATTTGTACGGACCACTGGAGACGGAGTGGCTTCGGAGCTCTGGAGGCTTGATGTGACTTCCTCTGTCATTTCCTCTCTATCTTCTTCTTTCCTCTGGAGAAGGCTAATTAAAAAGTGCGGAGACTCTGTACGTGCCGCGTGCGGTTTCCCTGCCTCAGAAGTCACCCATAAGAAGCCGGCCTGACCCTCTCTCCCACTCCTCTCCACACTGTCTCTTTTCATAATGAACTCAATTAGGGCCTGTTGGGTTCAGCCTTTGGTCAGAATGATGCTGAAATTGGCCAATTACAGCGCTGTGAGCTTAGATGTAGGGCTTTTAGGCACACCCGAGTGGCCACAGCCATATGGATAGGTTATGAGCACACTGGCCTTTAGTTAATTGTGGTTTGTCATTAGCCGGTGAAGAGAGACTGTCAAATATTTTCCATCACGGTTCCACTAAAACAAAGAGCCATGGCATTTGAGCCCATCCCACCACTTTAATTTCCAGCTAAACCTATTCAGAGTCAAGAGTTTTGATCCCTTAGAGAATCATTTTCATGAGCCATTTGCTGAAATTAGCAACTCAAATTTCTAATTTAATCATGCTCTGAAATTAGTGACATGAAGGAGAGCTGATGGTGTAAAGGTGTATATATGTGAATAGATAAGTGTGTGCGTGTGTGTGTGTGTGTGTGTGTGTGTGTGTGTGTATAAAATTACTATTTACCTGCATGCACCTGTCACGCTCTCTTTCATGTCACTAATTTCACTAAATTCAACACATGATTAAATTAGCATACACACACATATATATATATATATATATAAACTGCATTCGTACATATTTGAATGCAAGTAGTTTGATGCTAAGAAGTAAAGAAAAAAATAATATCAGTATCTGTATGAGCTAATAGCTTCAGGTAGTATCAGTATCATGACAGACAATATGCTTCTGTGAAAGTTAGAAAGTTAGAGCTCATGCTTTGTACTCATGCTGTATTGTTGCATGTTCCTTTCCTTGCAGAGTACTTTCAGGAGCTGGACTCAGTGATGGAACCACTGACGCAACACAGCAGCATGACGGAACTGGTGCGCTACATCCGCCAAGGACTGCACTGGCTCCGGATCGAGGCCCATTTGTTATAGTGCTGGCGCTTTCACTGTGCTCTCTCACTCTTTCTCTCTCACTCTCTCTAGCTCACTTTCTCGCTCTCTTTCTCTCATCGTTTCGTCTCTCCTGCTATCACTCTCTCCTTTCACCGGTATCGCCACCAGCACTGCCATCTCCGAGCCACCGGGACCCTGACAGAGGCGGGACAGGTCCTGACAGTCCTCTGAACTGTGTGGTCGTCCTAGGGCCATCTGCTTTTACAGAAAAGGGAAGCGTAGCATGAGTGGATCGTGAGGTACTGATGTTTCATGGAACACAGGAGAGCACTGCGGAGCAACTTGGGCATAGGCACTTTCGAAAATAAAGGTGCCAAAAAGGTTCTGTGGAAACTGCTTTCCACAAGAATCAGTGGATGGTTCTTTAACAACCCGAACAAAATGGCATTGCTCTAAAGAAACCTTTTTGGCACCATTTTTAAGAATGTATCGAGATTAGATGTTAATTTATCACTGTCTAAACTATGGATAGAGACTATAAAGAATGGTGCATCTTCTCACAGCCATTGCAGCAAACTAATTTGGTTTTGCTGCATATGCCCAAGCAGTGCCACAGTCAGTTCGATTATTAGCTTTGGTGGAGATGGATCAATGGGATCTCTGTTTTAAAACCAAACAAAGTCTGAGCTGTTTTGTTTTTTTTGTTATTTTGTACAGAGCACATTGTTTGCTATGAAGCGTCATCTCATCTTGGGGAAGTTTTATATAGGTGCCCAGCATGTAACCCTCCATGTCAGTATTGTTTCTTTGTATTGCATCCCTTGATGGCTTTATAATGTGTCTTGAGGGATTGGTGGTCAAAGGCGTAGCAAAAAAATACAAAAGAAAAACATCAGTCAGATGAGATCCATCCCTCAAACAGGCCAGTTCCTGCACTCGACAGTGCCATAATAACTATCGATATGTAACACTCACGTTGGCTTTATTCCAAAGCTACATTCCTTATGGGGACCACCTGTCTTAATTTAGTCAGAAACTGTTTAACGGAAGACTCCCTGTGCAATTGACCGACAAAGTGCATCTGCACACACAAAGGAGCAACGTCTCCGTGGCTCGATGGCTCCAATATGTACCATACTGACTGTGTTCTATATGGCGACTCTTTTACTATTTGATGTTTGTTCAAATCTTGCATGTTCGCGGAGAGTGTTCTAGATAGTTCCGAGGACGTCAGTCATCATTCAGGATTAATTCAAGTTTGACGGAGATTTGAAGTGTTCTGTGCTGTGTGTTTCTTTCCTGTTTGTTTGTTTGTTTGTTTGTTTGTTTGTTTGTTTGTTTTCTCTGGGAAAAGAGGGGTGGGGTATCTCTGTTGTTGGTGTGAAAACTACACAATGTTAAGTTGTTATCTATAAAGAGTTTATTGCCGGCAGTGCTTCACGACACACAGACGGATTTGGTCCGTTGGCTAGATATCATGGAGCTTAATGACATTTTGAATTACCCCACGCTGTAAACATTTCAGCAGCTTCCACTCGTGAACTCTTTATCGATGGTACCTTAATGTTGGTTGTCAATAGTACATTGTCACGCTGTCAGTGAGACACCAGCCGCTTCTCCACAGCTGTCGCGCTTCGTTCTGTCAGTAGAGGTGCGTGTGAACGTCTCAACTGCGCGTGGAGGGCCGCAGGCCACACTCTCAGTGACAGCGTCGCTTCCATTAATTTACACTGCACAGCTCTTAGGTTTCAGTTCTGTACCATCTTCTATAGCCTGAATGTGAGTGAGAGAGAGAGTATATGTGTGTGAAATGGGAATTTCACCAAGATTATACAAAAGTGCCTGCGTATGCATTGAGAATTTATTAGAGTCTATATTTAAGAACATAAAATGAATCTAAATGATTTTTCCATACCATATTGGTATATTCGACTTGTTTTTTGTTTCTTTTCGTACAACCACAATTATTTATTTGTGAACTTTATACTGGAGATGGTGAAACCTGTTTTGGCTTTAACGTTTCAGATATACAATGAGAACATGTCAAATTCCTTTTTCTGCTCTGATGACGATAGAAAGTGACTCTACGTAGCTCATTTGGACACATGTTGCAATTCGGCTGCCAGCTTTTGAACTGAAATGCAGTCAGATGCGAAGGATCAATGCTCAACCATAAGAAAGCCTGGATAAATACTATCAGATGTTTCCAATACGTTAAATACATATTAATCATGCACTACATTTTGCAGGATAATTTAGATTTGTAGCAGGTGTGTTAGCTAAGTTTCACTTAGCAAATCAACAAAACATGTCCAACTTTTGCATACAAGACTAGCTGTAGTTCAGTAGTTCGATGGAATACAGCCATAAGCACTGCAGCGCAGAACCTTCAGACTCTCAATATGTAGTAGATTTTTTCTGAAGTGGACTTTTCGTACGCAGGAAGACATTCAGTCGACATCGCTGTTACATTTCAGATTAGTGTAAATGGATGTTGTACAGTGGAGGGGCATTTGTCAGTGGAGGTGTTCACTTCCCCGGCGTGATTCTACTGTGTTTTTTAATGCAGTGCTTTCCATCGCTGACGTTCAACCTGTCCTCGCTGAAAAGTACTTTCTTACATTAGTGCAATAGCTGTTGGACAAAAAACAGATCCGCAAAGACCGAATAGTAATATAAATAGAATTGACTAATTGTTTATGTAAACATAAAACAAAAATATGAGTGCAGGTATTTTTTCAGGTCTTTTCTCGATTGTCATAAGAAAGCACTGGTCGTCAAGGCGAGCCTCTCACGTTTCTGTAGGCAGATAATCAAAATCCCTCCTTCAGTCCAAAGTTGCCAACTGGCGCTTCTTTTGTTGGGTGTCAGGTTTGTAAAAATGTAAGTGGCTCGCGCCACAGCTGTTCCCATGCTCGTCTGAGTCGTGCCAGTCTGTCAAAGAAATCTGGGCCCCTCTGGCAGCTAATCAACTGCAAGCAGTGCCGGCTCCATCCAGCAGCGCCGTCATCAGCCCACTCCCACATCACCGCTCTTTTAACGCCCTCGCGAACAAACACACAAACAAGTCAACATGCACATGACTCATCCCACCTTTACTTATTAATACCAATATTTGATTCTTTCTAATTAATTATTTTTAAAAAGCCATTACATGGGAGCTGCACTGTTGTATTTTTAAACAAACTGATACAATGTAATATTCTGCAACCCAATTTAAACAAAAATCCGCAACATATGGACACTGTCATCACCTATTTGTTTAAAACCCTTCATGTAAAGTCCAGAATAGTAGGAGAAGGAAATTGAATTTCCATTCATCATGAAATGTTGAAAAACATGGATTTGATATGACAACAATATGCATATCAAACATATTTTAGATTTTTGTGGTACTATGATCAATGACTATCCACTTTGAATGCAGTAGAGACCATGTTCTATAGTATCAAATGATATTATGTACATTCAAATTGTAATTGCTTACAGTTTCTTGAGAAATTAGATCAATATTAGAAGACGTCTATAGAACGGTATTACAATCAAACATCTATAGGAAAGTTGCTGCTGGTCACTGTCATAGGCTAACAATACATGAGTGGTAAAAATGATATATGATGTGTGATATATGATGTTTCCTATTATGTTTTTCAGAGCTCATGTTCTGTAGACAAATTGTGATCTTTCATGAGAGAATTTAATTCAACTCAAATTCAACTCAAAGTCAGTAATATTTCTAAATATGTACTATATATGAACACCCAGAATGCTTAGCCAGACTAGTTCCCACTAGTCCATGGGAATGTTTTAATGTGTTCACAGATACCCAGAATAAACATTTGTAGCACTTAAATTGTTCACCATTTAGCTTTTGGTTTAATTTATTTTAAAACATTTAAATGCAAGACCTGCATTTGTACCTAAGCATTGAATTGCACACCTTATCTGATCAGGGCGAGCCTGGTCAACATTTGAAATAACGCTCCAGGATTCCCTCTAGTCTGTTTAGTCGTTAATCTGCATAAAAGCAGCTCCAGTTTCTCCTCACATAATAATGAATGACAATGCATTCCCCATTTCCTGGCCCATGTAGGAAGTCCTTCTTAAGCCTCATTTTTTTCGGGTTTCGCTGTATTGGGGCGTGCAAAAACACAAAAAACAGAAAAAAAATGATCTCCAATTAAAGTGGTCTCAGCTGGAAACATTCTGTCTACTTTGCAAATTAAATATGTAAATTGCTCGTCAACACAAAACTCCACATCATGTCACTCAATTAAAGATCTTCCAAAACCCGCGTTGATGAAGAGACAGCATGCACTGTGATACTTTTGCCATGATTGGCACGGATTGGACACCTCACCGGATGGTCCTTAAAGGGGAATTCCACTGATGTTTCAGAGTTTCAGGAGCTCAGACAAAAACAAAGTCATTCAGAGCGGCCTGCTGTGAAATGGTTCATTGTAGAGAAGCCTAGTGACCTTGATTTCTTCACAGTGGTGGTGATAGGAACCAGGGGTGAGGTCTTCAACCCAAATCTAGTCATTTTATTTACTATCGAAAACCACAAATAAACATTTACCTTCTCTATGTGTTTTTATGTAATTCAGATAAGGATGAATAGTGATAGATCCAAAAGAATACGTTGGATTTGCATACTAATTTGCCTTACAACACACTGCATGAACCTTACCACCATGAATGTCATTTAAAGAATTTATTTAATGCCAAAACTTTGTGGAATATAAGTCTCAGACATCTAGCTGTGAATTCAAAACTAATTGGAATGAAACTTCCTATATTTTTAGAAAAAGAATAAACTTTTGAGACGTCTGGTTCCTGTCTTCACAACTGTAACTCACTAAGTTTCTGTGGAATGGAGAATTTGAGGCCGCTCTGATGGACTATGATAATTACGTCCTTGAGGGTTCTTGATGGCCTGCAAAATTGGGTTAAAAGTCGTCCACTTGATGTGAAATCGTTCCAAATAGGAAAAGTAGTTCTAAAATGTAGCCATTTACTGACATTATTATCACTTTAAGGCTGTTACCTTAACAGGTAAAGCTAGTTTGGAGAGCAGTTTCTAACTTCATCAGAGGCTATTTTTTTGTACTTCCTTTTGATATGTATGTTTTTTTTTCATTGTTCATTTCGATCGAAATGCCTTGTAACTAGAGAAAACGCGTACATAAAACGAGGAGCAATTATTCGCAGTCTTGTTCAGTCTAGTTTCGTCTTCTTATGTACAGTACAGAGTGGTGCTCCATCATTTGTGTCTTTCGATGTTGAGGATTGTATCGGATCAAGGTGTTACGTTTGACCTTACTCGACCTATTGCCTTGAAGCATTGCGGATTAACGTAATATCTAAACCCCCCCCCCTAATCTCCCCCCTCCCCGGCATTTCTTTATTATTCACACTCCATTCTGCTACTTCATCACATTTCACTTTGAGTCGTTCCACCATCATCTGGATTGTCGAGTGTTTTCATTTCTTTTGATTTCTGTAAAGCCGAGTGTACAGCTTATTGACGCTAAAGGGATTTTTTTGAAAAGAAAGGCATTTACCTGACTCAACGTCTGACTTAAAGGGATTGTTTGACATTTTTTTTTCCTCACTGAGACTCATATTCGCCAGACGCATCTCCGCGTGCAGCTGTCAAAGCCCTCGGAGCTTACAGGAGGGCTGGAGTAACACCTAGCGCTCAAAAACTCAATTTAGATATTACACTGATTTGCTCAAGTCACTGACAGGCAGAAATCAAAAGATTCCATCGTTTTTTTCTCACAGCCGAATTCATGAAATAAACACTGTACAATAAGCATATCATTATTTTAGTTCACTTATGTAATCATATATAAATGGAGTTCAGCCACTTCTCTTAAGAGGGCCCGTTTCTGCAGGCATTCATTATGTTAAGTGCTATTGACACTACACTGAGAGGCAGAAATGACTACTTATGAATATATGTCTCTGGCTCCGGCTTCAGTTGAAATGGGTTTTGAAAGAAAAAAGAAAAAACAAAATGTTTAACTATCCCTTTAAGGTGGATTAGTAACGGCCATTTAACGAACCAAAAGGCAATGTCTCCAACTACAATACACATGTTTCAGAACATGAGTGGGGAAATTCCAGCTGCTGTGAATATCTCGAATCAAAACCAGAGCATTTTTCCAAAGAGTTAGCCTTATAGGAAGCGATGGAATCAATATGGATGTTTGTTTTCCTCTTAGTTTTGGAAACAGGGACCACCATAAAATCTGTAGGCAAACATTAGGAGCTGTATTTCATTTGACTGTAGGTGTTATTATGATGGTAAAAGAAAATGTTTGACCACCTTTTCAGAAACAAGCCATTTGAACGACTGAATGTGTCAAGGAGGTCAGCTATTCAAACCTACAGCTACTAAACCATTCGATCCATGAAGCCTGGACTTCATAGAGATGCTTCAGTGCGACCTATTGCCTAAAGGACCCTTATTTTAAATGAGGACAGCGCAGGGTTTCTACTCCAAGTAAATCACCTCCATCTCATTGGGGCGTAGACCATTTCAAATGGACGATTGTTGTACACATTAACTGCTATGACAGAAGATTTCAGTGTTCTGGCATGCTGTAGACTTTAGTTTTTGGTTTCCTTACCGCCTTTATTTTTATTTTTATTTTCCTTTGTACAGAGCAGGACACCTGCAGTGCTATGAATTTATACATGTATAGTTGTAAGAATTCATTTTAAAATGCGTTATGTATCAAAGAATCTTCCTGCCTGGTTAGCTTTGTATTTCAAATGTGTTGCACAAGTTCAGCGATTTTTTTATCATTCTTTTTTGCCTATTGTATGTTTATTTTATAATAAAATTGTCAAATGTAATGAACAAAAAACTGAGATGTAGTTATGCTGTTTTTAAATGTTTAATGTCTGTATAAAAATGCTGAATAAAACTGGTATGAGCCAAATGAAAGGGCCTGAAGGAGTTTTTATCAGTGGTCGGACGTATTTGATCGGCAGTTTCGAAGCTTTTTAAAGGGGAAGTCCATCGACTTTTAAAAAAATTCAGTAGTAGAATTCACTAAGAAGCCGGAATTTCAGTAGCTCAGAAGACAAAAACAAAGAGTGGCCTGCTGTGAAATGTTTCATTATTCAGAAGTTCACTGACCCTGATTTTTGCAGTGGTGGTGATAGGAACCAGGGGTGAAGTCTGCAGCACATTTTATTTACTATACAAACCACTTGTGAACACACAGTTCCTCCATGTGTTTATATGTAATGCTGATAATGATAAATAGTGATTCATCCATATATTGTTTTTACAATATCTGTCCTTGAGAAAAAAGTAATATGGCTTGATGCGAAATGGCATATCAAGGATGTCTATAGTGAACATGTAATCAATTTAGTTACTATCTAGTGAACTGCATGTGTCTGTGATTATAAAACTGTGGTAATTCCAAAAATCCAAATGGGCTTTTAGCTTACAGTGTCCTCCATGTACCTCTTCAAAATGACTCAGTTTTAAAAAGCCAATTACACTATTAAAAAAACACACTATCATAACATCCATCCAAGTATTCCTAACCATTATGTGTGACAGTTTTCTATGAGGGGGCTTTAAGAGCAATTAAACACTTTGAACGCTCGGTTCCTATCACCCCTACTGTGAATACTTCTACCTCTAAGTTTCTCTCAAACTGAGCATTTCACATCAAACCATTCTGGATGACTTTTTTGGCATCTTTACAATTTAATTGTGCCCATTTTTTTCAACACTGGTGGAATTCGCCTTTACTGGGTTATGAAGAACTGTTAGATGCTACTTGTGGCCTCATTAACTTGCCTTATGAATATGTTTCCTAGCGGACGGACGGAGGAGAAAAGAAAAATAGGGCGCTAACACACTGATTGTGCTGATGTTAGCACAAAGTCAGGAGGGACCTTGGATTTCCTACATGTATTCCTCTGGTATAATAAATCCTTGCGATCTCACGCACCACACATTTTCATAAAATAGCCTGTGGTTACTGGTCCTCATAACAACACGTTCTTTATGAAACTAATGGATCCTTATTTATTCATCACTCTGAGAATTTGTAAGCTCAAGCATGCCTGATTAATTTATGCATTCATTCGCGCACGAGGAGACGCCAGGCTTCTTTAATTCGGCCAATAAAACCATTCCTTTTGGCCAGTCCACCTGCTAAATAATATCCCAAATGATGTGTCAAACAGCTTTTATTTACTGAATCTGAGCTTTTCATTCCCGGGCTGGCATGGGGCCAGCCAGCTGACAGTTCAGATTTATTGATTTAATTGCCTAAGGTAACCATGCAATAAAATCATCGCAAAGATAAATTTCCATGGCAGCGCGCACCATGAAGGTAATTTTTCAGGAGCCGGGGCTACATGTCTGCAGGTTACAGGTGCAAATTTATAAGTCAAAGTCTCTCATTAACATGATGCCTCGGAATCGTTTGAATGGTGAAATGTGTAATAGTTTTACGAGGAGAAGATGAGTGATCGGCTGGTGAGATGGGCCTTTGCTAATTGACAGCTCCAGGAATATCTTTACCGCAAAACCAACACCTAACATAGTGACTGTAGTCATGCAGTCTTATAGAGAACACTCAGCAGCTCAGTGGGTATCAGGTTTATAATGTTGTGTAAAACTTTCTGACAATCTATATATCTATTCATCTGTCTGTCTATCTATCTATCTATCTATCCATCCATCCATCCATCCATCCATCCATCCATCCATCCATCCATCTATCTATCTATC
>JBBMFX010000030.1:11219206-11234420 GCA_037832545.1 Rhabdalestes septentrionalis | reverse complement strand
TCCATCCATCCATCCATCCATCCATCCATCCATCCATCCATCCATCCATCCATCCATCCATCTATCTATCTATCTATGCTGATGCTCACCAGTTTATGTGGCCAAGTCCCTCCCCTACAGCATCATATTAGTTCTAACCCTTGTGTGTGAAGCTGTGAAAGAAATAGAGTGAGGTGCTCCCGTTGACACCGTGATTAGTTCATCATGGACGAACCATTGCAGTGCAGGTTCAAGATTGGTCCTATCTGCAGTCCTTTCCTCTGCATCGATTCTTCGTTTCACGGAGTGCACCTTCACAAGTGCTGCCTCCACAAACTAACATAACCTTTCCTGCAGTCCAGTCAGTCAGGTTATCTCACCTCCTTCCCCAAGCAAAAGATAACAGTGCAGGGCAGGTCACTGTCTAGGGACGCTCACACACCAGGCCAGCACTGTTACTCTGTGTTAGTCCTAACACTTTCTCATGCCTCACTCTGGCATTGGCTACCTAAACTAAAGGCACTTTTCCACAGGTATACAGGAACCGTGATGTACCTAAACTGTACTGTGATGGCATGGGAGTTGTGGCACACTTTCGTTTTCCAGCGTTACTGAAGCGTCCCAAAACCATGTCCAAGGAGTCGAATCAACAGAATTTTTTTCTGTCATTGGGGTCTTTTATTTTTTGCTTGATTTTTTTCCATGCATTCTTGCGCCATCAGATAAAACTTAGCCCAGTCTTGGTTCACCATCACAAATTCCATTTAAATTTATCTTCAGCCCAAACCGAGAATAGCACATGTACTTCATTAACATCCCGGGTGTTAGATCGGATCTCCACTGTTGTTTTTTAGCCCAGACAGTAGCAAAAAGAAGGGTGTCTGTTTTCGTGGCAACATTTCAACCATTGAAAAAGCAAAGAGTCAGCATGGCTGCGGCACACTTTCGGCCCCGCCATCGAGCAGGGCCAGGACAACACGGGTATGGCTGAGTTACAGGTTGTTTTATTCGTAATGGAAAAACATTTGTACGTGGTATGGCACGGTTTCTTGTGCCAGTGGAAACGTGATGTTAATTGTTGCCATAAAATGGTGTAATACTGAGAGCTCAGAAAATATCTCAGCCAGTTCAAAGCTATGGTAAGCCCTTTGTATTATGAACACTTACATTTATTCATCATTTATAGCTGCATTGATGGGATAGTAGGACGAGTAATTATTGGTGGTCTTCTCCATACAACTAGACAAAAACAGGAGCAAAAGAACTGCACCACTGGTGAATCAGAGTTAAGTTTCTAAGGTTTAATGTCCTCCAGGTCTTTGATATGCACTGTTGTTAATCAATTTCTGTATCAGTATAAACCGACAGGCATAAAACGCCGCAGCCCAGACACGACTCAGATGAATTAGAGTGAAACATCTTTGCCACGTCTTTCCTCTTTTCTGCAGTCATGGAGGCCCAGCAGTACTGACTTCAGTGTGTTAAACGCTTAATTAAATGATTCTTGATTAAAGCCAGGGCCTGGTGAGAAGAGCACATCACATTTCACTGCTTTATAATTGGCTCCTTGTTAGATTCCCTCAGACTGTGATGTGCAGAAGGCACAATTTATTAGATTTCCATTTCATTCTCGTTTCTTAGCTGAGCAATTAGCCAGGCTGTTTCAGTCCTGCCCCACGCAGCTCCGCGGAAAAGAAGCCTTGTCTTCTCTGTCATCTGACGATGAGTGGGACATTTTGACAGAGTTTACAGCCTCTGATTTACAAGTAAAGTTAGAGAAAAGTGTTAAATACTGATTAGAAAGGGATGAATGGCAACAGATCTACTGCAACTAAGAGGAAAGGGGAAGAAAGAAAAGAGAATTTAACAAAGGAATATAATTTTTTTTTCATTGAAAGAAAGAGACAATGAGGGAAAAGAGAAAACAGTAATTACAAGAAAACAGAAAGAATGAAAAGGGAGGGGTATGAAAACAGAAAGGGAAAACAATTTGAAAAAAGAAGAGGAAAGTCAAAAACTAAATTTTCAGTGTGAGTTTCAACACAAAAGCTAATTGACTCCTGGCGTAAAATAAAGCTTTCCTTTACGTGGCAGAGTAAGAGTGCATGACAGTATCAACTTTACTTGATCAGTAAAGACACCAGCAAACACTTTAATCGCCCTCTGATTAATGAACCTCCTGACACATGAAAACATGCAATATCTAAATATATAATGTTTGTGGGGTTGGAATATTCCAGCATATTTGTGTGTTAATGCACTAATATGAATTACATATTTATATATAAGATATACATATCTATATTTATATTTCTAGACTGTCTATTGCACTTTTTACCATAGAGTTGATAGCTTTTTTAGCTTTATGATTTTAATAAGTTTTGTACCATCTACTTTCTGCAATGAAATGCAAATAAAGAATTATCTTCTCTCATCTTAGATTCCATATATGCCTCTAGAATCAAGTTGTTGCATTTTCAATATTTCTTGGTCAGTAGAATAACCATTTTGCATCAATACCCAAGTCTTTTTAGATGGAGCCAAAAAAAACCTGTGTTTTAAGTGATTTTTAGATAAACTTGGCATCCTATCTAAGGAAAAATCCATTAATATTAACATAGAGCTAAACACTGTGTATGTACTAGTGATTCTTTTACACCCACTCTTTCGCTGCCTCTATACAATCTACATATCTGTATTACACAATACACAAGCATTTCTAATGTATAATTGATGTGTTGCACTTTTAGAGTCCCGCTTCTGAGTAAATTCTCACATGGCAGAAATTTGGCCTTGGGGAACTCTGCCATGCTGGCAGGTTAAAAATGAAGATCGGAATAGAATACAACTTCCTTGAACATAATAAGGAGTTTTGACCCGTTTGATGTGTTTCTGTTTGGTATTTTATGAAGGTCATTCATTCTTGGGTTAACTAGCCAACATCTGCTTTCCTTCAACACCTACACCGGAATGATTGTTGTTTTAAAATATTAAACCAAACATAATTGTTTATATATATTAGAGTCCCTCAAGTTTATTTTAACTACATGAACAAATTAAAAAAGATTTTAAAAGTGTATTTCAGGTGGTTCGTGTATGTGTATGTGTGTGTGTGTGTATGTGTGTGTGTGTGTGGGAAGCCGCAGCACATGGCCCACCATCAGAGTGTCTATCAGGATACAAGTGGTCCGCGCCATAGATCAGGCCGGCGCGGCAGGCCGGCTTTAGGACGTGACTATCGCCTGGCGTTTATTACGCTGTGCACTTGACAAAGAGCAGCTTTCTCCCCAGGAATCCACCGCCGCCCGCTCTGCTCTCTGTGTTGTGCTTCCCCAAGGTTATAATAAGAATTTATTTTCTCTCCCCCTCAGCTGGCAGACTGAGGAAAGCAGATGATGTATGAGCCATCGCGTGTTATTTATTTGCCAAACTCTTCCAGATGTGGAGCCATCATTTATCTCCTGACAAATCAAACCCTGTGACCAGCCTCTGCTGTGACCCTGACCAGGGCAGAACAAGGCTGCTGGTGGGAATATACTCTCACACACACAGACACACACACAAACACACACACTCACACACACACCTAAAGCTCCCCCTAACCCTTACATGAAAAAAAACAGAGCAGTAAACCCCAGTGAAGATCAACTTTTCTCTGCTTTGACCTCAACAACAGCAGAGTTTTCAGGTGTTGAGCTATGTTGAAGATTCATCCTCACTCGCACACACACACACACACACACACACACGCAAACAAACTATGATAGAGTAACCTCCGAGGGACCAAATATATATATAAACATACATACAGGCACATACTTGAAGATGCCTAGAAGAACGGCAGGATCTCTAAATTACTTAAAGCCACAGAGAGGATTGTCCAGCAGGAGCACTCTTACAGTTTCTGCTGCTGAACAAAGTTGACTTTAGGCTTAAAAGAATAAGCCAGAATTGTTAAACCTATTCTCTTTCTGCTGTGCCTATAAAATGCAGGCAGTCCCCTGTCTTCAGTATAAGAACAGAAAATACATCCATTCTGTATTTGTAAAGGGTTACTTCTAGTGCAGTATTAGTGTACACTTTGCTAAAAATTCCCCCCATGAGACTCGTAAAGTCTTATCCTAACTTATCTTCTATAGATGGTCCACAAACATCCATAATTTGTCAATTATTCAGTAAAATGCTTAAAAATTGTGGAAAATTCTACAAAGCATCCACAGTGCTACTCGTTCAATCAAAACATACATAAAATGGAATAAAAATAGTATCTTGTTGTTGGATTTTTGAGGAGGGGTGGGGTTTCTGCAGAGGGGGAGACTGCGTGATAAGTCAGGCCTCCCAATGCATCAGGCTATACTACCAAACTGGGAAGGTGAATGACAGCACAATTCTACAGAGTCACAGAGTCCATTGAATGTTTTCCAACTAACATAACATTGAAGTGAATGAGAAAAGAGTTCAATACAGATTAGAAATTGATCAATCGCAACAGACCTACTTGGAGGAAAGGAGAAGGAAAGTGAAGAGAAATTAACAAAGTAATAGAATTGTTTTTACTTAAAAGAGAGGAGAAAATGAAAGAAAATAGATTATCCTAATTATAAGAACAGAAGGTAAAAGAAAAGACAAAAATCAGAAATAAAATTGAAAAAATGGAAAAGACAAGAAAAAGAAAGGGTTAGAAAATAGAAAGGGTAAAAAAATTACCAAAAAAGAGGGAAAAAGGAAAAGTGAAAATATACAAAGGAAAAATGAAACATTTAAACAATATTTTGATTTCAGGTTGAGTTAACCTAAAATCCTTTGACAGCTTAACATGCTCAGAGGAGAAATGAATCTAGCATAGAAGTGAATGACAGGGGAAATGGAGGGCAATCCTACCTACCCAGAGTGAGAGCAGTTATGATGTCTTGGACAACAGGCCAGGCAGTGGCATCACCAACTCAAGCTGAAACTTAGAAGGATCCAAAAAATATATATTTTATGTTATGAAGTCTGAACTTTAGGAACAGGTTTAGAGCAGATTTTCATGGAGCTGTACTGAGAAATCTTGCTTTGCATTGTAAACTCCTAATATCTCAGGTGTTGACATTCATATAATAAGCGAGGCTTTACTTTTCACTCTGTATTTACATAGGGAAGATGTCCAGAGCGGTGTCAGGGCAGGGAGACAGAGGTTTATTCATCTTTCCACCGCTTCCTCTACTTCAGCCCAGTCAGCATTATCCCGCAGTGCATTAGGACCTTCACTGACAGAGGTTCCAGTGGCTGCCTGGCTGTTTGTGCTGATGGGGCAGGTGTAGGAGGGCACAGTGTAAGGACCCCCGAGGGTCGGACACACACTCTAGACGCTCCCCAGCACAGGACAGGACAGAACACAGAACACTGTCTGTACACAAAGAATTTTCCATTCACTTCAGGCCCCATTTCAAGAACAATGCAATTTCTTCAAAAAGTTTAATGGAGTGTGTAAACAAGGTTCAGAACATACTATTCACTATCCAGTCTATACAGATTATATGTGGAAAATAAGCACCAAACACAGTCAGTTTGAAACTATCACGAGCACCAACCAATTTACATTTGCATTAAAGACTTGCAAAGCCAGAACCGATCTACAATTGTTTGCGAAAAGCCTACACACATTTTTTTCCCTTTTTTCATGCTGATATAGAATGTTTCATGCAATATGAATTTACTACTTTTGTAATATAAATATTAACAGAAATTCAGCTACTTTTCCATAGAAAATATAACTATACATTTGTTGGTACTGTCCAGAGAACACAAAGAAAGCGCATACTCAGAGACGGGAAGTTTGAAAGTAGCCAATCCGAAAGCGTTATTAATTTCTCCCTGCTGTAATACAGATTTTCATTTTCATTTTCTTTAAGGGTAATGAGTTTAAGATTAAATTAAAGTGTTTTGGGAGTATATGTGCAGGCATGTTCAGTGTTTACATTATAAAAATATGCATTTGTAGGCAAATTCACGTTTTTTCACAATTCATGGGTGGTCTTGGAATGTAACCCCCGCACATGTCGGGGGTTTACTCTGTTCCTTTAGTCCAAATGTTTATCCTCACTCGCTCATGCTGACATTATAAGGAGTGTTTTCAAGTCTGCTTTTAAGACACAACACAAAACAGCAAACACAGCCTGTACTAAATCTTAATCGAGGTTAGAAATCAGTCATTGCTGGTACACAAATTCTTACAAACATAATTTGCACACCTCAAGGGAGAATTAAACACAAAAAAATGAGTATTTTCTTTTACATAGCATATTATAGACAAACCAGTAGCACTTTATAACTGCTCCTTAAGCATTTATTAAGCACTGGTCAAGACTTAATACTTTGTTAATCATTTGTTAGTAAATATCTCTTAGTAATGTCTCATCAGTTAATCATTAATAAACATATCTATTTATGTTTTGTGTTTGATGAATAAGTCTTTCTTATGAATGCATAATATTAGCTTCAGAAATGAGTAATTAAACATTTTTAAACAAAGTAGCTTTACATGTGTACTATTCATCATTTATAATGCATTTATTTATATCTTTGCTCAGAATTTTTGAAACATTGTTTAACAATGTCACTACCCTTCATGGATGCAATAAGTATATTTTGGGAGCTCATCTGAAGTGAGACTTGTATATGCATAACTAAACCTTTAATAACTACTTCTTACTTGTTAAAATAATACATTCATAAGATGACATCCCACACAAATCATTATTTATATATGTTTATTAATGATTAATTGATGAGATAATTACTAACAAATGATTAACAAAATATGAACTCATACTTAAACAGTGCTTAAAAAATGCTTAATAGGGAGTATTTATTATTTTAAAAATCTATTTGTTGATTTGAGTTTTGAATTTGAAAGAAAGGAAAGGAGTGCAACCTCAAACCTGTCCATACAGAAGGCAAATAAAAAATAAATGCTATTCTTTATTTGACTGTTATGTAATAACTTTTAATTACAAAGTTAAATGACAATATGACCTTAACGTACCAATAGAAAATGAAAAAAACTAAAGAGGACTGAGCTTTTACTGTGCTTTCACTGCGAAGGCCCACTCACTCCCATACAGCACTCAACTCATGTAATATTATGCTTTTCTTTCTATTCCGTGCTTAAGATGCTTTCAGCCCTTTTTCCACAGTAGCCATAAAACGCAGTTTCCCATTTCTGAAGGTCTCTTATTTGAGATGTGCATTTTTTGCCATCCACAATGCTAATGGATTCTATTTGTATCAAAAAGAATGGAAAGGGAAAATGAATGCAAGTCAAAAAGAAATGTAAATATACTATGCATTTACATTTAACTATGGATCAATAGTACCGTAAAATGACTCTTAGGCATCTAAGACATCTTAGATGCCCAAGGGTTTACAACAAGTATTTTTAATTTTAAATCTGCCTTTAAATGAACAAACCAAAAAAAGGACTATTAATTCATTGTGCTAAATCAACTCTACTCTATATTAGGAAATTACTGTATTATATTAACATAATCCTTTTGTGTGTTTTTCTTATGCAAATCAGTTTTTCAAAATCGCAAATTCTGTCTCCAGTCAGAATTGACAGTCATATTCCTCAGCATGCTGCATTTTCTTGATTGCATTCTCTATCAGCAGTAGACCTTCCCGCAGGTGTGGCAAAGTGGAACTCATCTGGGTGGCCTACAGATGTTATCTCTGGTCTTTTAAGAGAGGCCAAGATTTTTACTGCTGATATGCTCTCTGTTCTTGATTCTTCTTTGTCTGTGATTAATGGTTCAGTTCTCTTGTGCTTTAAATGCTGGACTGTGCTTTTACCATGTCTGCATCATTTCAAAACAAAATGTTTCTTGCATTCAGTGTACTTGAACCCTGCCACACAGCAGTGAAATAACTGTGTCATCATAAACCTGTCAAGACAGAGGTCGTAATCTGTCATGAGTTGTCATGACAGATTTTGTTCAGTGATTTAATCAGAATCAGAATCTGAAAATGTTATTGATGCTGGGGGAAACTGCTTATTTCACGACTGCACAGAGACACAAGAGCAACACAAAATAAAATATCTAAATAATATCTAATAAAAATTCTGCAGAAAAAACCTCTATAAAACATACACTATGCTATATGCACAAATGCTGGGAATTTATAAATAATTAAAGAGAAATAACTCACAGTTAAATGATATACTAATAACACAATGTGGTTAGGATTATGTTATTGTACATAATAGAGATCAGTAGAATAAGTCATATGGGCATATGTAATGATATTTCACATGGTAAGACTATTGAACATAATGATATGATTTTGCTCATAATTATAATATATAGCACCCAGTAAGATAACTGCAAGAGATAATAATCCACATAATAATAATGTAATAATCCACATAATGATAACGATTTAAACCCAATATGATCACATCGGGCTATTGCACAGATTATTGTGTGGGTGTGTGACAGGGGGAGGAGTTAAAGAGTCTAATGGGTGGGTGTGTGAAAGGGGAGGGGTTAAAGAGTCTGATTGGTGTGTGTATGACATGGGGAAGAGTTATAGAGTGTGATGGATGGGAGAGCGACAGGGGGAGGAGTTAAAGAGTCTGATGGGTGTATGACAGGGAGGAGTTAAAGAGTCTGATGGGTGTGTGACAGGGAGGAGTTAAAGATTCTGATGGGTGTGTGTGTGACAGTGGGAGGAGTTGTAGAGTTAGGTGTGTGTGTGTGTGTGTGTGTGTGTGTTGGGGGGGATTTTTATGGTCTGATGGGTGGGTGTGACAATGGGAGGATTTATAGAGTCTGATGGTGGGTGTGTGACAGAGGGAGGAGCTACAGAGCCCAATGAAAGTTGTGCCCCATGAAAAAATGCACTATGACTACTTTTTAAACATGTAAATAAGATGCTAACCTGGTTGTGTTTCCTGTTCTCAAAATTATGATCAATTAAAAACAATTATTCATTTTATACTGTTGTTGTCTTCTCAGCCTCGTCTTTAGCGGCTGCTAGCCAGGCGATTTTGGCTCGTTACTCTTGGCTACAGAGGGGCTCCAAAAATGAGACAGCCACCGGGAGCAGGGTCTGTTCTTTCCTCTCTCAGAACAGGAGCATTTATTTACTGTCTCCAAAAAGAACAGAAGAGTGGCGAGAAACACTCACAAACACAGCAGCCTTGTAAAACTCCCAGCACTCCCTGAAAGACCACATCTCCCAGCCTGCCTAGAGGTAAAGCTTCTTAAAGCAACAGGCTTGTCCTGTCACATTGTTTAGGAATCGATAATGGCATTGACATCAATAATTTCTTGTCAATTCCCCTCCCTGACTGTTACATTAAAAAGCTATTTGCCATTACATCTTTATTACTTGGTAAAGTTAGCATTATGTAGCAAGGTTCAAGTGAAGTGTGACTTTTTGGCTTCATGACCCTTAGGTGCACTTTTAACCCAAAGTTAAATGCCCTACACCGCCTTCAGGAACACCAAAGAGAGATACAAGTTTTTATAGTAAAATGACTGTACCTCCTCAGAAAACCTGTGCTTAATTCTGTGCTTAAAATGCTTTAAACACTTTTTCCATAGTAGCCATTAAACGCAGTTTCCCCATTCTGAAGGTCCCTTATTTAAGCCGTCCATAACACTAATGGATTATATGTGTATGATATAAATATGCATAATGTACAGAACTGGAACAAAACTGGATTTTAATCTTTGCAGGAAAGAGAGCAAGTTGATATTTGTTTACATGTTGTTTGTTTTATCTCAACGTATATATTTTAATTTCAGATATCCTAGTTCCATTCCAAAGATGACTGGAGTTTGTGTTTTTGTGCATTTATCTGTTAGGCAATTGCTTGTCTAATGTTATAGACATCTGTATATGTGTATAATTTGTATACATACCGCATACTATTTTCATTGACATGCTGTTTTTTTCAGAGTTGAGTCGAAAATTTCACCATTGACTGTTTAATCCAGTACCGCACAGCAGCACTCTGGATTTTTTTTCCAATAATGGGTTTCTGAGCTCCTCATTGAAAAGACTCCTTTACGTACATAATAGAAAATAAAAACTAAACAGGACAGAGCTGTTGGGCAATTGCTTGTGTACTGTTGTAGATATCTGTGCATGTGTATAATTTGTATACATACAGTATACTGTAGTAGCAATACTACTGTCAAAATGGGAGTGGTAATTGTGGTAGAAATCTTATGACATTAGTAGAAGCAATTGTACCAGTAGTAGTACTAGCAATAGTTCCAGTACAGTGGCATTAATCAGAATTAGAATCAGGATTGCTTTTACTGACTGAGTGAGACAGGAATTTGGTGCTAACAGGAGCAGTGTTTGTAAAAATATGAATAGTACATTTAATCATTACAGTACCAACTCCCACTATAGCAAAATTCCACTATATATTTAGTACTCATAGCAGTAGTAGCTGTAGTAGTTAATGACAGTTATGATAGAATATGATAAAATAAACATGTTCTCAGTATTAATGTTAGTAATATTAATAGCAGTCACCTTAGTAGCAGTGGCAGTAATGGTAGTAGTAGTAATAGTTGTATTAGTAGCAATATTAGCAAAAGTTACAGTGGGAGTAATTGTAACCGTAGTAATAATAGTTGCAGAATTCGTGGATTCAGTGGTAGAGGTATTAATATTAATAGCAGCAGTAGCAGTCGTATTAATAGTAACACTAGTAATAGCAGTGTTTGTACCTGATCAGCATTGGTAAAGAAGCGTTAGTGGTCCGCTGCTGAGTAATTATGCAACATAAATACATCCTGTGTGTTTCCACCTGGCAGTAACACATTTCTTCCTGGCCCACAGTATCTTTCTGTAGTAATGAAAGGATTGTGTGTCTAAATTCCGCTCAGTGATGGACATTCCACAATTGACACTGAGCATAAGTCAGCCCGAGAAAGCTGTGAGTGATAAGCCACTGCCTACATGAAAGGCACCATGATGAACTACTCTTGAAATCCTGGGGTCAAATGCCAAGAGAGGTCGTGACAGAGAGAGAGAGTGAGAGAAGCAAACAGAGAATGGTTCACAAGGCTGAAGGAAAGCGTGGCCTTTATTTGCATTTAATGGTTTCAAATGGTAAGTGCAAACATCTGAGCATCTTCTCAGAAAATTTCTCAGTAATGCCTTTCGTGGCGGCGCTGAAACTTGGACTCATCAATACCTCCATTACTGTGAGTCAAACTGAATTATTTTGATGCAGGGTAGGAGCAAGTACAGCACTCAAAGGTGACACAGTGTATTAAAGAAAGAAAAAAGAAAAAAGAAAAGAGCCAGTGAAAACAAATGCCCTAAAATGGTGACCGGTGAGCCGTGTTTTTGTTTTCCAGAGGAGAGTGTGGAGGCTTGTGTGGAGCTGTAACACTGCCCCCACCTGGTCAATGTGTAGTCTTGTACCTCTCTTGGGGAATAAAATGGCCTCACCTGCAGTCAGTGAGGCGGATGATGGAGAGTGCTGAAAAAAGTTGCATCACCAGATATGGTGCATGAGGTTTATTTTACAAATTGTACAAATCCAGTATATCTCAGTTTTTTCTGGGACACCCACCAAAACTCATGCGCAGTGCAGTCTGCAAGTGAGTGGTCAGTAGTTTTGGCTCTTAATTCCAGAACCCTGATTTTAAAATGAGCCTCTGTTTCAAGATACTAGTCACTGTTAGTTCACAAGACTAGGATAAGACCTTACAGGCAGATCAGATAAAGACTAACAACTGAACAGAACTATCTTCACTCTCATGATTCAAACAAAAGGCTCTCAGTAACCTAAACATTTTTCAAGGACAAATCATGGAATGAACTTGCCAGTCCGAGTCAATCAGCTGATGTGAAGGTCACTTAAGATGAGTGACTGAGTACATAAATTCCCTCAAACAAACAATAACTGACAGTTTCAGCATAATAGGCCCAACTGAACTTCCTTAGAAAAGATAACTAGCATAGGGTCAAGTAATAGAAGTCTATAACAAGGCAAATATTGTAGAAATAGTTAAAGAATTAGAATTGGTTCTAAAATAAAAAGCATATAATACATTTTCTCCAGGATCAATAACGTTTTCCGGTACGTATATCCAGACTTAGTATTAGTAGCAGTTTGTGTAAAAACAGTAATACTGAAAACTGAATGTAAAATGTTTCTGAAACAAGCAAGAAACTTCCAGCATTAGATATGCTGTTACTTAAATTGATGGACGAAAGCACAGAAAAACTATTCTCAATGATACCTACTGCTGTTTATGGTCATGTGGTATCCTTTTGTCCAATTTTAAGGTGTCAGACAGATAGTGGTTTCTATTTAGGCATGACGTTTTTATGATGTTAAATTATAGCATAAAAGCTTCCATTACATCTTCCATCTTTGTCTTACAGCTCCAGTGCAAAATGAAAGATGTCGACCCCTCCCTCCAAACATCTCTTTGCTTACTGACTACTCCCAAAGTGAGGGAGAAATTGTGTTCATTTGTCCCCCTAGAATGTGTAGAAATGTCTGTAATTCTGATGGCTTCCAGACTGTGGATGTGATTAGTCTTGAATTGACAATCTGCACTTCATCTGCCTTGTTTCATTTCAGTTCTACTGTCCTGGATTTCACATACCGAGCCAAGGCAAAGAAACACTATGTCACTACCTCATTTCTTATGGCTCCACTAAGAAATACAGCTCAGAAATCAGATTTAGGCCACAAATAATGTGTTAAATGACCCACACCGCTATAAAATGGATATTTTAATCATCGTGCCTTCACAAAAATGTAACAAATTCTTTGTGCACCACAAGACACCACAGACTTTCTGGAAAATACAGTCCTCACTGCTAATGATGCAGCTCGCCCGCAACAGTTCGAATTACTCTTAGTGAAAGCCAGGAGAAATTTCAAGACAGCCTTATCGCTCTCAAAAGACTGATATCGCTAACAATCAGGACATGGGTCAGATCATATCATGAGATCATATCATGAGACCTTCTCCAGTGTCCAGTGCTGTAAAGAACCTCACATCAAGGCCAAAATGGCAGTGGAACACTTGGCCTTCTGCTCTGAAGTGAGCAGGGGAAGAAATAGTTTCTGACACCCCAGTAACGCGAGGACCATAATGCACTCGGTCGAAATGGGGTTTTTTTGTACTGAAAACACAAACAAAGCAGCTGCAGCACTCGCGGCCAAACTCAATATTTTTCTTCAGCGAACGGGAGTGCCGAGATCAAATGTGACCTCAGAGTAGCGGCAGCTCCCATCAGAAGAAAACAACCATTTTTCTTTTAATTTGCTGAAAGAGCCAGGAGCTCAAGGTCTCGTTTGTGCTGGTGAGGAAAAAAAATATGAATCGGAGGTCGCCGGCTGAGAAATTTGTTGGGAAACTGAACCAATTTCTTTCCATTTATTTATTTGTTTATTTATTTAGCATCTCAAAGCCAAACCGCGTTTTTTGGAAGGGAAGAATTTCAGCCCGGAGCCTCCCAGTATTACAACCAGAAATCAATTACTGCCGAACGATCTCACCTTTGTTGAGAGACACAAAGTAAGGTTCCAGGGGGCTCCAAACTTACTCCTACTGACAACAACACAAACGGTGGAGTATTTACTCCCTTACATGAATGTTTTCCAGGAGATAAACTAGTTTTTCCTGGATGGAGAGGTGTTCCACTGGAGAGAGGCAACAGGACCAGCTGCCAGAGTTTTCAGAGAACGTGGAACAGCTTCATTCAAACTGCAGTGGAGGCACAGATGCATGAAGGCAGAAGCAGAAGACGCTTTCACACAAATGCAGTCTCACATCAGTTGAACAGAAGGGGGAAAGCTGAACATCTTTGTATTCGGAAAAGAATTGTTATTCTAATTAAACCTCTCTGCTCCATTTTCCTCCAGGGGCTGTGATCACACTTGCAGCTCCGTGGTGATATTTACATGTGCATGTATAAAGATATGTAGACAGTTTAGTGATTCATTCAGGAATATTACCAATAGTTCCTAACACATGTATTGACATACAGAACACCCCAGAGGGGAACCCTGTGGGCTTCCTAGGCCTTCAGAGAAGGATTCATGTGAACTTGAAAAATACATGTTTGGAAGTTTCAGTATCAGAATTTCTGTTCTGTATTAGAATGATGTTGTATTTAAAACTGCAATGTTATACTTATTGCATTATTAGGTTTTGGTTTTAATAAAAGTTACATTCTTGACCAACAGTTAATTATCCCAACCAGATTTTTTTCTCTTTATATTTCTCTCCCAATGATCAAGCACTGGCACACACCTTTCACTTTTTTGGAAACGCTTACTTTGCACTTTTGTTTCTTCGCCCCTTTTTAAGATTGCACACATTGTACCTAACTGGTTCAACAGGTGTGCAAATACTGTTGTGCACAATTTAGTAGCCATCCGATTCATCATTGGTTTTTGAGTACAGGATAACAGCTGGTGACCAAATTTGAGGGATGGCTCATTCTCGAAATAGCAGTGACACACATGGTAGTAGCATGGCAGTGTGTGTGGTGATATATTGGAAAAGTTGTTTTTTTAGGCCCACCCACACCAGTTTCTTAGAGTGGCCCACACACTATAAGCATTTATATTAGAAAGGACCACAAATAAGATCAAAATATCGTTCAGTCTTAAAATGGAAACCATTTTTCAGTCTTAGCAAAAGCAGAAAGCACAAAAACAACAAAAACCTCAGCAACTAAATGTAACATCCCATTTTTCAATTCGTTTTGGACTTTGGTCCACCTTTTATTACAGCATCCATTCTTTTCAAGAGAGTTTCAGATTTTTGGCAGAAGTCTGCTGGGACATTTGTACATTTCCTTGAAATGTTTTGCAGAATACTGCTCCTCACCATTCAACCACAATCCCAACTACAAATTTACACTAATCTGTCCATAAACCTTTTCTCCACATCTCAGATATCCTGTTAGGGGGGTGTAGTGCAGATGTTTCCTTTTCTCAGTAACAGCTTCATGAGCAGATACACCTCCTTTCAGGACCACAGCTTTAAGTCATTTTTTCACAGTCAAAGAATGGATGGAAACTGAAGATTTGTCCCTTTCAAAGGTGAAGTCTTTTGGACCAACAGGTCTTGCAGAATTGGTAGAACTCCCAAAAAATCTCTTCTTTAGCCATTCTAGATGCAATTGAGAAATGTCTGGTGGCAGCTGAGTTATTTGTAGGTAGTTGATTGTGGTTATGTGTCTCTTTGAA
>JBBMFX010000030.1:11193228-11207459 GCA_037832545.1 Rhabdalestes septentrionalis | reverse complement strand
TGTGTGTGTGTGTGTGTGTGTGTGTGTGTGTGTGTGTGTGTGTGTGTGTGTGTGTGTGTGTGTGTGTGTGTAGAGGGGTGGCTATCAGGTGGGGTTCAGGTGATCTGCTAGGTGTTTCCTGCTTTAACCACAGGAAGAAATATACTGCACACTGGAAGGAAAGTTCGTCTGAGTTTGTTCAAGTAAAAGCATGGTGTCACACTGACCTGCTGGTTATTACCTACACGTGTGACTTTGGCTGCTTTAATAAGCCTAAATCATTTTCAAATAGCAAAACTTGCTTGAATGCCAGTCAATAATGGCTGAAGCATTGCACGGGACAGTATTGATATAAGTCCTGCAATCAATAGATAAACATAAAGCAATAGCTTTAGTACCAGTCGGACTAAAATGAGGCCAAGGGCGATTACGTTGTGTCACTGGGGATGACAAAGACATATGCTGTGCCACAGATTGCTGAGGGAGACCGCAGAGATTGCGACTAACCAATATGTCGATGGGGGAATGAATTTAGAAAGACCCCCAAGTGCATGTACATATTATTCAGATGCACTGAGCACAACATTTTGACCGATGAAGCCATTGGGAAGAATTAACACACCACAAGGACGGTCCATCAAGAAGCCTCTTGTTTGTTGAGGGAGGCAAAAGGAATCTGTAAATCGTTTCCACTCCTTTTTTTCACTTTTTAGGAAAGTTGGAGGAAGTGATTGCCAATGAATCCCAGAAGATGACCCGTTATTGCTCTGAGCTCGGTGGCTAAGTGCTAAGTAGCCTCATGGGTTCAGCCTGAAACAACACAGCATGCGCTGCATACTAATGTCTTTGAGTCATTACCTGTAAACATACGTGGCAGAAAACCGAGGTCCCAATATACTAAGCCTTTAACGTCAGTTTCAGGTGCAATTCAAGGGCATTCTGCCATTTTGTTGTGCATGAGACGTGCATTTTATTTGTTTATGTGTTGGGGGAATGCAAACTGCACATTTTCCTTATATACTAACACATTTGAAAGAAAATGGTGTAAAAAGTGGATGGACATAATAGAAGCTGATTAGATAATACAAAGCTCAAATAACATGTGGCACATGGTTTTACAGCAATGCTCCATCAACTTTCAGAACAAAGTGTACATCTGTGTCGTGGTCTCAAAAGATTGAGCCAATCCAGATTGAGCCAATCCTACTGCATTTTCACTCCACACAATCCAAGATAGTGTTTTGGTACATAAAACTCCACAAATGTTAAAAGTGGATATCAGGATAAATTACACAGCAAAAGTAAATAAAACATATTGTCACTTTACATTTTAAACTGATTTTAAACAGGAATTAAACATGTGAAAGAGAAGTAAATCAGGACATGATCTTATATTTAATATTTATTTGCAAAGACAGAAGATATGTCTGACGTCAGACATGAGTTGAAAAATAATCTCTAATGGAGTTGTGTATGTGGTCTCGAACACTGCATGTCATACTTTTATGTATAAATAAGACAACTTGAAGCATGTCCATACTTTTGTGAACTTTCATATTTATCTCATTTTATCAATGGCTAAAGGCCTGAGTTACTTACTGCATTAGTCTGTTTCCTCCAACCTAAAACTAAGGAGGCACAGTTCCGATACCAAGTGTTTCAAAAGGGAAAAAATTGTAAATCGACTTTTTTTGTACAACTATCTCTTTAAAGGGCTTGACATCGTGGTTTCTTCAATCAGAACTGTGTAGCTCATCCTGACCCAGAAAATCGGCACACTCCATTAAAGCCAGCTCAGTTGATATGTTAAAGCAAAGCTTGTTCAGTTATGGTTGGCACCCAAGCTGTTAGTATTAAACGATGGTGGCAGTGCATAGATCAACACAAATCTAGTGCAGTGTTTGCAATAACCACGCTTCACCCTAACAAAGCTCTATTCTTCCAAACCACAGGGATCCAGTTAGAGGAAACAGATTTTCCAGCGAAGCAATCCAGCAATCACAAAACAGCACAGACAATATCAGGCTGGGCCAAGAGTTCGGTAACCCGCAACCCCAAAACGTCAAAGCAATTACCCCTTTGTAATAATATGAGAAATAGTACTTGCATGATGCAATCATATGGGGAATGGAAATTGAAAGGGTTGCAGGGAGGTTAGCCTATGCATCACTGTAATGGATTACCACAAACATCAACGCAATGTTTTTTGGTTAAAAACGTATTTAATATATCCTATTTCCATTTCAATTTTCCACTTCTCCAAGTCCAAACCTCAGCTGAGGTCTGCTCACCTGGAAGACTCCACCGAGAATATTTCAGGCTAATTTATTGACTAATGAATAGCCCTGCTTCAAGCCCTCCACAGCACGTTAAGGACGCTTCCTTTGATGTTACAGAGAACATGGACGTTGGATGCCAAGCGTCCGATTTAGCCAGCATCCCTCATTTTGCCTCGAAAATTATAAATGCAAAAATATGGCGAGAGGTTTCACTCTGCAGTGCCAGTTTCAAATTGTTGACTGTTACACTTGGTGACTAAGGTTGGAGACAGAAGGCAGTGTGAAAAGAACGCCTTTCCGTGTTAACTTGCTGTGAAGGAGAGAGAAATTAAGCTGCACTGCTCGTGCTATTTTGAAAGCCTTCAAACCAGGACTGCTAAAATTCTGAGAAAAATGAACGACCTGACTGGGGTGGGGGGTGGAGTGCAGGGGGGGGTTACCCTCTACCTTTAAATATGTGGGAGTTGTTTTTCTCGAAAAAAGGCCCAATCAGTTGCAAAAGCCTACCCGATCATTTGTGGTGAGCTTTTAGCACGGTGGTGTGAATATCTATGCGCTACACTCAAGCTGACCTCAACTGAAAAAAAGGCCCAGTACAGCCTTTGACGTAACTGTGGACTGTTTACATTGTTCTCAGCTGTACTGGTCACACAAAAATTGGCAACTGTGATCAGATGCAGAAATTGGAAGCATTGAGAAGTCTTTAATGCTATTGCCCCTCAAGGATTGACACTATTCATTTGACTTGTTTTCTTTTGGAGGGTTGTGATCAGAGGTTGATTTCAGAGGCAGATAACATTCACTGTCCAGCTAAGCATCAGTGCAGAATCCGTGATGCAGCCAATTTGTCTCTATTGTGGATGATCAGAAGAGGTGCCTGAGTGGTAAAGTGCTATTGTAATTATCATCCAAATTTTGCATTACTGAAGGAGAGGACTTTTGTCTACTAATAGTTTAGCAACAGCTTCAGGCTACTGCTGCCATCGGTGCCCTTAACAAGATGGGCCGAGTCATGAAATATGTAAATGGCGAGGGATTAACCATAATGTATGTGAGTTCAGGACTTGGTCCCATTTCACCAGCAGCAATTACCCGTGCTGGCAAAAAGCACAGTGGATCAAACACCATCCACCAAGAGAAAGAGCTAATTAGCCAACAATTAAAGCCCTTATAGACACATTCACCCCAAATCTCCATCCTTATTCAAACTCCCAGTTCAATAATAATGACTTGCTTTCTGTTTGGATATGTGGGGCCTAAGGGTAGATTTGCTTTGTCTGCAAGCCACTTTTAATGCCATGTCTAATGTAACCCTTAACATCTTCATCTATTATACCTGCCATTAAGTCTTCATGGTAATTCCTAAGAGTCATACAGGCAAAGCTCCCTACATTAAAGGAATAATTCAGTGCAAAATCAAATTGACACAATTATTTGCCCAAATGTCAGCCAAGATATATTTAGGGTCCAAATATTGCTTCTTTGGTTTAGAACTGCAGCTCTGAGGCTAATTTCACCTAAAAATATAGAATAGTCACCCAAATAGACAATGGCAGAAAAGACCAGGACTGGCATTTACAAAGTCCTAAACCACTTTATATGTCTGTGTGACCCTACCAAAGACCTGGACATGGTTTGAACAGAATAATTTGGGCTATTAAAGCAACTATTGAGTTTAATGGAAAGTTTGAGTTTAACGGTTATTATGTATCAAATACAATTAGGAAATTACTTAGTTATTTAAATAATGAACCTCCTAATAACATTGTTTCAAATTTTTCATTTTATATACTTATCCCACACTTACATTTACTGAAAGACGTGTGGTATGGATTAAAATTTCAGATTCCAGAGAACATCTCTGCTTGTTTCAAAGAGCTTCAGGCAAGAAATATTTAATTTCAAACTACATCAGCCTTATTATACGGTATGCAAGCTGCAACTTCTTCGGGTTAACAGCGTATGATGCAATTTACACTAATATATAATGAAAACTCCTTTCACACCACAATAGAATTGACAACAGACGTTCACAAGACGAATTTTCATAACCCTATACATTCCCTGAATGATGAACTGACCATATGGTCCAGTCATAGATGTCCTTTCATAGAAGACATTTACTAGATTTCAGAGGATCTTGTGCTCAAACAGCCTTATAAAGCTTTATTCACAATTCAATAACTCAGATATTTATCCAGCTCTACATCTTCTGCAAAAAAATAAATGAGCTATTTCAACCAATTTCATCACGGCCGGCTGCAGTGCTGTGTTGTAATTTCCACAATCTTCGTTTAAAGTAGAAGCTCGGTCAGGGTCCTATAAAGTGATGCATGGCTGGTTCATCATTCGAGCGCTTTGAAGAATCTAACAACCCCCCAGGGAAAGATTCTCACTAATTCCACCAGCTCTTATTATGATTGTTATCACCAATGTTGCCAGATACTTCGCCCCCAATACCCCCTCTTTTTTCTCCCCCCAGTAAGTGCCAAGAGATAGCGAGTGCTCACTGTGGCAGCCCTCAGCTCCCAGCGGTCATTATCGGGCCTGTTTTACCGTCACTCTTTCTCCCAAGGATGTGGCCTGACTTAGTGGAGTTGAAACAGATGGCCCTGCACCATCCGAGATGACAGCCCATCAGAGCAGATGGCCATCTAAAGGGCACCAACCCCAAGATCGGCACCAAGGAGGGAGGAGAGTGGAGACAGCGCAGAGCTGTCCGCAGACATCACTGTAAAGGACTTTGGTAAAAGACCCGATCGGGAATGGCTGTGACTAGCATGCTTGTTGTTACAATCACAGCGGAAGAGGCTTTGGAAGACTACACCGATTAAAAAAAGTTCTTATAATGTGTGAACTACATTTTGCTCTCTGTTAATGGGCTCAGAAATGCGTTGAGGACATCTTGATCATTGCTTTGGGCGTGCCGCAGGATTGCTAGAAGCTTCTAAGCCCCTCGCAGGAAGTCTGCTGGGCTTAACCAGCAACTTGTGAAATCTTTTTATGTGTAAAAAGCAGTACTTACACATCTCAGAGCCAATTACCACTGATTCAAACAAATCTGGAATCCAATATGCAAATGGCCATGTGCTTAGATTCTCCATGCTAACAGTTGCACGTGACAAGCTGCTCTTACACGCTAATAATGAGATAATCATCATATTCCGCTCTCTTTGGACAAATTTGCGTGTTAAATGAACTTGTTCGAACTGGAAAGGTTTTCACGCGCCGGCCAAGTGCGTATTTTGCAGCGCCTTTCGATGTGTTTCCATGGAAATAATTGCAACAGAAACGCGGCATATGCCAGCTGTCACTTGAAAAGGAGGTCAAAACAGATAAATATGCATCTTTGAAGTTAGTACTCATTAGTCCAACATGAGCTGGGACTGGGAGACAGAGGGAAGGGGGGAAATATCTTATGCAAACTCATTTCAAAGAAAGTGACCGGTAAAGCCGTAGCAACAGGGGGCTTTCAGACGGATCCGCATCCCGTGCATATGCTACAAACCACTAGGGCTCATAACTCAGATTTCTATCACCAACTAGGAAAAGCCTTCCCACTTCCAAGTTAAAAAATCAGTTTAACAAGGCTACTCCCCCAGTCCACAGACATAAAAGTGGTCTTCTCAAATTTTGATAGAGATTTGCTTTAGATCGGTTGTGTATTCTGTTTCAGAGGGAAAGTACATGCTCGAGAAGGCTGAAATTATCATTCTTTTTATATTCATATAGTTTGCTAGCTCGTTGCCAAAGCACATTTTCATGGAGGTCAAGATCCAATTACACTTTTCCTATGTATGAAAAAATGTCAATGTTTTCTTGCTAAATTTGTACTAACCTCTGACATTTCCTTTTTTTTTCTTTTGACAGGGTCTGCTTACATGTGTAGACTAATTGGGAGCAACTTGGTTCAAAGCAGATGTTGATTTGAGTCTAGCTTTGCAGGTATGATGAACAGATGTGGTCGACTTTGAGCATGATGTACGTTGCTCTGGATAAGAGCGTGTGCCAAATGCCATAACTGTAACTGTTATGGTGCAATATAACCATTCTCTTTCACACTATACTGTTACTCTACTGTATTGTCTATTTATTGTATTGTCTCTTGCACCATACTGTTAACTGCCTTTTGTGCAATATCATACATATGGTGCAATATTAGTCACACTGGAGGGTTTGCATCCCGCGCACACGATACTGAAACACAGTTGAGTTGTCCATTCATTGGATTGTGCTATTGCAACTTGCACTTTGTTGAATGCCGGCTCACAGAGAAGTGTCTCCTTAGATTACAGTAAAGTAACCTTGAACAAACCCTGAACTTTGCTACAAATTCCTCTTCCCAGCTTTTAAAAGATTGTGTGGTGAGATTTGATTGCAAATTAAATGAAACAAATATATTAAATACATACATTACATTAATAATCAAAACTGACAAACATACTAACACATTTTTTCACTGTCCAATTGTGTTAATGTGGGTGTGTGGAGACCTGTATGGCTCTAGGGTGTTAAAAACTACCTTTTTCTTCATGCTGGATGAGTGACTGACCAGAGCTCGATTTATTGGTCCCCCGTCATATGTTAATTTTCTGGTGCTGATGTTTTTCTAGTGAAGTCTCCTCTGAGTTCTTCCTCCTCTGGCTGCTTCAAGATGTGTCAGAAATATTATACGTAGAGCCAAAATGTCGCAGTTATTCACGGAAACCTTGAGCTGCATTTTATTCCACTGGGTTCCAAAGCAGAGCTGTTCTATTCTCTACACTTGGAGAATGTGGGATGTGGGTTAAGGGGACTGCAGTATATAATACCTCCACTCTGCAATGTCACCATCAAACAAGAAGCTCTTCAGAAGACATGCTCTTAGTGGCGGAAAACTTTTCTGCAGCTTCTTTTGAAGTGATAAACTGCTGTTCACTGCTGCTTACATGCTTTGACATTTTAATGAACATTTTCACTCCCTACGTTTTGGATTCTCTCTAAAAATGTCAGTTCAGGGGGTCCTCGTGTCACAACACATGACTTTTCGAGTTGATGACGGTCACTCTCATAACTAGTGTGGTTACGCACGTGGAAGACGCAGAATAGGCAGTAACGCGGCATATAAGGGAGGAAGTTGGCGTCTCCAGTACGCTTACATACGCCATTTTGGACTGTTAAAAGTATTTTTTCTGTTGCTAGAGCACAGTGTATAAATACAGTAAATGTATGTCCTTTTCCTGTTTTTGTGGCTTAGTTGTGTTTTTATGATCTAGATTATGACTACAACTGTGTTGGGATCGGTAAGTGACTCAGGCTAGTGTGTGTTTCAACTAGCACCAAAATTCGGTTACATCACTTTCATACCTCGGGGACCCTGTACAGCCTGTTTAATTCACTTTTCAGGGAAACACTAGGGGGATCCACATTCCATTCCTGATGATTCCCAAATGTGTACGGTAGTTACTCAATTTAACAAAAAGTCTGTCTCACATTGGATAAAAAATATCACTAATCTAATGCACATACTCTCTCTTGGACAACAGAAACACAAATTACCTTTGTTGTCCATCTGGTTTCAAAATAAAACCACTAACATTAAAGTTATGGTTGAAATTTAAAGGCTAGTTGTGATCTGTGTCATTCCACTGAAGCCAACAGCAAGAACTGCTGTATGTTCCAAAGAGCGTGAAAAGGGGTCATCTAAAGACTCTAAAGCCAACAACTAATCACAGTATAATTACTACCAAATGCTGAGATGAAGAAGAAACTACAGAACACATGTACTTTAAATCAGTTGTAAAGGATTTTCTAACCATTGTATATTTATTAAGCAGTTCAGTTTAGTACTCTACTTTTTCCTCATTCCCACTTTGTATTGACATTTACATCCAAGGTCTTGCTGTTAGTCATAGTTCAACATCTAGGTTTCTTTGCTGTTGCTCACTTTTGAAGTTTTAACATTTCTTAAATAAAAAAATGAACATATATCAATTCATTCTTTGACAACAGAAGAACGTATAAGTATTATTCCTTACGCTCATTTTGCTTTCAACCAAAGCCACTTGTCGTACTTACAACCTCCAAAGTCAAAATGTGTAAACTTTTCGCAACTTTAACAATACATTTGTAGTTTAAACATACAGAGGTCCTGTAAGTTGTGTAGCTCCGCAGACAAAAACTAAAAGATCTACAGTTTGTTTGAGAGTGCTTGTAAGGTCCTCATCTAAAGACTCCATAGTCTACTACTAATCACACTCTAATATTATTAGCTAACGGTTAGAAAAGAAAAGTTGAAATGAATATGAGAAAATAATTGCACCAATTACCATCTACTGGAATGGATTTAGCTTCCTGTCAGGCTGTGAGTGCAGGTTGTGCTAATTCAGCAGCACCATAGGCCCATGTCAGATGTCAGCTATCATCACTGTCATACTGCCCAAACCCCTGCACAGCTATTAGGAGTGACACCCTCGCATTGTCCTCCACACAATGCAGCTCCACAAATGGCTTGTATTAGGAAGATAATGAACATCCTATTCCCTGAGCACACATTTTGCTGAGGCAAGCCAAGCCGGCCGCTGTCTCTCTGCGGGCTTGCTCAGCCCGTGCCGGGCCCCGGTGCCGTGGCTGGCGGAGTGACATTGCTAAATGCCACGGCCGTGCCAGGGGGGCAGCGCATGGAAATAATGATGGAGTGGCCATGCCCACAGGTCGGGCACGGGCCTGCGGTGGGAGCTGCTCCCTAGCTGCGACAGATGGAGGGCATCAGATCCTGGGCTATTATGTGTGCCACACTAGGGCCTTCTCTCTCTCTACCTCTCCCTCTCCCGCTCACTCCATCTTTCCTCTTTTCTCTCTTTCTCATCTGCACCCTCCCCACCGGACCTGTGCAGTCATTAGCAAGCACTCCACTGCCAAACGCCATGCAGCACGCCGGCACCACCAGCGCTCACGAGGCCCACAGGAAATGAGGAGACGTCCAACTGTAACGCTGGGAGGCGGTGTTAAGTTGGTTGATTCAGTTGCGATATGCATGTCATTTGGCTTCTTCTGTACTTGTGACTGCCAGATGTGGGTCCCTCCCACAGATGTGGGCTCTGTTTTCTCAACCACACACACTTAAAATCAAAGGATCTGAACTTTCAAATGATAGTGGGGCTGTGCATTTGCGATTTTTTTCCCTCACTCCCACTTTTTATTGACATTTATATCCTAATTCCTGTTGTGAGCCACAGTTCAACATCTGGGTTGCTTTGCTGTTGCCTATTTTTGGAGTTGTAACATTTTTCTTAGACCAAAAGCATTCCAAAATGAGACAAATAGCTCCTACCACACTTCAGTTCCTGTTCTGATACATGCTTCAAATTCCACCGCAGGTCGAAAGTGTACTCAAGTATTTTTTTTAGGATGTTTTACTAAAATTGATTTTAAATTACTTTTACATGACTGATGTGACAATACTTTTACTAGAGTATTGTGTTATATATTTTATTGTGCGTAAAAATGTTAAAACCAAAATACGCTTATATAGATAGCACATATAGGGTACAATTTCTATTTAGCTTTTATTTTCCATATTAGGCAAAAGGACTATCAAAATATCAGATATGTCATAATGTTTGCACATGCCATGATGTGTCAAATTTAATGGATAAACAGTGATTGTGCATTAAACAATACAAAAGTAGACTAGTTCAACTAAATATGCGATGTAGGCAGGGACAATCGCACGATCGCTCACATCTGTTTAGAGTTGTCTGGGCACAGCACTCCACCACAGTCCAGCTGGGGTGCGTAATGGGGGCCTTGCAGCCTGCAACAGAAAGAAGACAGGCCCTGGGGAGAGGGCCAGCCAAGAGCTGCATCCCTATCAAGACATTCAGCCCTCTGGCCCAACAAACCTGGGGCTCATTTAAGCGGATCCATCTGAGTCACAGGAGCTCTGTTTAACTCTAACTGCGTGATCTGTAATAACATACATGACAAGGAAGGGCTGCGTGCACGGGAGGTGGACAGCTTGTGAACAAATACAAGCTGACTCCAGCCCAACGGCCTGAGAACCTGTCTATAAATGGATGCATGGAAAATGCTGGCAGGTTCAGTATTGCTACTGTCACCATGACCTTGATGCTATGTCCATCTGGACAGACTGGCATATGCTATGCCAGTTTGATATATATATAACTTTAATTACAATAATTGCACTTTGAATCGCAGGTCTTAACGACATTGGGATAACACCGAACACCGAACATTTTGTTCAGTGTTAGCCCAATGTCGGCCTTATGTTAGTAATACTAACAGAATGTTGAAATATGCAAATTAGGCTCTACCCAGTAAAATTTATTCTGTCCTGAACAATAGAGGTATTCATGTAATCCAGTCAAGTATCCTGGCCAAAATAATGTAATACATTTCACATTATCGATGCAACAATGCAATTTTAACATAAAGTGGGGCAATATTTTGGCAATATAGTCACAATGCAACAATACTCTCCATTACATGCAAGCTTTGTAGTAGGTATGGCAGTTTTAAATTAAACCTACAGTGATATTATCAGCTCTGACATTGTAAGGACCTCACTGAACAGCCTTGTCACTGCTCGAATTGATAGATTTATCCTGCAGTTTTTTGCTCCACTTTGATCCAGGGTATCAAATTCCTGATAAGCAGAAACACTCCGTTCCGAGGAGCTATTAAATCCCTGGTTCCTGGCCGCCTGCGAGCCAGTTTGTTTTTCTGGATGTTCGTGAGCCGTGTCAGGCCATACGCGCTCTGGAGACGCTACCCCGAAGAATCTCCAACTCAATCATGAAAGCCCCTGTGATCAAAACCCCTTTGATTGCAAAAGTAATAGGTCACAGACTATTTCATAATACAGTCCAGCTGTCTTTTATAGGTCCCATGTAAGGGCTAGAGTAAACACGGACTCATTGCTTTTCATCCCCGAGCCAGGGGACCGAATGGGGCTTCTACACTGTGGTATCTGCGTCTTGGCAGAGGTTGCGGTGGAACGCCTCGGCCTAATAAAAACAGTCCGTTCTTCCTTTAAATTCATGATAAGTGGCTGTAATTTTCCAAAAGTACAACGTGAAATGACAACCCAACTGCGGCAAAACACAAGACTAGCTCCAACTTCACCGCACTGGTAGTAAATAAAGAACGTCGGACAGGCAGTGAGAGAGATGCACTGAAGCACGTCGCACTTTAAAAACCTAGCAGGGACGAGCCGATAGCACCGAAATATGTTAACCACTGCTTCCCCCCCTCCTCCTCCCCCCCAGTTCTGGTGGTTTAAAAAACTGTAAATTTGATTCTACATATGTGTTCACAGCCAACGCACCATCATGAAAGCCTCTAGCACATCATTAGTTAGGGCTGCCCACAGTCTATCAGTGCTCGCGGAAATCAATGTTTATTATCCGGAGCAGTGATCCCCAACCATGTCTGCATTGATTCCCTGTTAGGAATCACACTGAAATTAATGTCGTTAATACAAATCATTTATCATAACTAAGTCAAATTCTCTCTCACGCTGAGTGTTTGTCTTCTTTAGGACAATATTATTTAAAAGAACACGGCATATTGCAGACCAGTCCCCTAAATGAATCTATACACACAAACATTGTGTGTGTGTGTGCAGAGTATACCTATGCATATTTCTGTATACATATATTAAAACACACCCGAGCATATATTATGTTGATAGAATGTATATGTAAAAGAAGTGTATGTTTTGTGTGTGTGACCAATAACATGCATGTGTTTATATATCCATACACACACAAATATATATTACTTGAGAGTAAAATTAGTGTAACAAATTGTACAAAATCCGAACCACATTTTTTTCCTAAACTTTAGGACTCAAACCTCGTATCAGTATATTTAAAACAAGCTAATTTGGTGCATAAAGTTAGAATATCAGCTTCAATCAGTACTGGGATCCATCTCCAGCTGCCCTAACCTTGTTTTTAGATGACAAGAAATGGGGAAAAAAAGAGAGACAGCAGTGGAATTTTCCGGACCAGCTGGCAATGAAGCCTGTCTGCTGGAGCCGAATGCGCCGGCGCTCCCTGAGGATCACCCTCGGTAGAACGCTCGTGCTGCACATTTATAAGAATATATTTGGGAGAGAAAATGGGGAGAGAAATAAAAAAAAACACAGCACAGACACAAACAGACACAGCCTCTGCATTTGCTTTGTGCTTTTTCAGATGGGAGGAAAACATATATATATATTTATTTGCTTCCACATAAATATTGAAAAGGTTCCCTCCAAAATAATTTATACTTGGTGAGAGTAAACAGTGTGGCATGTAACAGGAGAGTGTGAGAAGGGAGGAAAACAAATCCTGAAAAGAGGATGGAGGGCAGGGACGGCCTCCAAAACGTCCCGCGGCAGACAGGGTCCGGAGGGGTGAGGCCTGGGGCGGCTGAGTGTGAAGCGGTAAGCAGTGTTAATTTAACAGTAGGATGCTACAGTCACACCTGAGTAATCCTTTCCCTTTGTTTTTGATGTCGGCTAAAACATTCATCATTGTTAGACTATTCTCCGAGGTGTATCCGGGCAACGTAATTTGCAAGTTTTCACGTTTAAACATCTAATTGCCTTGGCAACTCTGCTGCAGGAGAGCATGGCTGGAAATTCTATATTTAAGTTGATTTTCATCACAGCGCCTTGGAAAACAGGAGGTTAGCGCTGGGAAAACCTCCGCTGGCCTCCGAGTGAAAATACAATTACGACTTAGTGACCTGATAAATTGCCAAATCACAGCGTTGTCTGAGCGAGGCTTTCCATCCCTCTGACGCTTAAATGAAACTTATTTCGCCGTTTTTGCTTGACATTACTTTTCCCTGTGTTCGGCAACACGTAACAAAATGGACAATGAAGCGAGCTAAGTGTTCGCATTACCTCCCACGCTGCCGTTCTCAACAACACGGGGTGTCGTTTCCATTCCGTGACCTTATGAGGTATATTTGAGGTACATTTCCCAGCAGTCATTTCCAAAAGTCCTTATACTAAGCAGTCACTATCCAAGCTTTCATTGTAACAAGTAGAAAAAAAAAAGTGCTGTAGGTCATTTTCAAAAGAAGCTGAAGGAAATCTACCCAGGCATAATGCACAACGTAATTGCAGAGTGGTACAAAATGTGTCATTGGAGCAGCTCCTTCAGATCACTGTAACAAAGCCAAGGAAAAAAAAAAAGAAGGAAAAAAAGTCATGCATTTGAATTCTCCCTTTTTGCTACAGTACAACGAAGAAAAAAAAAAAGATCACAGAGTCCATTTCGTTTTGGAGGCTGTTCTGAAATACATCAAGTGCTGCTTCAGGCTCTCGGTCCATTGGGGCTGAATGCCAAGCTTTAGTAGTACCTGCCCATACGTAAACTCATCGAAGATGTTGTGGTCCTGGCCCGGATCTTCACTGAGGATGTAAAGCTCACCCGCATGAATGTCTGTCAGGTTGGCTTGGAAGTGAACGGGGTCGAATCCCACCCACAGGGTGAAGCGGTAGTCGCTGGAACGCACCGAGTAGCCCATGATCCGAATGTCAGCCAGGTTGGGCAGGTCAGAGTTTTGCTGGATGATGTCAGAGGGTCGTGGGTACTGGCTGAACGCAACAGCCTGGTGGTTGGTGACCCACTCGCGACGGCCTAGGAGCCGGGCCAGGCTGGAGCCCTCCGTGCAGAGCTGGACCTTGAAAGAGGGGGTGGGGCAGTAGGGGGGCCGAGGTAGCCCAGCCAGGGAAGACAGAGTGGGGAAGACATCCACCAGCTCCACCGTGGTCCTCACCACATAGCCTACGGCAAGCCCAGGGAGAAACAGTGAACGAAACAAACAGGTTAAACCAAACAATATTACAGAGGTTAGAAAAAAGAATGAAAGCTAGCCTTCCAGGAGAAACAACAACACAGATAGATAGATAGATAGATAGATAGATAGATAGATAGATAGATAGATAGATAGATAGATAGATAGATAGAT
>JBBMFX010000030.1:11175388-11193128 GCA_037832545.1 Rhabdalestes septentrionalis | reverse complement strand
GAGAGAATTATCTGGGTTATTGATCAGAGTGTCAAAGAAGAAAATCAGTGCACAGTGCCAACAAAAACGTTTCTGGAAACTTTTTAAACCTGCCACTAGATAGAGCTAAACAGCCACTGACAATACACTAGATATACAAAAGTATTGGGATGCCTGATCATTACACTAAAAGGGACTTTTCATTAAAATACATCGACTCTACTATGGAGTCGGTCCCTCTTTGATTTTGGAGCTTCTGTGGGAATTTGTGTCCATTCATTCTCTAGAGCGTTTATGAGATTGCCCTTCTCTGGAAGTAAGGGCCCTAGCACAACCGCCTTTCATACATTTTTAACGTCCTTGACAGGGAAATAAAACATGTAATTTTTAGATAAAATTGCTTAGCCCAAACGGGTGTGTCCCAATACTTTTATCCATATTGCGTATGTCTGTGCTTAAACTCACATGCCAGGGCGAAGAAAACCTAATCACTACATGGCAAAACATCACAAAAACATTACTACTGTGAAACTCAAGGTAAACAGAGACCAGGCTTGTTCCGGCAGAGTGCGCTATTCAGTCTCTACCCATAGCCCAGACCTCTCAGTGGAAGTGAGTGTGTATAACACTCGTCTAATTACAGAAAAAAATCACGGATGTTTCACACTTTGATGGAGAAGCACGCAGATCTGGTTTCTCCTTGATTCTGTGAGTACATTTTAAATATGTTTTCCTCCTTTTACACTCAGTTTCAGAGTGCTTTCAGTTGTTTTCATGAAAGTGTTAGTTGCACGTCTAGGACAAAGCAGCAGATGGGAGTTTCACCAAGACCCTGGAGTAGAAACATATCTATCATTTGTCTGTTTGTCTGCAGTGGTCTCTAAGAAGTCTGTATGGATTTACAAGTAGAACTGTCCAGCTCAGCAGCTGGAAACTGTAGACTAACGTCAGATCTGTCAGTTTTAGGTTAGTTTAGGACTAGTTTAAGAATGTAAGCTGTGTTTGGAAAGCTGTAAATAGATAAGATAAGAAAGGACATTCTTTAAAGTTTTGCGCTCAGTGCAACAAGAAAGAATACAATATAATATGATCATAGTAAAATAAGAGATATGCACTAAACATTGGCAAGACAATTAGTGTAACAAACAACAGTGTAACACTGACACTGCTGTGTGTACATATTTAGTATTGCATACCAGTATATCAGTAGTGCAGAGTGGCTCATGAAACTGTCTTAGTGTGAATCTGTTCTTAAAAACATCCTAAAAACAAGTTTTTTGCCTTTAAATTTGAAATCAGACTCTCTGTGACCGAGACTGCTGTTTTTAAAATCTTCTCCGAGTTTTCTCCTTTACTGAGGCTAGGGTTCAAAGTGGCTTAATGTGAATCCGCTCTGAAGAGGCAGTTTGCTGTGTGAAGATTTACAAAGTTTCCAAACCCTCTGGAATAAGACCTAAAGTTTTTGAATGTATTTAAAAACATCTGCTTCCTTCACTTCACCCTGGGTTCGGCTTTATGGGCTGTTCAGAGAAACAGACAGAAGTGCTGGTGACATCTTAAAGACATGGTTGTGTGGCTTTAAATCTTAAATAGATATGTAAAGACCACTGTACAGTCTCTCTGCAACTAAGTGCTTATTGGTTGTCTCCTTTACTGAGGCTGTTGTTGAGTTCTCTTCAGGAACCTCAGGTCTAAAGACTGTCTCCACATTTTCAGCTCTGATTCATTGTAGTTTAAAGGGAATGAAAAGTCATCACTCATCATATGTTGCCAGCACAATTCCTTGCATCCTCTAGCAGTGTGCCAGTTGTCTCTGGAGGAAGAGTTTCTCCTAGGAAAGCCCCTTTCTGATGATGTATCATTAAGGTGGTGGGGGGGGGGGGGGGAGCTGGAGGTGGACTGTTTTGGGTTTTTTCTTCATTATTTGGTTTGTGCAGAACTGTAGCTGGGTTATGTTCTGGCAGAAAATCCGGATGACTTACTGCAGTCCTAACTGCAAATAAGAGACACTAAAGAGAATGGATTGATCGAGGTAGCTATCTGGCTGTCTTGCTACCTTTCCTCCATTTGAATATATATAGCAGTGTTTTCTGATTTTTAATGATGGGATGTTTGATTCTTAGGTGTGAAATCTCCTCTCAAAGCAAAGCTTGCTGGCTTGAAACTATCAGGGTGTTGAGGCTTGTATCAGATGTGTGACTACCGATGACTAAATCTTGATACATCACAGAATAACTGAAGCACTCTTGTTGGCTCTAATGTTTTGTTCCTTTCTCTTGGAACTGTCGCATACAGGGGTGTTTTTAGGATAATGTGACTGCATAGAGCCTCTGGAAGGCTAGGAGTTTTGTCAGTGTCGTAGGACACTATCTTCACACCTTCACTCTGTGCTGACACGGGAAGTAATTAATACAATGTATATGTGTGTGTGTGTGTTTGTGTGGTTGTGTAATTGTGTGTTATATAAGACAAGCTCCACAATATGGACAAAATAACAGTATTGTAATTATACTTCTTCATATTAAGATTACGATGACTTTCAAGATAGTAATAGGGCCCAAGGTATCATTTTTCTAAAACTGAAAAAACTTAGTCTGTAAGTATTGTTTTAAATAGTGCATTTACTCACCCCCATTGATAAAGTCCATATTTGCTAAACAAGCTACAAAACATGTCACAAAACCTACACATTTACTGCTGTTTAAGCCCATCAATCCATTCACTGATTCCGCAACACCTTTAATGTCTACTGATGAATTAGGCTTTTATTGGATTACATGAAGACCTTGATTCATTGGAACACCCTGCAACTCACCTAGAGCTATGATTGGTCACCCTGTGAGGAACACTGTAATGGGTTAGAGGTTCATTTGTGTTTTACTGATGTCTGCGAAATCAGTATTGCAGAAGCAGATACTGGGAGAATGCAGATCAATTTTTGTGCTGTTTAGTAGGCTTTCTTGCATTTATGTCATATTAAATCTTAAATCAGTGAGGCCAAGTTTGCATTCTTTCTCCGCAGTCTGGCTGCTGTCATTTCGGAGAACCAATAGGTGATTCTGTGACGTGTCTTTGATAGACTTTTTTTTTTGCACAGAAAACTCCAAACACTTATTTGTCCACCCACGACCTAGCTGCTAAGGCTGCTTGGTTATATTTATAAGCATAAAGATCAGGGTTAGGTATCAGGATTGGTTGACAACTCGGGGATTCCGAGTGATGTGTTTTTGCACAGTGTATGTTGAGTGTGGTTGTAAGAAGAAAAAAAAACTGTGAATTTAAGGAGCTGGAGGAGATGAATAACCCAATAAATACCATATTTGTTCAGTTTTTGGCCCCTTTAACCTCTTCAGAATGAATTACTAACTATTATACTTCATATAGTGCTCATAAAACCCTAGCCATGAAAAAAAAATCCATGCTGGAAGCCACATAAATGTTTGTAACTGTGAGGTGCCCTGTTTATTTGACTGCCATATAAAATCTATACCATTCAAGGCTTTATGTCCTGTAGTTTATTTACAGCTAATTAAAGACACATAGACTTGTGTTTATGTCAGAATGCCCACTGTCCTGTAAATGGACCTTATTTAACCATTTGCTTTTAATAGGCCCAAAGGGGCTCGCAAAAGGGGAAAAATACTATAAAAGGCAGGGCGCAATTATTTAATTATTGTCGTCCCATTAAAGTCTGAGAAAGTGCTTTGGGGAACGCTGGTTCACCCACCACACAGGGAGCTTTAAAGGGTCCTGAGAATAGGGGGAGGTAAAGTTAAACGGCCCCAGACAGAGGGAAAGGGGGTTGGGCCGATCGATCAAGCTGTGCAAACCCAGCAGGGTCCTTTTTTTATGCAGAAGAAGGGCTTAACACAGATACGCATGCAGCTTTTGGTGTGCTCTGGGCTCAGTCTTTAAAAGGGGTGTTTTCTTCGCCTGGTGAGAAGAAACGACACATGAGTATTGAAGGATTTTTTTTTTATTTTTTTTTTGCATGCCGCATGAAGTGTTGTGGCTTGTTTCATCAACTTTGGTGGACAGTTCCTCACTGTGCAGCCCCTCCATGCACTCGAAAGTGACTTTTCTTCAGTTATTTACAGTTTGACGTACATGGCCTTAATTAGAACGTGGGCTGGAAGAGCTGTCTCTAAAAGATGTGTTCCAGATGTGAGCTGGAATTCCAAGAGGCTTTGTGAAGAAAAGAAAAACGGTGCTCTGCAGGGGTTGACGGAGGAAACTGGAGTCGGTGAAAACTGTCAAAGATGAGGCATCCAACCGAGCTGAAAGGAGGGGGGCCTCTCACATGGTCCAGTGGGAGATGATCACACTCCATCAAATCAAATGGAAAAGGTCGTTTTGTGCTGTGAAATTATTATTTGGTAAAAACACAGCGCAGAATCCGTCCAGGAGGTGTGAAATCATTGAACTTTTGGCTTCATATGTAGGCCTCTTACTTAGATACTTGATACTTGGTAACTATTTAGGATTGTCTGAATGGAGTTAAAAGCATTGGCTCATAATATTTGTTGATAATGGCCTTATGAGACTATAAACATGGACTGTATTCACACTTTTAACAATATATGTCCAAAAAGGTTTCTGCGGAGTGATGCCTTTAAAGGACATTTGGTTTCCAAAGAACTTTTCCATGAATGGTTTTTCAAAGGCGTGCTCATGTAAATGAGATGAATGTGAAGAACCTTTTCAAAGGTTTGTGCTCACTAGAACCATACATCTGGTTCTTTGAAACCCCATGTTTGGTTTTCCAAAAGAATTTGTCATTGGAGGGACCAAACATACAAGCAAACAAGCATAGCCTATATTACACTATTAAACATTGAACCCCTAAAAGGGTTCTTTGGAATGATGTCTTTGAAGGACATTTGCTTTCCTAAGAATGTGTCCATTCATAGCTCAATAAATTAGTGTGATGCACCTTTTCAAAGTTTATCTAAGCCAAAAACCACACATTATTATAGATAATGGTTCTAGTTCTTTGAAATATCATTGTTGCGTCCCTCAGGAATCTTGAAGTGGAGGGTGCAAACATAGACAGTAAAGAAACCTTGAGTGTGAAGAAACTGTTCAGTTTTTTTAACTAGGATGATATATCCAAGCCAAAATCCACACACTATTAAAAACAAAGGTTCTAGATTATGATTTCCTGAAGAAACTTCTTATGGATGGTCCAAACCTGGACAGGCGTGGTCTGTATTATTCTTCAGAGCAATGCTTTTGAGGGACATTTGGTTTGCAAAGAACTTTTCCATGGGTGGTTCTTCAGAACATTGCTCTTGTAAATGAGAGGAGTGTGAAGAACCTGTTTTTTTGTTTTGTTTTTTTTACTAAGACTATACACCCAAGGCAAAACCCCATAGAGGTTCTAGTGTTTTAAATCATCATCAGTGGAGGGTCTTTTTAAAGAACTTTATTCGGAACATATAGGCCTGTATGAACTCTGCGGCTGGATCTGAAGTCTTGACCTTCGTTTGCATGTCTAGATGCCACGTCTGAAGAAATGTATATCTGAATTCGCACACATGTGGGTTGTTGAGGGGGTGCAGAGTAAAAATGTCTCAGGAAATACCAACCTTTTTTCCCCCCGACGGGAAAGAGCTGACTGACATTCCGCAGAAAGAAGGATGTGTGCTTAGAGTGCGCCGAAGTTCAGGTACTCCAGTCCTGCCTGAGACTGGGCTGGCCAGATGTGTGAGGGAGGAAAAACAGGGAAGGGAAGTGTCAGCCGTCTCGGAATGCTTGTCTGTCGTATGTTCCCTCCGTTTAGGGAGTGAGGAGCAAAACTGAAAAGAAGGATGTAATCCGGTAAGGAGATATATCTGAATTTCTGGGGTTATTTTTCTTCTTCTTGTCTTTTGTTATTGCCTGAATGTGTGACTGTCCATAATGTAGCAGCTATTGTAGCGCTACCCCAGTGTAATTTTTCCAAGAAAATAGGCCACTTGGACAACTGCCTAGAAGGTCTGGTCCCTTCCGTCAGAGTTGGGGCCAGATTTGCCAAATCCCACTCCATCTGGAAAACGGAGCAGACTCCTCATACTCGTAACAAAAAGCAAGACGTGTTGTTTTTATGCTGTACAGCCTGACTCCATGTGTGCACGCTGTTAACATCAGAAATGAGGGAGAAAACACTCGTTTCTCCTTTGGTTTCAGTTATTTTGCCCATGTGTGTAATTTTCACTTGCATTGTAATGGTCTCACTAATAATAACCTGGAGTCATTTGGATTCAACGCAGTGTTTAAGCCTCTTGTAAAGTATCGTGTGCATAGATTCTTCCATACACTAGCAATACTTGAGTAACACACAATTCTGTTACAAATTCACTGAATGAATCTAGTGCGACTGTTTTAGCGTAGTTTCTTGGGATGCATGGCTCCAGGAAAATGTCTAACTGTGATTTCTGTTTGTGAATATTACAATTCAGAGTTAAGCAAAAGGCCTTTTTCTCCAAGAAGGCTAGCAAATTCTTTTTTTTTCCAGACATGATGCTTTAAGACTGATAGAAATTTATCAGATTCCATCTTAGAAGGTCTTCATTATTAGATTTTCTTATTACTAAACCATCTCTATTAATCAGTCTATCTGTTTATCTGTCGTTTTGTCTGTCTGTCTGTCTGTCTATGTGTCAGTCTGTTGTTGTTTTTTTGTATCTGTTTCTGTGTCTATCTGCCTATCTATCAGTCTATCAATCAATCTATTTGTCTATTAATCAATCTATCAGTCTATCTGTCTGCATCTGTCTATCTCTCTATTTGAGTCAGCTTGTAGGCTGAATGACATGTTGGAAATCTATCTGGCTATTTATCTGTCTATATGTCTTTCTATTTATCCATCTATTTAACTGTCTATTTATCTATCTACCTATCTATCTCTGTTTATCTATTTGTCTATCTCTCTATTAGAAGCAGCTCGAAGGCTGACTGACATCTTTAACTGTCATTAACTGTCTGGATTGTCGTTTTTTTTCTGAGAGATGAATCACTGAAGTTGAGATCTGATGTACTGACGATCCCAATCGCCGCCTTTTTCCCCACATTTGGCACAACAGAATGTGTCTTCAGCCAGATCTGGAGTCTCCTCAGGCTCTCCCCCACCTAATTATCACACAGCAGCCTGCCTGAATAGGCTGTAAGCTGCTGAGTTAAAACAATAGCAGCGGGCTTCAGGGATTAGGTGACGGAGAGGGGGGTGGAGAGAGAGGGCGAGAGACAGAGAGAGAGAGAGAACGAGCATGCTCACTGTCTGGGAGGCAGCCTTCTGGAGCACACTTCTCACTTTTACCTTGCCCTACAAGGATATCGCATTCTTTGTGAAGGAAGACTCCTCTCCAAGTGGACCCTCATCCCTTTTTGCTGACATCTGTCCTAGATTATGCATGTATTTGTGCATGTAAGCGGGATTATTAATCCAGCGTGAGGATTTAGGGATTCAATAAGGATGCAATAAGGATAAAGAAGTCTTGTGTCTTCCGTGTCATCATATTTCAACACCATGGCTGCTTTTTACAGCTGCTTGCGAGGAAAGAAGTAAGTCTGTGCCTGTTGCTCAAATGAAACCCACTAAGAAGGCTTTTTCTTATTCTATTCTCTTCAACTGATCATGCAATCTTGAGATTATTTGAGGGAAACTCTAGCAAAAATATTATCTTGGGTGGCCAAGTTGCTATTGTTACTCATAACAGCTCGGAAATTTCACAACTTATATGTAGATGAAGGTTAATCTTTGGTTTCCTGAAGACAAAGAATGATCATCTGCAGGAACACTGAAGCAATGTGTCTTTCAACTGGAATAAAGAACTCCGTTAGTGGATGAGCCCTGTGAAAAGACACCAAGAGAGTCTTTGTTTATGAAAAGAGCTCTGTGGGCTAGAATAGGTCCTTAGATTAATTAGTTCAATAAGGGTTCTTAGGGATAAGCCTCTATCTAATGGTATCATGGCATGGGAAACAAGAACCTTTCTTCTCAAGCATGCTCAACACCCAAACAACTCTGAGAGAAAGTCTTGTTTATCAAGCCGAAAGCATGTCATGCTTATCAGAGCAACCCATTTAACCCATTTGGTCTTGCAGCCCTGAAATTCTTGAATTCCTCTCCACTGCCTTTACTGCCTTCAAATTTTACTGAGGATTCTTTGTGTTTTCTTCTCTTGTGGACTGTTTTCTTTTACATCAACTAGGTTTTTTTGGTTTGTTTTGGGTTTTTTTAGAAATACATCTCTGTCCAGTAGTGGCATGGCATGGCAAACGAAGCTCTTTCTTTACCAGTCATGCTTAACCCCCAAACAAATCAGAGAGAAAGTCTTGTTTACCAAGTCGTAACCATTGAACCACTTGTTGATATCTCAGGCTCTTCTTGCAGTCCCTGGGAGAAGAACAATGGTCTGTGAGGAAATAATGTTGCCCATTCCTTGTTGCTTAGGTGTGAACCAGCCAGCTCTTCCTCTCACCAGCTTCTGTGGACCCTTTTATGGTCCTGAATGCTCCTTTCAAACTTCAGCGCTGACTGTCGTGCTTCATGCCCAGTTTGGCTGAAGGTCTGGAGAAAACATCTCCTGGAATAAAATTCCAAACTCTGAATGTCCTGACCCCTCTCAGCTTCGACGTCTGCGCTGTCTCACAGTTAGGTTTGTTGATGCTGGTGTGCACTGTGGTCTTGGCAGCCAGAGTTCCTCCTCACTCCACCCAAATGGAGCTGTTGTCTTTAGCAGACTAATGCTATCTGTCAAGAGACCCTGCTTTAAAGGGGTAGCTTCAGGACATGTTGTACTGAGACTGCTTTTCAAGAGGAATTGGTCTAGGATCAAACAACTCAACCATCCACAGCATTGGCCCAACATTGGAAAATGAAGGTTTGTTTCAGAGTGGAAGCGAAGCTCAGGATCACGGATCTGGTGGCCACATTTATATACTGTAATTTTCAAAAACGTCTAGTTTCCTGGCTTTGCCTCTCATCTGCCAGTGTTTTTGGTTTCGACTGTACGTTGTGTAGTGGGACATTCCAGCTAGATCTGAAGGTTTCTCTTCATTGGAATAGTTGAGGTCTCCTTTTGTCTAAATCCAACATCAGTGGACCACATTTCACTGGCAACCGCACACGCCACAACTCATGTAGCCCTGCAGTTCTGCACCCTGACACGTAAACACTACTGTTCAATAACATGCTCTAATTTTGTTGAGAGTGATTCATTCCCTGCATGTCATGTGGGACATGCAATTTGAAATGCCAGAACCCTGTGTAAAGCCACCTAAATTACAGACTCTCAGGAACTACAATAAAGGCCTAGAGGTGGCTCAAAAACAAAAATAACATGGCTGGCTCCATTTTGGATGTCTGCATCACAAAATCACAGCTGACTTTGAAAGGGCAGATTCAGCAACAAACACTGAACTGGAGGTTGCACCAGTTGACCTGACTCAAGTTTTTTTTTGTTGGAGTGTGTGTTCCTTTTTTGTTTGTTTGTTTGTTTTTTCAGTGAAACCTTTCCCGTTTCCATATCATATAGCTTATCGGCCAACACATATTTGGTTTCTGAAGTATCTTTTGCAGTGTTACGGTCTAACAAGTAACTAATCCGATGCATTGATTGCCATGGTGCAAACTGCATCGAGGAGTAGTTACGTAACCTCATATAATCTTGCGGCTTCTAATGCTGTTTGTCACAGTCTTTATCTATCATACTAAATTCAGGTTTTGAGATAGGAGTTGCTAATGTTTTTAGTTGTGTAGAGCAGATTTGTCTTCCCTGTGGAAAATAGTGTACCAGAAACTAAGCAAGCTTCTGAAAACTATACATCTGCAGCTAGGAGGCTGTTGTAGCTATCAGTAGATCCCTTTTTAGTCACATGACAAATATTCCTCATTGCACAGGTAATCGAATTACATGGCACGAGGCCGTGAAGGCCTTGGCATTCACTTTAAACATGCAGTCCAGCAGGATGGCCTCTTGTCTATGGGATACAGTGTGAGAGGCCTTTGCAGACAGAACTTGATGAGGATGGCTCCCACTTTAGATAATGTGATGAACTAAATGAAATAAACGTTTCACTTGGATTTATAGAATTTGCCAGATTTTATTGCAAATTTGAAAAATAAAGTGTCTCATGAGTGATCAGTGTGGAATGAAACCAATAAATTTCATCTGATTTCTTCATCCATGCCGCTGATTTGACACTATGAGCACTGGAATGTCTGGGATGCCTTGTGATGCGTGTGCCATGTGATGCGTATCACTGCTTAAATCAAGTTATCAGTGTAGGGCCCCCCACCGCGAGAGGAAAAGCTGCCGTCTAATCTCTTCTTGTGTAACGAAGGTGACTCTTAGCAGCTGGGAGCTCTTGCATAGAGACTGGCAAAATGTGTCTGGGCCTTTTTTCTCTTATGTTAAGACAGAACCGGGGACACCCTCTGTTAATCAGAATCAAAAGGCTGTATTGATCCCAGAGGCATGTGAAAATGATATTAGGGTGACACCGGTCGAAAAAAATGCACTTTTTAAATTATGTAGATTGAATTGTGTGCTTCAAGGTATATTATGAACAGAGTGTTTAATTTGACTTTTTTTTTTACTTGGTTTCATGATTTCTCAATTAATAAAGGATTTTGTCTATTAGTCTGCTATTCTATTACTTTACTCTCAGGATAATTAATTGATGTAATAGATGTAATAGGCATAAGTACTAAGACCTGTGAGCATTTTTGCCACAAGAGGGCGCTATAAGCACTTGAGCATCACTGAGAGAGAGAAAACCCACACCAGCAGGATCGCACAAATGTACTTAGGTCTACAGTTATATTTATATTTGACAGTGATGGCCCTAATAGTTAAATCTACTGGGGTTTCCCAGTGGTAACAGATTGGTATCACTATCAAATAATTGCTTGAAAGAATATTTTTGTTTAAATTTTAGCGGAATTTGTCCCAAATTCTACACATCAGCCTCACCCAAAAATTACAGTGCAAACATAAAATCTGCAGTATGACATAAATGCGCTGAGTGTCCTTGAACCAGTGCTTTGTGGAAGAGTGGTTTTGTTTCTGTCGAATCTTTCAGCGTTCTTGAAGACCTCCCATTCGAACACTAAGACAACTAACAGAAGTTTGATTCTTCTCTTTTTCTCTTCACCACCTCATCCATAACATTCCATTCTGTGTTTTTTCTATCTTTCTTCCCTTCTTTCTTTCTTTCCCTCACCCCTCATTGCAAACGCTCCAAAGATAAGGCATGAAACGTTGGACGTCACTGGTCAGCTCTAACATTGGAGGCTCTCCAAGGTCAGTGAATTAGCTTCAGCAGAGCAGCAAGTCGCGCCACCCACCCGGCCACTCGCCCACCCGCCTGCATGGTGGGATGCTCTGTGGGAGATCATCACTCTTCCTGTCTCAGGCACGCACACTCCTGACACTTGAGAGATCTTTCAAGGTCAATATAAGTAACTGATCATAGACAGTTTGACAGTTTCAAATAGATTCGAGCTCAAAAGCAAGTGCAAAGAACAATTTCTTAGTTTTTATTGACCCTTTTAAAATTTAAACAGCAAAACAAATGATCAAAACTTGTTTATTGTGGACCTGAAGTGGCAAAGTCGACAACCGAGTTGTGTTGTGCCGGGCATTCACCTCCTCGTTAATGTTTGGAGGAATCTGTTTTGTAATGACCCCAAACTGTCACTGTAGGAGATGGGAGGAAAGAAGGCCAGCTGTGTGAACAGCCCCAGATGGCCGCTGGGAGTACACGAGTGGTCTTCATGTGTATCCAGAAGGGACTGCTCTCCCATTCCCTCAGTTAACACAGCTAAAGGCTGAATATACTTAATTCTGGTGAAATTTGTCTTCTGCTTTTTTATGCTATCTGGTGAAAAGCAGGTGCTTCTTAAATGGGTTAGGCATACAGTTAGGGCTAGAACCACGTTTAGGGTCATAATTAGATCTAAGGTTAGAGTTAACATGACCATTAGCTGTAGGACTGGAGACCTAAGGTGATAGTAGAAGGCATGTATTGTAAGTATATATTCCTACATCCTTACTATACACCCCTTCTGTACTATACATCCCTACTTCATATATAGTTATTTTATATATGTATGTATGTGTGTATGTGTATTAGAGGTCGACCGATATGGGTTTTTCAGTAGCCGATGTCGATATTTTGGAGTCCGGGTCAGCCGATGGCCGATATATACTGCCGAATTTTTTTTGCCTAATAATCGAAGGTGTCCCCCTCTATTGGAGGTAAAATATCACACTAATAACAAAATTTCTCAACTTGCCATTTATTGAATAATGACTTAAATATAAATATAAACTTAAATAACAAAAACTAAACTTAACAATAACTATACAATAACTTTAACTTGTAAATGATAAACACAGCAACATCAAAATTTTTAGTGCAAGCAAGTAGCATGGGCCCCGTGTTCCACAACAACAATAATACTGGGTAAATCGGCATAGTGCACTTGGATATCGGCCGATGCCGATACATTAAAAAATGCCAAATATCGGCCCGATATATCGGTCGACCTCATATGTATGTGTGTGTACAAATTGTTATCAGACTTATGTACAGATGTTATTAAGGACTTTAATGAATCTGTATTGGACCATGGAATATGAAGTGATAATGATTAATGATTAGTTAATTAATAGTTCAATCCAATCTTGGTCACATCCGAAAAAGTAATTGATCAGTGAGAAATATGCATAGTGACCACATAACAGAAATGGTCATGGTCAACCTGATGCACCATCACATTCTTTACAAGAAATAAACTTAAATCAAGTTTTTATTTCTTGTTTGTTTTGATAGTCAAATCTCAGTACAAGATAAAACATGACATGGGACACATTTTTATTAAGATTCTTCTTATATTTACCAGCTGTTGAACAGTAAATGTGCATTAAATGTGCTCTCTGTTGAAAGAGGATACACACAACTATACATATTCCTAACTATAATGGGTTGGTTTGATTTCATGCATGACATGTATATCCTTATTTTTAATTATTGATCATTGATAATAATATATATCAAAAGCAGAGCAGTCATAACAGTGTATGATTTTTTATCTCATATTTCCTTTACAGTTTTTGAATAGGCTCCTAATCAGTGGTATGTTTGTGTGTGATGTTGTGCTGATAGTTCATTGCCATTTTGCCCTTTCGTGTGACAGCATTAGCGATCTGTGAGGCTCCCCTCTGTGAATCTGTGAAGTACTTTGTGAGCATTTCCTTTGAGACAGAGACAGGAAATGAACAGCCCCTATCTGATGGTTGGGGCAAGAGTTGCCCTTTTGTTCTGGTCTTGGTAAACTCTCCTCCATCCCAAACCCTAATTATAAAATGCAAAGCCATAGGAGTGATTGCTGAGCAGCGAGAAAGGGCGATTTCTATCCCCACCTTATCAGACAGGAGGGTCGAAAGTGAAGACCGCAGTCGCCAGAGGCTGCTATCTGGTCCCATGTTATGAGTCAATGTGTAGCTGGGTTCGAACAAATACACTCAACTAGAAGGCCTCTTTATTTAAACACTATTGACTCGAGTGAGAAAAATTTAAATGAGCTTAGTAAAAGGTGCCCAATAAAATGCACTTGCAAAACTATGGATTTTTTTTGTTTATTTGGTTTATAATGTTTGGCAGGTTTGTTGGAGGTGCTAATTAAATGTATGCTGCTTGAGATCATTTAGGCCTATTTGGCTTGTATTTCAGCTGCCCTTCACTCAAACTGAAAAAAAAAAAGGAGCTAAGTAAAATAGTTAATGTTTCCCAGTCCTGCTCCTGCATATGGTCTGATTGCAATTATGGATTGAGGTAAAAGGCATACAAGTACGTCAGTCTCAAATGAAGTGTAATAATGCTTTAGTACCTTTTTAGAAGACAGTGAGTAATGTTTGTTTATTTGAGCTCAAGCTGGTTTTGTGAGGTAAATTATCAAGTAGCATTAACGAAGAGAGATGAGTCAGTCAATCGATGGGTTAAGTAATTCATTAATTTGTCTCTGTTGCACTCTTAATTGTATATTGCTTTGTAATTCATTAGAAATTACACTATTGGGCCATTAATTCACTATTGGGCCATTAATGTGTCACAGCATGGCCTGAATCATATTCTGTATCATTCTATGTTATGCATTAACTGGCTTTTCTTTGCGTCAATAAGCTGATTGGGCATGCATATCAGTCAGGATGCTCACAGCATACAATTAACAATAATACAGATTAGTTAAGAAGGCTCTTTGCATGTTGATGTTGCTATAGTACTCCAATGCAAAATTTCCCAAACTGATTCTGGTGTAGGTCCTGCCCTGCACTGTTTAGTGCTTTCCCTTCTTTAAATACATCTGATCACACAAATCTGTGAATAATCCAGCTTTTCTTGAGTTGCAGTGGGTGTGTAAGCCTAGATGAACAAGGCAGATGGTACTCCAGGATGGTTTTACTCTAATAAATAATGGGGTTCCACAATACTGGAATCATATCAGTATCAGCAGATATTTCTTTGAAGAAAATGAGCATCAGTCATATGTTTAGATTTGATGAGTATTTAAAACTGATTGTGTATTTACTGTACTCCAGAAGAACAGAACGTTTAGATGATGCTGCATTTTTTGCCAAACAGTTTACATGTACGTGGATGATATCATCCCAGAACTCAAATATTGGCTCATACCTAATGATTTAACAAATAATATATTGTGTAGTCCTTTCTGACATCCAGATCTAACCTTGATGAAGGCCTTGTGAATGAAACTAGAAAGAGGTGTGTTAGAATAGGGAAACCCCTGCTATGTTGTGAAAGGTCCTATTATCTTCCTAAAGTCTGTGTGAATGTACTGGTTTAACACTTACCTGTTCCTGAGCGTGGCATATCTGATAACTCTGTTTGTCTAAGGGGAGTGGAGCAGAGTGAAACTGGCTGCCGCTGCTGACTCAGACTCCCATTCTGGCCAGCTTACATCGGGCAGATAAACACATGGAGGGAACTTGAGGCGTGCCAGTGTGATAGCAGATGTATCATAACCCAGCAGACTCACAGGGCGTCCATTTGCTGGTCTAAACTGCCGTGGATGTTCAAATTTATACAGCTCCTTCCTGCCTCTGAAAATGATCGAGTGTATCTGGGGGGGCCTGAAGGGTTAACAAAAGATGAGTCTTCTGAATACTGTATAAGGAGACAAAACCCGACATAAGCAACCTCTTATTATTGAAAAAAAAGTAAGTAACATTTAGGTGAACAGTAAGTAACATTTAGATGAAGCCCCCCCCCCTCTTATTCCTATAAGATTGAACAGCAATTAACAAAATTGAAATGCCAACAATGGTCAGTCAAACAACCCCCTCCCCTGACAGGACTTCCAAAATTTCCCACCAACCTTCTGTTGGTCCAGCAGAAAGCCTGAATTTTCACAAATTCAACACATTATTGTCATCCACATTCAATTCCCCATTAACTGATCGTGGTTGGGTGAAACGGCATAAATATAATCATTTTACTTCAAGAAATGTTCATAATTTAAAATAAATCACAGAATTAATTTTTACTGACATCTGATCAATATTAATGGACAAAGAAAGACACATTTTTTTAAATACTCTCAAGTACAAATGATTTGACTTAACATTTCAATGCACTGTATCCAGTTAACCAGGACTAATAATGCTAAAGAACCTTTATATGACCTATTGTAATTTATATTATTATAAATTATATAGGTTAAAATTATAATTAAAAAAAATATTAGAAATCATCCTTTTGTTCAACCCTAATTGCATTCTTATTTAAAAAGAATATTTTGGCTTGTTCTATTTCCAATTGCATATAAAAGTCCATCTAACATCTACATGTCTTTGTGTGACAGAACTTTATTGCACCCAGTTCCCTAAATGTGAGCAGTGACCGTCTCTGAAACAAAAGAGCCTCTAGAGCTGAAGTGTTGGGTTTGTGTGATGGCATGTCATCCCGCACAGGACGTGAGGGCGAGGGGTGGATTTCCTGTTTGAGTGGACAGAGGGGGTTGGAGAGGAGTGAGGAAGAGGCTTGGTGAGGGAGATTGCTGAAGTGATGATGATGGATGGAAGGATGGATGGAAGGATGGATGAATGAATATTTCGTCAGTTTGTTCAGAACAGCTGGAATGTGTTCACCCAGGAACTGTACTGGAAACTAGTTTCTTGTCACGTTGATATACAAGTTTTTTCCTTTCTCCTATAGCCTAAAATTGCCATTTTGGAGATTTTGTTACAACAGTAATAAGGTAACATATGATGTTAAGTGTGTTCATTTTTAATCATAAAAGAATGTGACATTTAAATGAAGTCACTGTTTCAATCCTTTTTTCTTTTATTCATTATTTTGTGTGTATATTATTTCCATATGAAATTTTACAACACCAGCTTTCCATTACACTGTGTAGAAATGGCCTGACCAATAGTGATAGTACCAAAATTATTGGGAAGAAGCTTTTTATTACAACGTTTATTATACGTTATGGAGCTGTTTCTCCGTCTCCTGAAATAAATATATTAATATTTATTTATTTATTTATTTATTTATTTATTTTTTTTTTTTTTTATTTTTTTTTATTTGGGTGTGTGTATGTGTGTGTATACATGCGCACACACACATTATTCCAGGTAATAAATCTGCAAATTATGCAGCCTCTCTCATTGTTTCCCATCAACTCTGAGGCGAACTGGTCAGGAAGTCATATATCCAGTACTAATTACGTTGGAATCATCCCTTCTTAGGGGCCTAACTGGCAGTACATGTCAGGCGGCTCTGCAAATTGCCTCCACATCCTGTTTAGCTGCTCCTCAGGTCTGGAGCCATAGTCGCCCATCATGGGCTCCGCTGACAGCTTCCTCATGGTGGACTGACACAACACATCGGGGAGCTGATCTAGCACAAGCCCCTTCATACCCACTCCCAGGTTTCCTCATTATGGTCAGGATACATGCGAGGGCCTCAGCTGTTCTGGGATCTGCTGTAGGTCGAGAATGCTGGGGTGCTGATAGTGTGCTTGTGTTTAAGGGCCTGGGTAATCTGGAAGAGGCAGCGTCTGCTTATCAGGCCCGTGGGCTTTGCCAAGGCTGGGGGCCTGTTAAGCCTCTGCTGTGAAACCTTTTAATGGGCAGTCAAAACATGTCATAAGGCCAAGCTTAAACGGTCTCCCTCTCTATATTCTAATGCCCACCCATTTAGCCGTAAGTGTTTGCACTGTCTCTATTCTATTAATATAAAGGAGAAATCTATTTCTGTCACAAAGAAAAATATTTTAAATGTGTCCCTCTGTGTGTTTTTTGGCATTCTTTGGCTAAAGCATAGTTTGAGCTGGATTAGTTTTTATCTTTTTATTCGTTGTAATTTGACTGGATGATTCTTTCCAGTATTTGTGTAGTAACCCTAAATTGCCCCCAGTAGTCATAACTGAAAGCCTTTCTACATACCGAATTTTTTGTTTAAGGCTATGTAACAACTATGATGCGTATCATGAAACAAGCATCACAGTACGCCTCAATGACAAATCCACCTTATGGGCATCCTGACAGTTATTTAGTACTCAAGGCTGAAAATTGTAATAATTACATTATTGGTGACTGTTTACTTAAATATATATGGAAGATTATGAGCACATTAATTCAAATGGCAATTCATTTTGCAATTGTCAATTAAATTTTCAATCTGAGCATGTAATTTGGAAATACATTTTGCAATTGACAATTCAATGTGCAAAGTGCTGATGCAATCC
>JBBMFX010000030.1:11158755-11169258 GCA_037832545.1 Rhabdalestes septentrionalis | reverse complement strand
GATGGCGGTGTTTATTGGCAATCCCGATATTACAAAACCGATAACCGATTATGGTAAAATGCTAAAATATCGGGAAAAATATCGGTAAACCGAAATATCGGTCGATCTCTAGACTTGACCATCAGCTCTCTCTCCCCGTATATTACAGAGGCAACTCGACCACTGAAATCAATTATATAAATGATCAATTACTGTTCAATATATCGATAATCTGAATGCTCATGCACTCCACCGGATATGGTCAAGATTAAGTACAACCTCAGATGAGATGGGGTGCCCAAATGGGTGGAATAACAATAATAGTAATAATAAAACTTGAGAACAATAGTTTGATTCCTTTTGCAATCACACTAACTATGCTATGAACTTTTGCTCTGAGTGCAGTGACGGACCCTTCGGTCCATTTCTGTTGGATTTATCATGTGTTGTTTCACTCCAGGGGTTGCCATCAAAGTTGTGGTTGTGGCTTAAGCTGCATTCCGGCGGCTCGCCCTGGCAGTCTGGCTGTCTGCTGCTCTGCTAGAAATGGGTTATTCCAAAATTCTGAGGTGCAGCAGCTTCCAGAGCTGAAACTGGCCACAGCCCAAACTCAGCACAGCCAGTTCACCGCCTGTATCCATCTCCCAGTCGCGTGACCTCTGTGTGCACGCAGAAAAAGAGGGCGTCATGGACTATGGTTTTGCAATTATTGGTTACTGCAGATGAATTGAAGAGTAATTGTGAATCAGCCATACTTTGAAGCTGACTTGAAAGTATTACGTGGTCTATTACATTGACCCTCCTCTAACTACTGCTCCTTTTTTTTGGTCTCATTGTTCGTACTGAGAGGATTCTGTTTATAGTCTGTTAGATTGCCAGTTATTTTCCTGTTTTCCAAGTTGGCTGTGACCTCACAAGTTATGTTCCTTTTAATACAATGAATGAGACTGAGGCTATACAAGCCTTTATTCAAAATGTTTGAAAGAGCAGAGGTGATGTGTATCTGTATTAATGGGCCCATAACCTACATTTACCTGGAGTGTTTTTCCCCTGAGATCCACCTATAATATTTGGGTGATTTTATTGTAACAGAAGTGGTCATAATTCATTTTTACATGATACATTTTCAGCCACTCTTTATATTGAATGAAACAGGATGCCTTTAAGAATGAAATCAGACTGGTTTTTGTTACTATGTATATGAAAATAACCTCTGTTCTGAAAGCCGTCCAGGTTGAAAGGTGTGGTTAAACGAGGATGTAAATGTGTTAGTTTTTGTGACACCACAACACTTTTTATACACTAATGTTTGTTTCGCAGCTTGATTTAGGAAAAAAAGGATAATACAATGATTGTGACATTTGGAAACAATGAATGAGACTGCGGCATCATTCAAAACATATGTAAGAGCACAGGTGATGAGTATTAGTTTTAAAGTGCCAATAACCTACATTTCCCTGGGATTTGGATGGTTTTAATGTAACTGTAGTGGTCATAATTAATTTGTCCATGAATATTTTCCTATCCCTTTATCTTTTAGAATGAAACAAGATGTCTTTACTGAAACAGACTGTTTTTGTTACTATGCATAGGTAAACTACCTCTGTTCTGATTGGCTGCCATGTATTGTGTTTCAATTCAGTCAGCAGTCCAGGCTGAAATATTTCTTCTATTTATGTAAATGTGCAGCTTGAATTCTCTGGTCATAGTAGAGAATCCTCATTTTGATGTAAACACCACTTTCTTAGTTCTGAGTAAAAGAAAGAAATGTTGAATTTTCTAGCCACTGGTGATGATGTGGGACCAGAGCAATGCCGACTTGACTGTTTGTGCAGCTGGTCAGAGGCTTTTGTTTTTCCTTTTGTTTCACAAGAGGAAATAACCAAAGACACTAGTCAGGGTTGAGTAAGCTGAGAGGAAAGAGACGGCGTCTGTTTTTCGTCCATTGAGGAATTTGAGTTTGGACTTTCTCATAATCTGCTGGATGTTTTGACCCTTCAGATGAGGAGAACACCTCTCTAAAGGCCTATTCTTAGGCAAACATGACCTTAAAGCAAAAACATGTTACCGTGTTTCTCGGGTGGTTCACTTCGGGAAGGAAAAGAATGAACACATCCACCTATTGCTCAAAGAAAGGCCACTGCTTAAGGCTTTGCTCTGTCCAGAGATTATATATAGTCCATAAGAACCCTGTTTGAAATGCAGCCAGTCTTTTTAAAGTCTAACGACTGGAGCTGTAACGACACCAAACCCATGATTCGGTTAGTTTCACGATTTTTGATTCACGATTCAGTTCGTATCACAATTCAATTGTGATGGAGGAGAGGAAAAGTACTGAGGCGCCAAATTTATAAACCAATATTCGCTTAACTACCGCTTCCTTTACATTCATACTGAGAGTCAAGAAGTCGAGTTGGAGGAGTCGACTCGTCTCTCTCAGTTCACCGCTCCGTTCAAAAAATTCCGCCCAGCTGCCTGGAGCCACAAAACTCGCTCAAAACAAAATAAAAACAATTACACAGAGACTCCAGCACAACCCAGCCATGTTATACACACTTTATAATTTACATGTTCTCACAGCGAATCAATTCAGCAAACAAAGGGTCCGTCCATGCTTGTGTTTGTAAACTTGTGGGAGGGCTCTTTGAGACCCTTAGACCCTCAGGTATTGGTTAAAGAAAAGAAATTGACGTGAAAACCCTCCTATTACGGCGAAAAACGTATGTTTCTGGGCTGGAACTGTATACAGGAAAGGGGTGTGTCTGTGTTGCGATTCAACCTCCTCACACTTTGAAATGGGTTTGTGGATGTGAGTGACGCGATTTCGGTTTTGTATCGTATATCGTTACAGCCCTACTAACTACCCTTCCTTAAAATTTGTTTTCCCTAATCACTTACTCATCAATAAATGTTTGTATTTGTAGAATTTGAAAACTACCACCAAAAAACTGGACACACATAACTGAACATGTAGTCATACTCATAGACATTTCGATTTAAGAGCGCCAGCTTGCAGGCCTCAGACTTATCCTTGACTGAATATGATTTTATTTCCAATATAAATGAAAGGAAATTGGACGTTTCTCCAGCAAGTAGTTTCCGACTGATCTTAAACACGATGTCGTTTGTGGGCAAAAAAAACTGAACAGGAATGGGAAATACTCTACAACTTTATTTATGCTACAATGGTTTACTTATTATGGATGATTTCCATGGGTCCATTCATCATGAAATATCTTTTCAATGTAAACAGCAGCTGGGGTCTTCTGATTATGACAAAAAAAAGACAAAAAAAAAACATGTAAAAAAGATTTTGTCTTTTGGAGAAGAATCCTTTAGAGAATGCGTGATTGGTTAAACACTGTTGACTGGTTGAACATATTTTTACTCTGTGTATTCTTTACTGTTTTTACCACAGTAATTCCACAAATATGCAAAGTAGTAGAAATGAAAATGAAACCCTATTGAGGAAAAATCACACATGTACATGGTACATATTTTATTAAAAAGACTTAGTAAAGCTTTTTATCAAAACCTCATGTTATGTGCTGGATCTGGTTATGCAAATTGATGCACAGGGCTGTGGAGTATAACTGTGTGTGGATCTGTGTTCCTTCTTCTGTTTCTCTGTGTGTAGCTGTCTTACGGAGCCTCATCTCGGCCGGGAACCCCTCAGGCATCCATCCCCGTGGATTTCAGCCAGCCGGCCAGTTCGCTCTCCTGCCTGGATAGTTCTGCTGCCCACCATCGCATCGCTGTCAAAGCCAAGGCCTGTGCTAAGAGGAAGCCTGCCAGTGTGAGAAATCCCCTCCATTCCCCCAAGTCATTCGCTTCATTGGAAGCTAAGCTTTAATGTTTTTCAGTTGAAAGCCAAGTGTGCTGAATTTAGCTGAAGGGACTTATTTGATTATGGCTAGACTTACTATACATATTGTATAGATCATTTAAAAACAGCCTAGAGGTTTGCATACCGTACTGTGCGAAAATCTTATTTTATTTTATTTAAAACCCATTTAGCTGAGCAGTATGTGCTTAAAGGCTAATATTCTGACATAAACAATTAATAGTAAAACAGTAAGCAGTGTTTTCTTATATGCCTATGTGTTTTGCACAGTACTGTACCAGCCGAAGTTTACAGAAGTAAACACGCACTGCCTGTCAAACATTTGGAAAGGTTAACACTCATCAATGATAATTAATTTTCAAGACTATAACAAAGAAGTACAATATTCAACAGTGCTTTTTTAGATACATTTTTTAACAAAAACTTATTTTAACTTTAACTGGCAATAAAAAAATAAAATCTCCAATTACAGCATTTAGAAATGTTGGGACATTTCAGTTAAGTGTCCTAACAGTTTTTACAGACAGTATGCTCGCAAGTTTGCAGATGTACAATCAAGTGACAGCTTTTTTGGAGCTATTTAACCAAACTGTCATATTGTTTGTGTTTAGCGGGAGATGTTACAAAACAAGAAAAGAGACCTGAGAGAAAAAATCCTCCTCAGAGACACAGAGGACAAGCTGAGAGCCATCAGAACGTGTCCCGCAGAGGAGGAGGATGAAGGTACAGCTCATTGATTCCTTTGCTGGAGGACATGTGCTTTTATTCAGCATAGGTGTGTAAAATCGTGATATTGAACTAACAGTCAAATTCTCTTTCAGCTCTTCCCTCAGAAGTTTTAGAGGAGATTAATGAGGTGCAGGAACGAAGCCTCGCAGTGCAAAATCAGGAGGGCCTACGAGTCTCTTCTCAAAGTCAAAGATCATCCACAACATCCGCCGCCTCTGCTGAGTCTTCTGAAGAAGAGGAACGTTTCCCTGACAAAGATCACGTCCCCATCTCCAAGATCCCAGAACCCTCCTGGGAACAGCCAGTGACTCTGGAGCTCCAGGCGGATGACTTCCTGTTGGATGCGGGGTGCGAGGTTGTTTCAGAAGAACAGGGGTCACTGCTGGAGGAAGTGCTGAGCTCCCTCAAGGGCCCTCTCGCATCAGGCTTAGTGCTGGAGCCTCACAACAAAGTGCTGGAGTCTCGGGACAAGGTAAAACTCACTGACTCACCTTAAATTCCATTACTCACTGCAGTCATTTGATGTAGTAAATACTCCTGAATCGCAATTAATGTTCTTCAAGCTTTACACCTTGATCAGCAATAACGTGATTGTAAATATTTAAAAAATAAAATAAAAATAATAATAATGTGTTTGTCTCAATACTTGCTTACCTTAGAATTCAGTGCAATAATATATAATTGTGATAAATTACCGTAAATGATCAATCATAAATGATATTTTTAGCTTTTGTTCTAAGGGTGTAACGATTCACAAATTCTATACAATATGATCATGTTCTGATTTGCTACAATTTTCGTTACAGCTGAAAATTGCATTATGTTAATATTTTTAGAAGTGCTGTCAAATTTATGAAAGTCTTTATATAATACTTTATATAATATTGTGCTAGCCACAAGCTAGTATGTTAGCCATGAACAAACATACATTATTGTGCTTTTCTTTACCTGCTATCAAGTTAAATATTAAGATAAAGTAATATTTTTAGACCCTAATTTTGGGCTTGCTCATTTATTTGTCTTACACCTTGTGCAATATAATCACCAGTAAAGTAGTACTAAAATTTAAGCATGCTTTATTTTTACCAGTGTAATGGCCAGTGTGTCCAAAGTTATGTGCAAGGTAAGGGTATGATTGGTGAAATACTCACTCAGCTATATCTTGTTCTACCTTACCTTAGGTGGAAGATGTGCTTGATATCCAGTCTGACAGTGACACTACAGACCCCCCTGACTCTATGGATCGAGGCTTGACAACAGACAAACATATAATACCTGTAACAAACACACTTTCTGAATCAGATAAAGATCTGCAAGAGGTAGAAGAGCCTCCCAAGCAAGATGATGAACCAGAGCAAGCAGAGGAAGAGGAATGTGCCAAGGAAACCTCATTTGAAGACCATCAAGTGCCTGAAGCTGAGGTTGAGGAAGTAGAGTATGAAGGTGATGAAGACTGGGATGAAAGCAAGTACCTGAAGGAGGACGTGGATGAAGACATTGAGACTATGAAGGAATTTGTGGAGGAAGTGGCTGTGGAATTAGAGGATGAAAAAATGAAGAGAGAAAATGGGGATGAGGGAGTGGAGAGGGATAATCATGAAGACATAGAAGAAGTAGAAGTTGAGCAAGAGGATGAAGTGATGGTTCAGGAAAACAAAGAGGAAAATGCTGGTGAAGCTGTAGCAGAAGTAGAAGAAGAAGAAGAAGAAGAAGAAGAAGAAGAAGAGGAAGAAGAAGATGATGAGGCCAAAGACAGAACCCAAGATGAGGCATGTCCATTCAAGACTGAGGAAGAGCGTGAGACAAACATTGAAGCCGAAAACCTTCATGAATCTGACCAGTCGATTGAAGATAATGAAGATACTGACCTGGTCTCTAATCAGACTGAGATCCAGCCTGAGGATGTTCCAGCACAGGCACATGCCAATCAACCTTCCTTTGTGGTGACCACTTCTGTTGACCTCAGCTTTCCCAGTAGGGTATCAAATATCCCAAAGCAGCCTAAGGAGGAAGATGAGCATGAAATTCAACAAGAGGAGGCCAGTGAGCAGCAGGTCAGTCCAGCAGAACCTCAAGAAGGGTCTTCTGAAAGTACTCAGTTGGCTGATGTCCATCCCGAGTTCCAGGAGGCGATGATTGAGAAGCCCCAGCCAAACACCACTGAGAGTCGACCTCGTTTTACCGTCGCTCCTGCCTGGCATTGGTCACTGTCCAGCGGCTCTGCCAAGGAGTCGCCCCAGGATGTCTCAGTCTCTGTAGCAGAGGAGGAACCTCAGTTCAAAGAATCCCTGAGCACAGACCAGCCTTCTGATTCTGTGAAAGCTGAGCGTCCAGCCAGTCCGCTCCGCACTCAGAGTGTTCCGCTGCTCCCCATCCAGAGAGAGAATGAGGAGCCAGCCCCAGAGAACCCTTTCGGAGTTCGCCTGAGAAAGACTGCAATTCTGCACCGCTATGCTTCAGAAGGAGAAAGTCCCAGTGCCAGTCCCACCACACAAACAGAGCCAACTGAGACACACCAGGCCCTGATACTGGACCAGCTCGCCAGAAAGCCTGCCTTGCCCAAAAAGCCTGATCAACAAGTGGATGGTATTGGTGTTGTGAAGCCCAAAAGAACTTCAGGTAGCCCATGGTGTTATTGTCTGTAGCCCTTTCCAATCCAAGGATATACCAATACAGTGACATCTGAAATGTCCCTAGCAATAATTTTAAACAAAGAATTTAAATAAAAACACTGTTTTTGGCCAGAGTTTGACAAACAGTTTACAGTTCTGTTTCCCTACTGCGAGTCCCACCTTCCTAAACAAGTTTTGGGCTTTGTTGTTTCTTGCTAACATGTGATTGGCTAAAGCTCAAACACACAGACGTTTGGGGTTGATTCAGTAAGAGATGGTGTAACGATACTCAGAATGTACAGTAAAACCCCATCGTTGTATGTATGATGTGGAGATAGTTAACATTGTTTTATGCTGAGATTGAAATTTACTTCATGGTTCCAATCAGGTGACAAACTTTTTATGTAACATTACTGCTATACATTCAGTAACATCGGTTAATGTGTACCTGTTGGTTAGCTGAGATTTTCCTTTGCATGACCAGCTACAATTTATCTTGATCCCTCAGATGTATCCACAGATTTGTCAAAATATTTTCAAATGTTAGAAATCAGAGTAATTCTGAGCTGTTCGAAATAGTTCATTGTTGAGAAACGAACCAGCTCTGATTTATTTACAGTAGTGGTAAGGGGTTATGATACAAATCGTCATTTTTATTTCAGTGCTTTTTCGAATGTCCTGTGTGGACCTTTTAAATATGAATGGATAAAAAATACATTTTAGGCCCAATTCTTATCTCAAGACTATCATAAAATAACCTCTCAGGCATCCTACAGAGTTTTCATGAACAATTTGTGCACCAACTTTGTGTGAGGTATCTTTTTGAGGCACTAAAAGCTTCAGACATCTGGTTCCATTCAGACAAACTCTACTCCACTATGAATGGCTGTGTTTACATCTGTGAGTGGCTCTGTTTACAATGATCTGAGGAATTTTTCTTTTAAATCATTTTAAGGGGGTTGTCTTTATTTGAAGTGCCCTGTGTGTTTGTTCCATCCCCTTGAGATCATCTTTACAAAAATGTCTTCCACAGAGGGTCTTTTGTATTTCCTACACCTTCTACAATAAATTCAGCGATATTGTTCAGTAAAAACAATTCTTTTAAAAACAGGGACTCAACAGGTAGAGGTTCCAAACATCCATGTGCAGAAACATAAAGGTTTTAACATAAAACATTTAAAGATATGCTGTATCCATGAATGTGTAGATAAACAAATAATAAGCAAAATATAAGATAAGATATCTACCTACAGATCCAATACTAAGGGGCAGCTCAGCTATTTAAGATGACTCAGTATCAATTACAGCATTCAGGCCAAATTATTGTTGGGAATAATGTATCTTATAAAATGTTCATGGTGTCTGTGTTTGATTTGGAAGCGCTGAGTTGGTGTGATGCTTATTTTTACCACGTTTTGGTGTTTACAGATGCAGCCAAAGCACCTGTGGAGAACACGGATCCTCCAAGCTGGATCTCTGTGGCCAGACAGAAGCAGAAGATCTTCAGCTCTCTGGAGGAATCACCAGAAAAAAAGGTGCATATGCTAACACACCAGATTACTGAAAATGGCCTCTGTCACTGAGGGCACTAATCATTCTGGGGCTGTAAGAATGACTGGAATGTCTGATTGAAATGAACTGCTCTATTCAACCCCATGACTAGTTTGGGTTTAGTCAGTCTATACAAATAATTAACAGATGCTGCAATAGCTGTCCAGTCTCATGGTTTATTTGTGAGAGTCACACTTTTTTACTTTGCTGAGATCTCGCACCCCTGACTCTCTCATGTTATCGCAACCCTAAAAAAAGAAGATCTCACAAAATCGACGTGCTGCAAAGTGTCATCACAGCCAATAACAGCAAATACTGGAGTCTGCTGTTTATTTAGATTGCACCTACTATCTTTACTGGCTGATACAGCCTATGCAAATTGGCGAGTATGTGTTGATTATGTGTGCTGACACTGAAGCTAGTTACCAAAATGGATAATAAGCAAAATCAAGCTGTGGCTGAATGGCCCGAAGAGACAATAAGGAAACCTCCTGAATAGAGTGTTAAATTTTATACTATTAGGAAGTAAATGGTGGTACTGGAAGTGATTGGAACATAGGGTGGGATTAATTTGGTGAAGTGTGTGGGTATGTTGCAAATTTCCCACCTGTGGGACTAAAAATGTTTATCTATCTTGTCTTATATCGTGCATGGTGCGGGTCATTTTAATCCTGATCAGAGTAGCAGGAAGGCCCGCACAAAACAGGGCAAAGTAGCTTAGACACCTACACACAGATTCCTAATCCTTTGGTTTATTGGTCAAGCTCAGTGTCTGAGTTTTTCTGCTGGTAAGTTTGACACACTGTCCTCTGAATGTACCTGGAGTGATGTTCCTTATCTCTTACTGCTGCTCTTAATAGGCCTCCTTCATTCTGAACTGGTTTCCTAACCAGCAGAATTTCGAGGCAGTTCCTGTGCAGGCATGCTTGGCATTGCTTTGGCTACACTGCCGGCCCAAGCAACACAAAAACACTGTTTATTATTCTTCTTAAGACAACAATCACTTATAATCCAAGCATTCATAATACGGTTGTTCTTTCCATGATGTAACTTGGGAAATATGTGGCGTGGTTAGATTTGGGGAATGCCAAAAGAGTGCTTCATATCTGCTCGATATCTCAATCGCATCAGACCAAAGACAGTCGCTTGTGTGAGTTGTAGGTATGTTTAAGTGTGTAAAGTATCATTGTGAACTGGTTTTCTTACTCTTCCCTTTCTCTCCTCTTTTAGGAGGAATTCAACCAAAAGGGTTCTTTGCCTGATTTATCGATTCCAATCGCCAAAGATCATCTAAAACCTGTTGCTTCACCAGTTAAAGGTAATGATGCTGCTGGGTCAGATTCTGCAGTGTGTTTGGATGTACTGGCTTGAATTCACTGAAGGTTATTCTGTTCGGTTATTCTGAAAGAACAGCAACAGCGGAAAGCAGTCTGTAATCCTGTTATGGGACAGCTTTGAGGACAGCTCACAGGATGCCAAATGTGTTGAACTAGACATGAATATGAGAAAATGCTGCCCTCTCATGGAAAAGTGTAGTAAAAACTCATATTTTTGTTCAGCCTTACTTGTGTATCAAGGGTGTCTAATGTCCTTTGGAATAGATTAATGAAATGACACTGAATAAATGCAAAAAGGCACACAGAACAGTGTAGATTTTGAATGCCGGATTGACATGTTTTGTTGCTTTTGAAAATAATTACAAATGATCTAACACAGACCAAATTTTGATGCTGCAGTTTTGTAATAATGTTGATTTGATTGTGCATTGCCACCACACATCGCGCCCCC
>JBBMFX010000030.1:11139197-11158729 GCA_037832545.1 Rhabdalestes septentrionalis | reverse complement strand
TGTTTCCCCCCCCCCCCCCCCCCCCCCCCCCCCCCCATTGGTGGATAGACAAAAAGACAGATAGACAGATAGATTTGTAAGATCATGCAATTTGCTTATTAAAGGGGATAGTTAGATAGACAGACAGACAGACAGACATGAAAGGGTGTTATCTACTTTAGGAGAAAACTTATTTAATTACATAAGCAAAAATATAGTATTTATCGCCAGCACCAAACCAAAAAAGTGTAGAAATAACAGTTTTTTGTCAATAAAGGCTTAATATATCACACTATAGTTTTCATGCATGTTTTTTATTCTTTAACCAGTGTCCTGCTCCTTGGAGATTTCCAAACCAGCCTTAGTGGAGAAGGAGATCAAGCGGACCATCAGCCACCCGGCTCCAGCTCCTCTAGCCCAGGATGAGCCTCCCTGGCTGGCTCTGGCCAAGAAGAAAGCCAAAGCCTGGAGTGAAATGCCACAGATTGTGCAGTAAAAGCTGCTGGGAAGCCTGAGCCTGCGCACCCCACGCTCCTGTAACGGATGTTTGCACGCACAGATAGAAACGCATCCCAATAAATGTTTATCACCCTTATTTCCACAAAAGAACACAGATACACAGACTTGTGGTGGGTGTACGCAATATAATCTGATTCACCGCTTTGTCGCCTCGGGCCTCAGAGATCGTACCCTTAAGAAGAATGGATCTGACGGAAGGTGGACAAGTAAGGTTACTAAGATCCATAATCTTTTGTCTTTAAGTTTCATCTTCAGACCTGAACACCTACAAATAGGGAAAAACATCCTGAAGGTTTTAAAAATTAACTTGTCTTAAAACATAAATTAAATTATCTTTTCTTAATTTGTTTCTCTTTTTTTTATCCAACAGTACATTTTTTTACAATCTCTTCTAATATGTAAAAAAATCTTTGATGGACAGTGTTGTTTTGTTCACAAAAGGAGCAAGAAAAGAACTCGAACTGCCCTCCTTAAGGAATATATATGATAATTATCCAATATCCTTCGTAACTGTGGTCACAGTAATCGTGTTCGGGAGAGTCCGAAGGTGTCTTTGTATTTATTTATCTCTTTCATGTATGTTTTATGTAATTTTGTTCTATTTTTGTATTACCTTTCTGTGCACAGTTTTACGACTTGTACATAAAAATCTGAAGAGAGCTTTTCCGTCTCCTTCATTTCATCGACCAGCCGAAGGCTCATGTGTCTCTTTGATCTACAGTTTGTTCATTCTTGTGCATGCATCAAATAGGATGAAAAAATAAAAATTAATCCTGCTCACGGCTGTAAGTATAGGTGAACAATTCAGGTCCAGAATTTTGTGCCGACCACGTGGTTTAATTAGCTCAAACCAGCAGGTGGTTTAAACAAAACCCTAGAGCGATTTTTTACTTTCTGCATCTGAATTGTCCGCTTCTCAATATTAATCTTAGGATTGTGCATTTTAGGCCCAAATTGGGCTTTGCATGTACATGTTGGGGGTAGCTGGTGGCCTTGTAGTTAGGGAGATGCCCCTGTGGTGGGTTCAAATCCCAGGAATGCCAGTGGCACCACTGAGGTACCCTTGAGAAAGTTACAGTCCCCACACATTGGTGCCCAAGCGCTGTGTTCCTGGCTGCCCACTGCTTCACTTAGTGAATGGGTTGAATACAGAGAAAGAAAATCACACTGTGTGCTGTGACCTGGTTTGTTTATGTGTGACTATAAGGGGCCACTTTACTTTTTAATTTCCTCACATTTGTGTTAAAACACATGTTTCCAAGTCGTGGAGATCCCAGAGAGCTCTGCACATGTTTGACTTGCATATTCTACACACCCAACTCCAGCACAACAGGAGTTTGTTTGTTAATGAGTTGAAACAATACACTTGGAGACGTGAAGAATATAAATGAGCTTGATGTGGGGTTGCCAGGACGGGGATGGAGGTCCCAGTATTAGATCATGTCTGTGGATGGATAACAAATTCAAATGCTGCCACAGCACCCAGATTTATTACTTTGCTGACTGATTGAAAATAGATACAGACATTTCATGTTCCAATTACTGATGGAATGATTATCATGCATTTTGATGGTCAATTTCTTTACAGCCACACTGTACCCATGTTCTTATTTCAGTCATTTATTATTTCTTCAAAAACAAGCACCAAACAACATTTCTGCAAAACACACTGGTGGGAAAAACACTCCTAACAGATAAAGCATTCAGAATATCTTATAGTTCCATAGATAGAATGCCGAAATAACATTACTCCTTTTACAGACTCAACAAACATCCCTAGAGTCTAGACCCCAGAGTCCCAGCACTTTTATGGCCGGGACTGTTTTTCGAATGTTCAGCGCAGAATAGCAGATTTTACACAAAAGCAGATGCTTCTGCTGTCAGGAACCACATGTTTATGAAGTTAACAGTCCAAACCTAAAGGAAATGTACCATCTGATAGAAGGTGGCCTTGACATGTGAAAGAAAGAGTTTGCCCCATGTAGATTTCATGCATCAAATAAATGGACTGTACCTGTAAACACTGCATGAAATACTGTGATCTGAAGAAGTTTACCATTATATCACAAAAAATCACAAAAATATTGATATATGTCTTGTTTTAAAATGTGCTGGGCGTTTGAGGGGAAGACCAAGATGGAAAAGCCCAAGGCTGCTGTGAAAGAGTAGGAATAGTTTCAAGTTTAATCTTAAATGTGTCCTCTCAGTGAGCTGCCTTTCATTATGTACGTCTAAAATGCAACTCAGATCAGCTGAGATTTTCTGATTATGTACAGCGTTTAGCAGACGCTTTTATTAAAAGCAAATTCCATTCTCTAACTACAGGGGGCAGTCTCCCTGGAGCAACTTGCTCAGGAACCCAGTGGTGGCGTGCTGAATATGGGATTCGAACTCATGACCTCTTGGTCCAGAGGTAGATATCCTGTCCACTACTTTTCTAGTTTATCTTTCCAAAATAGTTCATCTTTCAGTGTCAGCAATTATTACATTAATCTTATGATCATTCTGCAGTAACAAATTATTATTATCTAATTGGTTCAATGACTCATTGAACAGGCCTGATTGATGGGCTTTTGGCTTTTTATTATTTAGCTTTATTTTATTTCAAGAGAGAAAATGGAGTGTGTGAGCAATCATGTGAGGATTTATTGCTACTCTAGCACATTTTTTAATGGTCTTCAATGACGGAGACATTCCCAGCAAACTAGCAGTTAATGAATCCACAGCAGACTGTGGCTCTAGTCTATGTGACAGTTACGTGTTTATTGCTCATCCTGAGGCTCAATTGCTGACTCCAGCCAACCCAAACCAAATAATTAGGTGTCACTTAGCTGCTCTGTATATTAAACTGTAACAGTGCAAAACAACAGGCCTCTATTAAAGGGTTTGGAGGCGTGTTGCATCCATATCTTACATCCATTAAAGTTCTTCACCACCACATCCCATCAGGTGGCCTCTGCTTCTCTGACTCATGAACAGTGAGAGAGAAATGCATCAAACCTTAATAAACCTAGCTCCAAAAATCATCCAAAAAGGAACGTTTGGTATAATCTTCAGATTTATGCGCAAGTTACTTGAGAACATGCGTCCAAAGTGAAGCTCAAGGCACTGGTCTTTATTACTATTCACCATAAGTAAGTCTTGCTTTCAGAACATTTGTGTAAAGAATTGGGAAAAACTGTAAAACACTCCATTGTTTCAAAAGAACAAGATGGTGAGCTAGAAAAAATTGAGTGTCCAGAAGTCTCCAGATGGATGATGATATAATATCAGGATGATATTATTATATCAGGATATTTGATGTAAAATGTTCATTTTATTGTGAACACTCTCTACTGGTCTCATTTTTTATTGTTTAAAAACAAAACACAGCACTGTGAAGACGACTGTCAGTCCTAGTGTTTTTTTTCCTTTGGTTGACGACTCCACATACTTAGATTTCACCAATTCATATCAAACTACAAAGCTGATACTGAATAAGAAGATTTGTGAAATTGTGGACCAAAGTTCTTTTTGGGCAATAGCTCGCCCGCTGTTTCGCCAAAAATGATAACATTTGAAATGTAAGTGGACCACTGGGAGGCACATGACTCTAGCTCATGGCAACACATTTGACGAGTAGCGCCACCTACTGAATAACATTAATACACAAATTTAGCATTCTGCCGAAATCTGGTGTAAATATTCAAACTGCACAAATATAAACAAAATGAATTTCAGGTAAGTTCACTACACACCTAAACCTTCACACACTGGCTTGACTAATGCAGGCTGTGGGTCCCCAGTCCCGGAAAGAGATCCCAATCCCAGTAACACTCTCCACAAGCACCCTGATAAATCTTGAGATGCCAAATGCCATCATTTCTGCTTGCCGCAGGTTACAACTACTACAGCAAAGCTTAGAATTGAGCAATACTGACACACAAGTGAAAGTCAGACTTTAAGGGGCTGCACACACACAATTATTAGTTCTTCTCAAATCTGAAGCATCAAACAATGCAAAATATCTTAAGGGGTTTTAATTTATTACAAGTATTTTATGTTTGGCACATATCCAATATTTTAAGTCATGGGAACCAAAGAAATAAAAATGAAAAAATACATTCAGTTTTCCTCATACACCACATGTAGCTGAGCGGCCAAAATGGCAGGCAAAATCCACATAAGCAACCAAATATGACATTTTTTAAAGGTGAACTGCACAATATTATGGTAAAAACAAACTGAATAAAAGTAATTTGATGTGAAATGTTAGAGATTCCAATTTCTTCACAGTGGTACCAATACAAACCAGAAGTCCTAATGTCTAGTTTTCTATCCTGTCAAATGTGACCAGTAAAGCGTCTTGGTTTTTGGTTTTTAATCGTTCTATGATCATTATGAAATTGTTATCCTGAAATAAAAGGCTTTATTGAAGCATCAACTTATGTCAAAAATTATTATAAAAATGTCTTGGCCACCAGCGAGTACATTCATAACCATTCATAAAAAAATAAACTTTCTGTGAGGTAGTTTTCAGAGGTGTCTGGTTCCTATTACCACCACGTAATTTCTATTCTGTAAGTTTATCTTGAACGGAGCATCATGTCAAAAAAAATAAAAAAAGACTTAAATAATAAAATACTTGTGCAGTAAAATCCTAACAGGTGAAGATTAAGCTTCAGTTCCTCATTGGCTATTTTAGCGCAGCAGAGCTTCAGAGCAAAACGGAGGAACAAAGTTGACACCAAACATAAACTGGCTGATGGACAGCATGTGGAGTTAGAGGAAAACTGTACTTTTGTGTAAAATCTAACTTAAACTAACATCTTAATCTAAATGCAAATCAACTTTCAGCAAAAATGAGACCAGAGATCCACAAGAAATATTTCCCCACCATTGTAACACACCAAAACACAGTTTTATTGCAGTGCACCATGTCCTAATGTTTATTATAACGCTCTTCTCCTTTCCTTCATCTCCTGTTTGGTTGAGTAGGTTATCACTCAGTTTTCCTCTTCTCCATCACTTTGACTCTTCCCTCGAGGGTGTTCAGCCGATCCTCCAGGCAGGCCGAGTTTGTTTCATTAGTGGCTCCGGCAGCCACCGTCAGCACAGCACAGGCAATGACCAGCAACAACAGCCGCACTGCTGTAGTGTCGGACGTGGCTGTCGGGTCACTGATGATCCGGACAAAGAGCCAGATGACGACGATGGCCTTCAGGAGCCAGAAGATCCTCCTTAGCAAGGCAAAGCCAACTCGCAGCACAGCACACAGCAGCCAGTAGCCAATCACTCCCAGCAGAGCATACTTAACCACTGAGGACACACCCTCAGGAGTGAAGTGTGGGATGGATGCTGTATCTGGAACATTAGAATAAAGGATATAAATGTTAGATGGTAAATTTGTGTGCTCTGGGTTACAAAGGAGTTAGTCACTAAAGGCCTCTGTCTCCATGTCATGGTCAGGTCATATGGTCACAGGAGCCTGTGGTCCTGCAAGTGATTGAGCGTTCAAGATTCTTGTCACAAACACTTTTAGTTATAAAAGTACAACATATAGAGAAAAAAAGCGTGAGTTGACCCGTGAGACTGTGTAATCAAAGTTATCAAAAAAAAACTGTATGGACAAAAGTACTGGGACACGAATGTTTTTCAGGGTTTTGGGCCAGAACCTTCCAGTGAAGGACAAACTTAATGCTTCAGCAGACCAAGACATTTTGGTGGGGCGACTAGAAAACATTATTGGATAAGAAATGAATCTGCCACTTGGGTGTGAAAAATGATGCAATTTAAAATATATATTTTCATGTCTTCCTAAATATCTTGAAACCATTAAGAAAATTTAGACTGACTTGGACCTATTTTTATAATACACCATCCATCAAAAAAAAACTTTCTTTGATGGATGGTCGTGTTCTCTACACTGCATGAATTTTATTCATGTCTAGTCCCATAGAAATGCTCCAAATAAAATCAATTTCTACTAACAAATATTCAAATGTCTGTAAAGTGACTTAAGATACTTGGCCCTGTTCTTTACATTTGCTACAGAGACCCATTTCAAGTGCGTTTCCCTCGTTCAAGTCCCTTGGTAGGATACTGCTAACGATAAAGTGGGGATAAAGTGTGACATTAACAATTTCATAAAAAAAAAACAATTCTGGATGAAAAACTGAATATTAGCCTCTTTTCAGTACATTTTACAGCATTTAGCAGACGCCTTTTTATCCAAAGCGACTTACATTCCTAACTACAGGGGACAGTCTCCCTGGTGCAACTTGGGGTTTAGGGTATTGCTCAGGGACCCAGTGGTGGTGCTGGAGGTAGGTTTCGAACCCAGCACCTCATGTTCCAGAGCCCTTGTAAAACCCACTGAGCTACCTCCACCCAGTATATTTTTCTCAATTTTTTGTGTGGTGGTCGATTTTCTAAATATAATATAAGCCTTTACATTTCATTTTCAATCTGTTTTGTATAATTTTTGTGAATGGGTTTTGCAGTATAATGTCACATTGGACAACGATGAAGCCAAATTTTCATTAAAAAAAACTGTATATCTGAGCTATAAGCAAACCATTTATAATTGAACTAAAAACCTCTCTGCAACCAGCACTGTCCATTTGCCTCCCCCTCAAAGAACTGAATTGCTTTGGATCATTTTTGACTCTGCCTGTTGCACTAAACTGAGGCGTAATGTGTCCTTGTGCTTCTGAAAGTCATAGCAGTAAATAGATACACTGTTTTATAAGACAACACTACCCTGAGTTTACAATAGCTTTAAAAACAACCTTTAAAATATCACGGCACAAATAAAAGTGAGTGTTACTTTCTCTTTCACCAGCTCAGCCTCATAATTAGAGCCTGCCTTCGCATTCCTGTCATACTGAGACGTCGCAGTTTCACACACTCGGAGAGAAAATCAGTGGTTTGGGAGGTCCTGACTGTCCCCTGGGGCGGTAGCAACATTCTTTCACTTGTTTCTTATGCAATTCCAGACCATGAACCTGCCTGGGTGAGAGAACTGCATGAAGTGTACTTTCACTAAGTACTGTTGTAATATGGCCTATATATATATATGTGTGAACCTTCTCTCTCAAAAAAAAAGTGCCCTTGTTAAGGAAAGTAAAACCTTGAGCCACTTGCCTCCCAGTCCAGTTGCTCGGAGAATCTCAGACACATAAACAGCGATGACATTCAGCCCACTGGCAGCACCTTCCGCCACGAACTGGAGCACCATCTCCACAAACTGCACAGGGGAGGAGAGAAAAGAGAAGAGAAACGGAAGGAAAGAGGGATTCAATCAGTGACGTGTCCAATCCACATTGACAGCATGGCAGAATGGAGTGCTGAGAATGGGGTGGGTCTCAGCTCCACCAAGATAAGAGCAGGGCTTCAGAGATCATTAACCTCGCCTGGCCACACAACAGGATTCAAAGAGCGCTCAGGTCCCATAAACCCCATCAGGCTGAACCACATTTGGATTTGTGTGGATAAAATACATTCTCTCCCTTGTACCTATGCTTAAAAGCATTTCATCAGGAATATCTACCAAAAATACGTTCACTTTGTGGGTTTATAATAACTGACTGTTTCCCGCACAATGTCTTATATCTACCTTGCCCATCAATGGAAAGTGCTGGTTTCTTTTATACATTTTCAAACTTCCACCATTTACTGAAGATTTATGTGGAGGGGAACGCTGAAAGTTGCTAATTGTTTTTATCTTTTGTTAACGTTCCACCAGGACCACCACACATTAGGTATTACCATTCTAAGCAACATTCTGACACTAAAATGATACCGGTTTGGTGGCAGGTGTTGCAGTTACGCATGTGTATGTGGTACTGAAACACTTCAATGTCACTGAAAGGTTGAGAATAGTCAACCGAGCAAAAATAACCAGAAAATGTCCACTAATGAAGGAAAGGTTATCCACAAAGGGTCAGTGGGTGGTTGGTTGTTATCATTCCAAACATGCATGGCCTGCAGTCTTAAGACTGATTGCTACTGATTCACAGTAATGACAACCTGTAGCCATGACACCCCTTGCATGATAAGTTGGACAGTCCTCCTAGTTCTCATTCCTGGTCCTGAAGCCCCACCAATCTACACGAGTCATTAGATTCCTGCCCCCAACACACCTGATTCAGCTAATTGGCCATAAATGAGTCTTAAATGGGTTGAAGTGGGGTTATTAGACAAGAAAAATCTGCTGGGCAGAGGGGTCCAAGCTTGCTGGCCATTATGCAGAGAATGTAACACGAATGTGCCTGATACAATTATTCCAGTTCAACACATTATTCTGCTATGCTGAGACCACCCAAATAATCATTCATGGTCCTGGGGGTTCATGGCCATTTTCATTGATGGACTTGGCCAAGGACAACAGTGTAGCAACAGATGGCATATAGTCAGTAATTATATTCTAACAAACCTGATGCAGCAATTGTAGATACAAAGAAGGGGTTCTATTGTTTAATGATCTGTGGAATCTGCAGGTTGTGTTATTTATGTGTCGTGTCGTGGAGCACAAGCACAATGAAGGGTCTGTAAAGGACAGAAACTTCTCAGAAAGACAGCTGAATCCTACACACACACACACACACACACACACACACACACACACACACGAGACAAGCAAGCACTTGACACTGCGCACACTTACAAATATACCATCCTCTCCGATACAAGGTCAGTTGCTGGCCCGCTACACCGTGTGGTATTTAACACCTGTTACAAACACACACACTAGTCTATGCAATATGACAGATGGCCAGCTGGAGTAAATAGAATTTCTGTCTGCTTGAGTACAATACACTAAAACACCTGTTGCTTTCATTTCACACTGGCCAGTGCAGCCACACGCTGAACGCTGGGCCGCTGTGCACAATCTCTTACCGTGGAAATAGCATTGAGGTGGTCTGGCCCAAACACTGATTCAAGGTAACCTACTGCCTTCTCGGGCAGAAAGAGGAGTAGGAGTTCGGTGAGGGGATGAAGGGGGTGGGAGGGAGCACAAGGGAGGATCAAATAAGTGCAGAAGTGCAGAGGGGTGTGAAAAGGGGGTTAAAGAAGGATTAGTGGAGAGAAGACAAGATGAGAGAGGAGGAGGGAAAATGAGGACTCAATTCATACGCTCTGCATGACAATGACGGTAAAATATCAAGAAATTAGTTAAGAGCCGAGTTAGGGTGACTGTAGGGGTGCAGGAAGTTAAGGGAGAAGATACCCCAAAAAACACAGTGGGTCCACTTTCAGGCAAAAATGAGCAACATAGTCGGTTTTCTTTCAGACTGACCTCTCTACACGTCTTTATGGCCTGAGCGCCAACCACAGACTCCACGTAGCCGAGCCCCATGTCCATGTACTGGGTGGCAGAGGAGGCGAAGCTTGGTGTTTCGGCACTGGAGGGCTCTTTGGGCGGTGAGGCGTACTCTCGGCACCCCGCAGTCACAGCCAGCAGCAGCAGCCCCAGTGATTTCCACCAGGTTACAGCACCAGTGTGGCAAGACATGCTCAAATCCTTTCTTTTTTTTCTTTTTCTTTTTTTTTTAAACACACCACACACAAAAACTGACTTTTTGGAAAATACTTAAAATATATAAAAAGGTACAGAAAATACCTGATTTTAAATAACGTTAAAAGTGTGCACTGAGGACAATGTAATTATTTAAGTGCTATAACTGGGAGGGATAGTCAACACTAAAAATAAAAAAATATTCCAAAAAACCTCGTCAGAGATTGAATCCTGTAGTTCCAGTTGACCCACAGCTCATTCCACTCCTCCGCGTTACTCCCACCACACCGGGCAGCAATTTAAAAAAAGCGACCCGCCGCTCGCCAAGGTCCCTTCACAGTAATCCCCCAGTGACTATATTAGGTATTGAAGAAGTTAAAATTAGCTCCAAGTCCAAAGAATAATCCTTACATTTTACAATCTATTTTAGGAAGAAATCTGGTGTTTTTTGCAGTAAAGCTGGTTACAAAAACTACAGCAGAAACGCACCTAAATCTTGCTGCTTTGTACCGAATGTTAAATTAGAGTTGCTCCCACAAAGCAGTCAAATCTGTGCTCGGTAAAATCTAGTTTAACAATAAAGCTACTGTCCGTCAAAACAAGGGGGAAAAAGCCAGGTGCTCCTTACTGGTCGCTTGTCCTCTTTTGACAAGTGAGCAGATCCTGATGGTCCTGAACTTGAAGCCTTGTAACCGGAGACTAGTCTGGTTTGTATGGTGCAGAAGAGTAAAGGAAGAGGGGGGGGGGGAGGCATATGGAGGATTAAACCCCAAACAGGGAGGAGTTCGCTCAGGCAAGGAGACCATACAGGGAGGGAACCACACTTCAGAAGAAGGACTACGAAATACACAGTTGGACAGCACTTTTAATGAATTGCAACATAGCAATTACTCCATTTCTCAACCATCATAACCAGGCAGATCTGAAATTAAAAAACAAAACAAAAAATTAAACAGTAAAAGTACAAAAAAGTGTCTAGGATACTCGCTTTGAATGAATTACTCAGCAGTCTATGAGGCAGTTGTTCAGGAATATCACTAAAAACATTGATCATGGTGCCAAGCCCTTGTTCCACAGAGGGCTATGAAGCAAAACCAGTTGAGGTGGAATGGAGAGCAAGAGCAAGCCGGAGCAGTTCCAGCCTGGGGGCAGCCACGAGATACGCACTCTTGAATTCAAGCTCAAGCTCTGGGCAGGCAGTCAGCTGAAGCAGTCCTCGGTCAGACAAGATATGTTCCTTGAGACCTGAACAGCTAACTTGCTTCAAGACCTGAAAACGTGATGGAATGTCGGGTTACAGCTGATGGGGTTTGTTGTTAGTAAAGAACCTCAGCAGCAGGACACCCTTCTGCAAATCCATCTACATCTAAGGAACACCACTCCAGTCAGGCAGATACGGTGTTGGCGCAGTGGGCCACTAAGCTGTGGACGTGGCGGGCTGTTGTTTTATCCAATGTAGATTCGGTGGAAGTCGTTGGCGCCGAATGCCGCATTACACTTGGGGCATTTCCGCTGGCGAGTGTCGTAGCGCGTCTTCACACACTCGAAACAGAAGACGTGGAAGCACTTGGTCAACACAGCATCCTTCACGCGAGAGTTGCAGCACGGACACGTCAAACGAGCCTGCAAGGAAGTGAAATGTTAATTTTCCAAGCAAGTTACGGTATGCAGAAATGTGATTTTGGGAGCAAAGCAAACACTTAGTACCTTGTATTCGTTAATTTCCTCATTAAGTATCTCATCTCCATTGCGTATGTTTTCAGCAGGTTTCTTGGCCTTCTCGATTTTCCGGCGAAGTTTGGAGATGTCCTCCTAATGGGTTAAAAAAATAAAAGTGAAAAGCTAAAATATGCTTTTCCTTTTTTGCCTGATTTCACTGCATGTATAGACAGTCTATCTGAACTTGTTAACCGTGTTAAATATTCTGTGCTATACTTCATATCCACAAGAAGAAATACAGCACTGCTCAAAGTGAGTTTTAGAAGTGTGTCTACCCATCTTCGTACCTGTGCACGGCGCGCGTTGAAGGATTCTTTCTCTCTGGAGATGCTGTTCTCAATCACCTCCTCTCTGACTGCATTCAGTCTTTGCTGCACTCCCTCCAGCTGAGATCGCACCTCTTCTGACAGCAAAGCAGATTCCTGAGCCTGCCATACAGACAGGAAAGGAAAATAGAGGCACAGGTACAGGTGGGAGTTAAGAAACGTTATAGGATATTATTTGGGGTACTTTCCATGGTCTGAATCAAGTCAAAACAGTTCTATATATCTGATGGGCTTAGGCATTTTTTTAATGTTATCTTTAGCCAAAAATGTGTGTCCAATATGCCTGAAGGATTTTCCTTATCAGTATTGTGGCATATATTACCAGTCTGGATTTTCTGCATTTGCACATTTTTTACTTAATATTTACTACAAATACTCTCAATATTTTTTTCTAACAATCTTTTCTACATTTATAGTGTTTTCATCATTTGAGAATCTTTATTAGTCACTATCTACCTATAAAAAGGCACCTAATATATTAATGAGGATCACCAACTTTTAAGATACTTAATCAGCTATTAAGTGACCAACTAGTGCATTTTAAGTTAAAGGTACACTCTAGTATTTGACTATCACCACACAATCAGTTAATAGGATGTGAGATTTACACTTTTACATATTCTCTCTGGTTATATTATTGTCATTTTAAATTTACAGTTCACTCAACAGCTTTCCAATGCACAATGAGAATAAATATCTGAAGTTTGTAATAAACTGCAGTGTCCAAAATCCTTTGACTGCATTGTGCTCCAGGACTTTTTTCTCCAAAGCACATTCATCTTTGTTTTTGAGGCTTGAATGTCGAATGCAGAGTGCTGGACTGCCAGTTTATGAGAGAGGGGTTTGGGTTTACCTTGCGTTTGTTCATATCTAAGGCTTGTGTGCGCAAGCCCAGCTCTCGTTCTGCAGCACTAATCGTGCCCTGCAGGAGGCGCTCTTTCTCCTCCAGCTTCCTCACAACCTGCAGCTGGGCATCCACCTACATTACAGAGGGGTCACAAAGACAGAACAGGAAACTTTGTAGTTTTATTCAAGCTTTGCCTATTCATATACTGCTAAGGACATCTTGGCTCGCTCACCTGGGTTTTAAGCGTCAGCAGTTGGTCCGCTAGCTCCTCCTTCTCTTCCTTCAAGAGTTTATGGATCTGATTAGATTTGATGCGCTCACTCATAAGCTTAAAGTTGGCATCATCTTTCTCTCTGAGCTGCTGCATTAGGCGGATGTTCTGCTCCTGCATGTCCTCAAAGGCCTGCCCGGTAACATCCATCTCACTCAGCAAGGCATCCTCCTCCTGACAAACACACATTACACCAACGATAACAATCACTAAACACGTAACATGTAATTGTCTACAGTGCCGCTGGCTTTTAATAATAGGCCTGCTTAATTAGGCTCACTAATGGAGTGTTGGTCCTATCAACTGAAGATTGCAAGTAGGACTTGGGGTTGCAAATAGCACTACGATGTTCTTTTATTACAGCATACACACTATTTTTTTATTTATATACACACACACACACGTACAGACTGTGAATCAGTGCATAATGTGAAATTAGTGCTGGTACAAATGCCATTTTTTGAGCTTCGAGTATTCCGTAGTGAAAGGCTTCGGTGGGAGGGGGCTGAATGTATTCTTATCTTGTATTCGCCATCTTGGTTTCAGAAATCCATATTTTCGAAGTAGAATTATAAATAAACAAACCGCTAAACACAGCTTTTCTTTTTCTGTATGCAGACTACACCAAGATATGATTAGTCTGACTTGGTCTTTCACACAGTCACACACCTGCTTAGCGAGGGACAGTTTCTTGTTGAGGATGTCAATCTGTTCCTCTACAGAGCGGATCTTCCTCAGAGCCTCCTCATCGGCCATCTTCTTCCCTTCCCTCCTCTCTCTCTCCTCCAGATCCCGCAGTCGCTGACGCAAATCCTCTGCCTGCCAAGCACAGTACAATAAATACATTTAATATACACACAGTTGACACACATTTCAATCGAACTGAGCACAGTCTCTAAAGTAAAATTTGACAGTTTTATGTCATGATGTTTTGTTGGCTTGCGTGTCTGTGTCTATTTTAAGAGTGACTTGTTGTTTGCATGTCTATACCTCAGCCTTGGCCTTTTTCTCTGCAGCCATGAGCTGCACTTTGTCCCGCTGCTCTTTTGGTGCAGAACGATACATGTCCAACAAGAGCTTCATCTCTCTCTGGGACTCCTGGGCCTTCCTGCATCATGATCATCATTTTAAAATTCATCACTTTATCCCCATTTTTAGACACAAACAATTTTGCATTCAATACTGTCTCAAAATGAAAATTCTTGGCCAAAACAGAAACCCAAAATAAAAATGTGCAGTAAAGAAAAACAATATTGCAGCTTATTGCAGCCTACATACTGTAATAATTCATTGTACAGCATGTACATTTCATTATTTAGTTTTTCCTTACTCTCAATTCCAATACTGTCAATAAAGGTATAAACATGTTCCTTCTGCTTTTGTTGTTTATTCTGAGCGGGATTTCATTTTAAAAGTGGCATCAAACTTGTAACAAAGGGTCATGAATTTCTAGTATTTGAATTGTTGTTAACTCATCAAACTTAAAATCGAGACCATCACATTTTCCAAACTTTTTTTTTTGTAACAAGTTATCACCAGAAGGTGGCGGTTTGCCAATAGCCATTAACCAGTAAAACACGAAGGTGAAAACGAATGAATTTTTCTTCAAAGAATATTCATAAGATTTTACTTTTTGCTTACAATGTCCACCCCTCCCAAACGGCACAAGTCGATGCCCACTAAGAGAAGTCGACTAGTCGTGTGTTAATTTTCCTCTCTCTATGCGTGCGCTTGTGTACGCAATGCAATCTCTGCCTCTGATTGGCTGATGCTGACACGCGTTCTGTGATGTAATCAATTATTTTAGTCACTTTATAAAAAGGGCGGAATCTAAACACAAAACAACAACAAGATGAGAGACACGCAGCAGAGGAGACAGACACACATCACATGTGTGGAGATCCTTCATTCTAGTCACACAAACATCACAGTGACCTGCACAACCTGCAAGTCGGTGTTCAAGTACAGGAACAGTACCGGCGTTCTGCATGGCGTCTGAAACCACATTGTTAGCTAACATGGCTAACACTAGCACTGCAGGGAATCTTTCATCTCAGTGGCGCAGTGGCTTAAATTGTTACCACATTTATACAAACACTCACTTTGTACATGCATACTTAGGTTTACACACAAAAATGAAGTATACATTTTTACAAAAACATGCACCTATTTTTATTCTATCCTATGCTTTATTCCTAGACTGTATAGTGCACTATTTTTAGTTTTTGCTCTTTTTTTCCTGTCCACTTTCTGCTGTTACAATGCAAATTTCCCACTTGTGGGACAAATAATGGTTTCTTATCTTTCCCTCTTTCAGATGAAAACCTAGGTGTTTAAAAACCAAATTTCAGTGTACCATTAATTATTAGTCTTCATGCATTACTGTAATTATCATTAAAGTAAACAGCAGCTTACTTAAGGTCTACCCTAACAATCTTTAGTTGCTCCATCTCCTTCCGCTTGGGTCCTCCAACCACAGCGCTGCGTTCAGCCAGGGTGTCATCAGATTGGCTACTGCTAGTACTGGGCTTCTCCTTCTCTTCTTTGACTGCTCCACTCACAGCACTCCCACGAGGTGCCCTCTCTCGCTCTTTCTGTTCTTTTGGTTCCTTCTCCTTTTTCTCCTCCTTCTTCTCCTCCTTTTCCTTTTCTTTCTCTTTTTCCTCCTCTTTAACTGTTACTTCTGGTTCAGTTCCTGGTTCAGCCTTCACAGAAACTACTGGGAGATATAGACATCAGATATAAACAACAAATATGGATGCCTTTATGAATTTTGTGCAATAAACACAAAAAGAATAGTGCCCTCAAAGAGGTCTTACCAGTACCTGTGGGCGTGGCTGAACCATTATCTGGCCCCGCTTTCACTGTGTTGTCACCAGAGTTGGCAAGCAGTAAAGGGGAGGCAGTCTCTTCTTTTATATCCATCTCTGTGCTCGACTGTGACTGGACAGCAGGATTGCCCTTTGCAGCACGGAGCTATAAAGACAAAAACAGAATGAAATACTCTTATCTTAAACTTTATTCTACAAACCCATAACCAGGCTCATCCTCTTGGATAAAAGCACTCCTCTTTTGTTCTTTTTCACCTGGTTAAGCTCTTGTTGCGCTTCTCTTAATCTGAGTTTGTATTTGACCACCTCTCCCTTCATCTGCTGGTTGTGCGTCTGTAGTGTGCTGATCAGATGACGCATCTCTCTGTTTATTGGGCCTTATAGAGGGAATGTGAGGGGGGAAAAAACAAAGAAAGAGGCAAAAAAACAAATAAACAAAAAACATTTTAGTCTGAGAGAACAGAAGAAATGTCACATTCACCATGGTCACACTATGCAGTACAAGTCCAATTCACCTGCTTGCTCATTGGCGGCGAGTGTTTGCTCAAACTCAATCCTCAGCATCTCATACTCCTTCCGCACCTGAGCCAACGTGTCTTCCAGCTGGATAACCTCCGTGCGAACCTTGCGCTGAAGTGACACCTCATCGTTCTAACATGCACATGAACGGTTCCAATTTACTGATTTTAATCAAAATGATGTTCTTCAAAGAAATTATTCACAAATATATTTCTAGGGCAATGCCCTTACTTTTACCACGTACAATACAAAATCAGAGATAGACAAAGAAGGAGCACCTCCATGTGGTCAAGTTGGCGGAGGCGGGCGGCTCTGGTAGTGTTCAGCCGAGCTCTGGTCTCGTCCAGCTGAGCTTTGAGCACCAGAGACTCATTGTAAAGTACGGAGAACTGTGATTGTAAACACCGATACTCTGCAGTTTCTCTCACAAGACCTTCTGCTCTGCAGAGGAGTTCCATCTAAGACAAAAAGAAATACGGGGGAATTAGGTTATGGATGGAAAATTGGGATTTTATCTCATTACTGTGATACATTATTGCTTTTCTGAGAAGAGAGTACCTGAAAATAAAAACCTAATGTTTCATTAAGAAAAGTGCAGCACAGGTATATGATGTTCAAATAAAAATTTCAGTACCAGAGCATTTCATAGCAGTATGCAAACTATTACGTACGGTCTGTGTTAAAATAGAGTACAAGGAAAATGTCTTTCTTTTTATTGCCCACCCCTACTTTAACAAATAATCCATAAATAGGCAATATTACAGCCAATACTTGAATCTTACTCTACTTCTGTTTTTAAAATAACTGTATAGTATTTGGCATGTAACAGACTGAATGCAAGATAATTCTGTTGCCTATTATCAAGCATTTATCACTGCAATGGGGTGAACCTTTTTCCTGATATATTCATTTTTTTAAAGAGTGGTTTTCGAGAAAACACGCTTGGCAAGTGTGTTTGTGTATACCTTCATGTTACTGTTCTCCTGGACAACTGTCTGTAAGTCCTGCTGCAGTTTCTGGAGCTCGCTAAGGCGGTTCTCTGCTAGTTCCCTGTTCTCTTCCAACTCACTGTTCATCTCCTCAAACTGACAAAAGAGTGTGAGAGAAAGAGATTTTTAGAAAAAAGGGATAAGCCAGAGCAAGTTACCACATAAAGTGTCATGGGTCTTCACAATAAAATTTAAGCACTTGAATAGAAATTATTTGCACATGGAAGAACTGACCACATTTCTTTACCTTTCTCTTGTTAATTGTGATGGTCCCACACACACTGCTGGCCTCACCACACACCTTATAACCTTTACTGTTTACCTGGAAAACAAAAATAAGACACACATCTTAGGACCACACCAAGTACTTCTGCTAATCTGCACTGAAACAAATACATATGTAGTATTTTCACTACATAAAGAGATTAATAACAACATTTGTATAACAATTTGTGTATGCTTAAAGTCAGTTAAAATGTTAAATGCAAATAACTCATTCTATCATATTATTTTAATAAATTATAGTAATAGTAATTTTTGTTATTAGTGGTGGTAGTATTATTAGTAGAAGAAATGATTAGTATTACAGCTTTACATTGCAAATATTGTGTGAAAATATATATTAACATGGATACAAGCACACTTACTCTTTCCAGAATTTCTCCCAGGTGTGCATTGAGGCGGTTTTCCCGACGTCGAATCTTTTCTGTGTCCCACTGAAGCTCCTCTATCAGTGCCTGCAGTTCACTGATCCTGTTATCAGCACGACTGGCAGCACGGCCCAGAGAGCGGGACTGATACACATTTACAAATCCAGAGTCACTCAAACCGAAGCCATGCACCAAGCCTCATATACACCCATTAAGCAGTAAATGTCAAAAGTACAGATGCAGTAACTAATCACACAATGCTCACTAACCTCACTTGTCATGTGACTGTGTTTTTGCATGAGGTCATCAGTCAGCTGACGAAGGTGTTCGTTCTCATTTGATAGCAGAGAGTTGAGGCGGGCAGCAATTTCCCCCAGAGCTACATTTCCATCTACATGTTAAGTTAAGGGAAAAATGTTAATTCTAAGAGCCCCTACAAAGGTTGCTCCAGTGCAACAAGATCTGCCCCTTGCTGCATCACTCACCTGTGCCAGACCCCATGTCCTTTTTCAGTTGATCTACAGCGCTTTTCAAGTTCTCATAAATTTCTACCAATCGACTGGCCTGCTTACGACTAGACTCCACCCTCTCCTGCAGCTCCGCCTCCATTTCTTCACTGCTGCTACTGGCCAACATGGCAAGAAATGAAATTGCTCCTTCTCCTTGTTGACCTAAAAGAAAAGTTGCACATTCACAATACAGATCTGGACACTTGTCCTTAAAAAGTATTTTTCTCCACCAACAATCACTGTCCCATCGCTTTCCTCTGTGGTAGTTAAGAGCTCCACACTTATCTCAGTTTACAGCCAACATGAAAACACTGGAAGACGCAGTGTGTTTCTTCTAACATGGTGCATTTCTTTCTGGCCAATTATTAAATATCATACAACAAGAAACTGTAATGCAAGTACAAAGTCGATTTGTTTCACTTCATAGCTGTCCCTCACCTCTGTCCTTCGCTCTCTCCTGATTAGAGTCTCCATCTGGCTCTGGTGTCCCCGGCTTTAGGCTCCGGCATTCTACTGGCTGGCTGTCGACGGGCTCACTCACTGATTTGTCATAGCGGCGAGTAATTGAACGAATGTTGTCATCAAACTGTGAATTGTATTGTGGTGTCAGAAACAATATTCAAACCAAACTGTCATCACATATGGCTGCACATTAGGCTTGGGCGGATGAATGTCCGACCCACAAATGGCATGAGAAGCCTGCATTAACTCTGTGCTGAACTGAAAGGCTGCACCAAGATGGAGCTGGGGGATGCCGTGGTGAGCTGGACTGCTCTCCCCCAGTAAAGGAGCAGGTCGTGGAGGCTGGAGCTGCACGAATGGACCGTGTGTTCACGTGCTCGGAGGCTGAGAACACAGAAGCCGACGACCGCAA
>JBBMFX010000030.1:11119488-11131305 GCA_037832545.1 Rhabdalestes septentrionalis | reverse complement strand
CAAATGACAAAGCCCCAGTCCTTGTTACCACCCACACTCGAGCCTCTCTCAAACGATTCTAAAACCAAAACATCCATTTGCAGGTACAGTGCTGTGTACTCTGCCCTACAAAACATTTTCCAATTCAGCATCTGTCTCTGCATCCCCCCCAGAACGGCTTGGTGCCTATTGTTGAGCCAGAGATTCTTCCAGATGGAGATCATGACCTGCAACGCTGCCAGTACGTTACAGAGAAGGTGAGCTCGCTCCGGGGACGAGCGTGTTAAAGGCTCCCCCCCCCCCCTCCCCTCCCGCAGACTTTAGACCTGCTACATTCTTTCTGATCGCCCCTCTCTCGTCCCTTCAGGTCCTTGCTGCTGTATACAAGGCCTTGTCTGACCACCATGTGTACTTGGAGGGCACTCTGCTGAAGCCCAATATGGTCACAGCCGGACACTCCTGCCCCAAGAAGTACACCCCAGAGGAGGTTGCCATGGCAACAGTCAGTGCCCTCAGACGCACCGTACCTGCTGCTGTTCCAGGTAGTAGAGGGCTTTGGACTTTTGTACTTTTTCTAAAAGATTTTGCGAATAAATGATTTCCCATTTTCATCCATGCTTCTCTCCTTTTTCTGCCATTTTAGGCATCTGCTTCCTGTCGGGAGGTCAGAGTGAGGAGGAAGCTTCGCTCAACCTGAGTGCCATGAACCAAACTCCAATGCACAGACCTTGGAAGCTGACTTTCTCTTACGGCCGTGCTCTCCAGGCTTCAGCCCTCGCGGCATGGAAGGGAAAGACGGAGAACAGGAAGGCCGCGCAAGATGCCTTCTTCACTCGTGCTAAGGTGAGATTAAAGTTCATATAGGGACCAAAACAAGAACATTGCTTTCATCTCTGGGTGTTTTTTTTGGGGGGGGGGTTGCCAGTCCTTTCTTGGGCCTGTTTATTTGAATCTTGGGTCTGGGCTATATAAGAATTTAATTGCACAGAGAAATGACAAATGCTTTGAATCTTGAATCTTTGAGGATTGCAAAGTCTCAGACATTTCAGGAGCTCATTTCACTACATGATGTTGTATTTGTATGACTGTGTGAATCTTTATCTTGTTTCATTTTCTGTAAAATATCCAATGTGTATGAACAGCAATGGTAGAAAACTAAATCAGAACAAATAGACAAACGCACTGTAATGTGCTGTATTTGTCTTCATACACTTAACACTGCAGACAGTCTGGGGGGAGGGGACTCTTAATGGGAAAACAAATGCTGTGTGAAGCAGCAGATGCAGACCTGGCACACGGATGACACTCTTGTTTTTTGTTTTTTCCCCTCACAGATTAACAGTCTGGCATCTAAAGGCGAGTACAAGCCCACAGGCCAGGCTGACAAGTCAGCCACACAGTCCCTCTTCACTGCCAGCTATGTCTACTAGACCAAACATTCCTCTAAAATTGACTGGACCACACTTCATTAAACTGTGAAAGTGACCAAAACCTGTTCGAGGTAACCTGATCTTGTAAAACTCCGGATGAGCAGAATTTGAAATCACTTTGTCTTGAACTAATGACTAAATCATTAGTATAACATACAAAATGCCCTTCCTGATTTAAAGTGGATTTCACATTGACCTTGGTCTACACTGTAAGGCTCTTTTTCATTTTGAAATAAATGAAATGAATGTCCCCACAGCTGCTTATCTTTATTGTTCTCTTTGTAGGTGTGAATCTGAAACACCATACATGAGTTTATTAAGAGAAGTATTAGTCAAATAGCCCCCAGGTGAAACACTCAATGATAAACTAGATTTTGTGGATTGCCGTCTCCTGTTACAGCCTGCTGGCCACCACTAACTATCTTGTTGGGTTTGGGTAAAGATCTAATCAAAATTCTAATGTATCCCCCAATATGTTTTTCATTTTAAACATCTCATAGACATACAGCAACCACACAACTAGGACAGCACTGTACTGCATAAAGGGAGAACAAACAACACAATGTGTTTTAGCACAATATTATATTCATACAATAGTACCAATTTTTTTTGGGGGGGTTGCTTTTTTGTTAATACAGTAGACATTGGAAAGGAATTAAATGGGAAGCTTTAAGTGAGATGAACTTAAGTGTTCTTTTTCGTAGTGGCACTACTTTATCATTAAATACAAAATCTCTAATATTGCATTGTCGACCAGATTTCATGACTGCATTGTCTTGTCGACTTTGTAGCAATTCCCACCCCTAATGCTGCAACGGTCTGGCCACCATTAGTGGGTCTTTGTTCCTCACTGCAGCATTCAAAGCAATCCTGTCATTATAAAGCCTCTGTGTTTATACCAGCCAAATGCCAGGAAAACATGAGCTAGTAGTCCACTGTATAGAATAATTTGAGGGGGGGAGGTGTCTGGCTCAGGTTCTGGTGTCCAGCACAGTTTAATGGGTCTCCTCCTCAGACACATTCAACTGGCGAGGTGAACCAGGTGTTTCTGAACAGGGAAATCATCAGAATGTGCTGGACCACGGCCCTCCAGGACTGGAGTTTGACACCCCTGGTTCACTGTGTCGCAAAAAGTTGCTTCACTGTCTTGTACAGATCAGTACCTTTTTTTTTTTTTTTTTTAACATATTTAACATATGTAAGTAAAAAAACCCGAATTCAATACCATAATAATTTAGTTTTGCTGTATCTGTATAATACTGTGTTCAATTAAGTTTAAGATCGTGATCAGTTTAAAGTGCATGGATATTCAATGACATGTGACACACACCCACACACATAGCAAAACCTTTATTTACCAACTTTACATTTTAATGTAATAGAGAAGCAAACGTCTGACAAAACATACTGCTAATGTGCTAATTTACACAATAGGTAAAGATCGCAACAAATGGTTACATGGCTTTAAGCTGTGGGGATTGCAGACACATTTGTTTCATATTGCTTCAGTTGTTGCTACTGAGAGTGAATGTACACTCATATGAGTTGATATTTTATAAAGATCAAAAATTGTGGTGTCAGCTTGGGCTGAAGAATGTATATCTGTTTATCATGGTCATGATATTTGGTCTCTGATATGGAAATAAGCCTCTAACCCATCAGCTCCAGGTGAGTCACAGGGTGTTTTGGGGAATTACAGTCTTCATGCAGTCCAACAAAAGTCAAATTACATTGGCCAATCATTAATTGTCAAAGTTTTTTTTTAAAGATCCTTTTAAAAGGCTCATATTGTCCATATTTCATGTTTTTGATGTTTGTGGCGGTGTATACACCACAGATAATTTATAATGCAATCGTATATTACAATTTTCCAACCTGTGTTGATCTCTCAGAATGAATACTTAAGCTGTTTAACTTAGATGAAAGGTTTTATTATATGGCTAAATGTTGCAATTGCAATCAATAGCAGTTTTAATCACAATACTCGTATTTCTTCTATAGTGTGCAGCCCTAGAATCTGCTGACGTTTGCACTAGTGAAGTTCATGAGTACTGTTACTGTATAAGTAAAAAATATATTCTAAACCTTGCCTTTTGTATAAATGAAACTTCTTTGGCTCTTTTGGGCCTAGAGTACAACCAGCACTGTCAGAATTCGGAAACCATGTATCAAGTGGAGGAAACAGAGAATGTTACTGGTTGGGGGTCTACACCACATGAAAGCCTCACCTCAAATTTCTCTTTTTGTGAGTCACTTGAAACCAAAGACCAATTCAATGGAGGGAGTGTCAGTCATGGTTTGCAAGGCTCAGACTAAATAATGGCTTAACTGGCATCTTAAGTCAGCACATTTGTTTTTAACATCTACAATACTTCTGGGCAGTGTATTTTATTATTATTAAAGTTTTAAAAAATATTGAAAGTTGAACAACTGAATAAAGGAACTTGTGCTAGAAATGTTTAATGGGATCTGCTGATCCTGCAATATCTGAGACAGTCTATAATTCATAGGCACAGATTAGGTAAGGGCAATTGGGACATCTCCCCTTCTGTTTTTAGACATGGATGAAATGCCATTTTTTGCCTTTAGTATCACAACAAACTACCTACACAGCTTTAATCCACAATATTTTGTACTTATGCATCCCTCAGTCATGCTGGGCCTCTTACTCTACCTGTCTTGATAGCTAACCTGTTAGCTAGCTAGCTAAGCTCAACTGAGTAACATTTTAGTCAGAAAACTAAAACTACTATAAATGAAATATGAAATTGCTGTTCACATGTAGGCAAACAAGCTGTGCTACATAAATTTTTTCAAGGGTAAAACTCAGTTCCACTCTGTACAGTTATTATAAAATCAACAATTAGCAGTTGCTATTGCTGTGCTTAGTACAAAAGGGATGACTTGAGCATTTTGTGTAATTAATTAAATACATTTTCTGTTAGGAATATTGCTTACCATTAGCTCTTATTTACTTATGTATATTAGATTGAACACATTTTAACCTAAGTGGTGCTTTTAATGCAGATAAATACATCCTTTTAAATCCCTGCATGTAAATGCTAATACTCAGTATTTTATTTTGGTAATACACTAAAATACAAACTAAAGCTTTTGAATGCCATACAATGACAACAGCAATTGCATTAACAAATATAGACTAATTTTATAGACTAGGCCCTTTTCATCTGCTTCACATGCAGATCACGAGTAATTATTTAACTCCACTGCACGGTCAGTTTCAGGAAGTTAATTTAACACTATGAATTGAATATAAATGTTTGGTGTCCATTTTTACTAGTTCTGACCGAGCAAACAAAACAATGTTCATATATTGATATTGGCTCTGGTTTACCCACTCCTACTGCTATTCCTTTGATGAATTTTGCTTCTCTAAAGCCATCAAATGTGGACATTCACCTCTCAAATCACAGTTAATCAACCAACTAATCAATTTATGGATTTTTCTGTACTATTGTTGTGAACCAGTTCATCCCATTGTTCCAACTCATTACAAATAGAATGTATTTCTATAGGGGTTACCAGAGACATGGACAGAGTTTAATCAAATAAATTTTTATTGGCGACTAGACATTAACAACCCAACTACCCTAAGAATATACACATGCAGGAGCAGTATCTAAGTAGCCTTTTCACACTTACAATAAAATAGCACATTTGGAAGCAACTTGCTAATACAAAGGAAAAATGATGGTGTGCTTAAAAAAATAGGGTCTGGGTGCTTTTTAAACTACCCATCAGTTACCTGCAGTCGCTCCTGTGAAATCTGAGAAACTCTGTGAGCTTGGAAATAGAAAATGTGTGCTTAAACAGCAATACAAAAAAAATAAACATTGTTTTGTTGGTGATTACCATGAAATGATTATCTGAAGCACATTTTTCAATTACATTTTACATGTGATGAATTAAGACAATGTAAAATAACTATCAATCTCAAACCAATGTACAGTTTAGCATCAAGATCTAAGACAAAATAGGAAGACAGCCTATTTAGGGAACTGGGAAGTAACCTATAGTGGTCTTTTTGCCAAGTATGAGGACATACTGAGTCAGACCATATTAATGCACTGTGTATGATGTGAATCTAACCTGAGATCCAGACAACACAGAAAGCTTTAGTAAATGAATGCATTTAAATTGAATCCACTACTAAATTTGACATGAGATCATGGATAGTGCCACAGCAGATGATGCTGTGTGTGGTAACATACAGAAGTCCTTACAAAGCAACCTTGAAAACATTAAGACTTATTGGTCACAATGCAATCGTGCTACACTTGACCTTAGAAGTACTTTGGTCAGAATGAGATGCTGCTGTTCCTGATACATGAACTGCATGTGTTGATGATGATGATGATGATTCCAGTCACTGATATGACTAACACAGCATGTAATGTAAAAATGTATGCTAATATCAACCCTTCACTACAGCTACCTACAGGATTCTGAGGTCCTCCTACACCTAGTTACATCAACCGAGAATTACGTGAGAAGTATTGCAAATGATGCTACTCTACTTTCTAACAGTTAACTGCAAGGACAATGAGCTAATCTGTCCAAATGTGCCAGTATCAATTGAATTTATGTGGTAACAGATTTCACAGGCGCTTAAGCAAGGCATTGAAAATGTATCTCTATTATGACCCTATCACAATCTGCCTAAAAAGAGAGTTGCAAAATGGGTGCCCTTGATCAAAACCAATGATTATTCAGGTTTTTAAACACACTAAAAAGGCAGAAGCCCTCAGATATATGATAATGAGCTGTGCCCTTTGTCGCCATCACACAACTGTCAAGAACCAAGTAAAGGAAATGCCAAAATATCAATCTTGAAATGATGTACTTCCCTCCATATATTCACCATTCAGTTGCACGGTAAAACCTCAAATTGATTCTAAACCTCTCTTTCTGTGAAGATTTTGGCAGGCCAGTAGAGGGCATGTCGACAACTGAATTCATCCTTGTGGAATATGGGCTGGGGAACGGAGGCCCTCGAACTAGAGATGTCACACTGGGATTCATCCAACCCAGGGTGGTGTCAAAGAACCAAGAACTACCCCCTGGAGGTCTCATCACATGATGTAGACCTTCTCAGCCTGGGAGAAGTTGAAGACTTCTTTGGTTCTGGGGCACACCACCTTGTCATCTTGGCGAATAGACAAGAGAGACTGCAGAGGGAGAGGGAAACGAAAGCTGTTAATGAGCTCTGTGTTTAAAGAGCGCTACTAAAACAAGTCAAGACAAACAGATGCTCCTCCAACTGTTCTCTACTCACATTGTAGCCATAAACATAGCCATTAGGCAGCATCATTGGTGGGTTGTTCTCATTCATGACCTCACCGGAGATTTTACAAACCAGACGGGAGTTCGCACAATGGGCCATGGGAAGAGGCTGAGCCAGCTTGTTCAGGGACTTGCTGCATACAGGGCAATCTGGGTTTTTGGAAGTTCCATCCTCTTTGTAACACTGCCTGTGGGCTGCGAGTTAAGGGCAACAGCTGACACTGTTATTAGCGTACATGGGAAAGTACTCATACCAAGACATGGTAGCAGACTGCTTTATACACTCAACAGTAATGGAGATTATCAAGCCCATTACTGGGAGGATACGGGGTTTTGATGGCAGACAGCCCTGCCTGTAGAGTGATGGTGAACACAGAGTTGTTCCCCAGCTGGTGTAATCTGTAGTTGTCATATCTAAACTGCTGGATTAGCATTTTCCAGCGACCTGGATCCAGAAGGTCCTACGACAAACAGCAAGCTTTTTCAAAATGGAAAATCTTTTCTTTTCTTCCCCAACCATAAAAAACATTTTTTGGACAGTTAAATCATGGTTGCATGTACCAGTTAAACAACTGCTAATGGTTTTACTGATCTAAAACCTTACCTTGTATGGGGAAATGTGAGTGTCCGAAGGGAAGGCCAGCATGCCCATCACCTGCCGTACCTCATCCAGCTGTCCGCCTTCTGCTTGGCTAAAGTGTTTCCGTGCATGTCTATAACACAAACAGGTTGTTTTCCCCCCTTACACTGTCTCTGTTCAAAGAATTCTAATATCATAAGAGATTTTAAATGTAGACATTATTTGCCTAGAAAGTGACCGCATCTTCAAAAAGGGAATGGGTTGTTTTGTGGTGAATTTTGTCAACCATATGTTTACGCTGCCTGTCACTCTACCTTACTGCATCCATGCGTTTGTTCTGTCGAATGAGCTCAATAAATTCCTGGATCCTCAAACTGAACTCCAAACAGCTCTGAAAAGAGATTGCAAATGACCTTGAAACATTGTTTTGTTTTTTGATTAAATGTAGTTTTATTAAAAAGTCCTAAAAATGACATGCAAGCATGATAAAGACAAAAACTGACCAGTAGCTAAAGGAACGAAGAATTACAAATGAAAAACTAATGATCTAGACTTACCTTCATCTTCCTCAGACGAGACTTATTGTCATGACACCAGGCCAAGCAAGTGGCTGTTTCCTGTCTTTCTAATGATTCTTCCACCTCTTTTGCAGTGAGGAACATTTCAATGTTCACCAAATCCTGGCAGAATAAATACTGACTAATTAATGGAAAAGAGAAAAAAGAAAAAACACCCTCACCACCACCCTGGATACAAAAACATCCCAACCTGTTCACCATCTAGGGCAGAATTACTATTTATAGTCACCAATTCAAATTTCTCTGCTGTTACTCTCCTTTCCATCAACACATCTAAACGCAGCAGTGAAAAAAATATCACCTCAATGCCACTTTGCCTGGCGAGCTTGACTGCAGTGTTGTAGTAGCCACAGCGCAGCAAATGCTCCACCATCATGCGGTCCATGCGTTTCCTCTTCCACACACTGACATTGGCAGGCTGGTCACTGCTGTGCTCCTTCAGATGTTCAATGCGCCGCTTACAGAGCTTAGCGCTCTCATCCTCTGCCTGGATGGACTCTGCTGCCTTCAAAAGATGACATTCGTTTAGAAGTCTCTCCCAGTCATAGTGCTTAATAGGCTAAAGATGGCAAATGTTGTTGGGAAAACAATGAGGGTGCAGAAATAAAAGGGCCGACTTTGAAAGCTTTTCGGGCTGCAAAAAATATGTTTAATCTGTCAGTGTATACTCCAAAGTATGGGCAGCCTACCTTTCTTTTGAGGGCGCTTAACTTTTCAACCACACCGTCCAAGAGTGAGACCACAGAATCCACCACAGGAAAAGAGCTGCTGAGGGTTTTCTCCAGCTCAGCAACCACCATGGTCACGTGACTAGTCTCCCGGTCTATATTCTTCTGGGCTGCACGGAAGCGTTTATTTAAGGTCTCATAAGGAACCTAAACAAAGCATAAAGAACATACAATTAAGTCACCAGACAGGGTAGATAACCATATCCATCTACAAAATGAATAATTTGTGTGTGTGTGTCACACCTTGCAGTTAATGGTGTAATGGACAATCGTATTACAATTTTCTGTGTTTATTAGAAAGCACTTTGAAATACCCAACGTTTCCTTTTGCTTATATTCTGTTAAAAAGTTGGCTACATTTTTGCTGGATCTTTGCTTGTCGCAGCTGTTAAGGACACAACTAATATTTCAGCTTCAGCAACGGATTTGATGACACAATCAGCCCACAATTCACTCTGATTCACTCTCCATGTTAATAATATTGTGTCACATTCACCAATTAATATTTTCTCTGGCTAGCTTTGTTTGGGGAGGCTTTTATATGAACTAGCTGGATAGCTAATCGTTTTGTGAAATGTTATCACTCAGTGTAAAGCTGTTACAGTTCATCTCCCAATCAAATTTTCTACATATAAATTAGCTTAGACATTCTATGGGGAATAACTATGCATTTTTGGATAATTATAGTAACACAACTTTACACAAAGGCACAAACACTGTTTTTTGACTACCTAAAAAACTATCAATAAGGAAGAATTATACAAATAAATAATACTTGTGCATTTATTTGGGCAACAGTGTAGGCAACAAATTTGTAAAGTTTTTTTCTATGTGGAATAAATATAGCATTTTTGCCTAAATATAATTTTAAAATGTACATACTTAAGAGTATTGTTTAAAAAATGAAACATAGGTTTGTGTTAGAGATAAAACAATAAAAACAATAATTGTGCATTACAATGTGCACATTTATGGGCTCAATAGAAAATCAGCACAACATGCAACACAACCAAGGGATGTCTAAACGTCCCCATTCAACTGAATAGTACACAGATCCCGACAGACAATGTTCTGTATATGAGGGTAAATCAGACAGGATGTGACCTACTGTAACTAAAACTAATCCGGAAATCTTGAGCAGAACTGAGTTCCAGAAATCTAATGTGACCGTTCTGTTATACACAATGAAACAACATGAAACTATATTGTTGATTTCCTGTTCCTGAAGGCTTAACTGACTCCCCAATCAGAATATGTTATAAGACTATGTTAGAAGCTAAAGAATGACAAGTAAGTCATTATTAAAACAAAAGTCTAGAATGTACAATGCAGTCACTGATGATGAAAAACCACAAGTTTAACAAGGTTTGGGGTGAAAAACAGCAGACTTTTTAACCTTCTTTTAAACCTAATACACAAAAACGAGTAGCTTTCAGATTTCAATAGATAAAAAAATGGTAGGCCTCTTTGTGTAAAGTATCACTTTTAATTTTTTTTCTAAATATTGAAACATGTCTTATATAGCTATGTTGAGTTAATTGGGTATTTTAAGAGTGTGTTGGCAAGCCTGAACCATTAAACAGACTACCAACCTAAATATAGGTCACATTTTAATATGATGTTTTATGCAACTGCAGGCTGATAAATAAAGCCTGTCAATGATATTTTAACACTGAACAGCAGTTCGTCCTACAGCAGCAGACAGAAATACAGATATTTTCATCTCAGCCCTCATCCTGTACATGTAAAATAAAGGCTTTAGCCTAATTACACGCAAAGCTCTTTTTGACAGTTAGAGACATAGCTCATAATGCAGGCCTAAGAATGACATATGAAACACAGCATATCAATACCGTCAGTTTCTACTACACAATTGCAATACAAAGGCTAGGCTAACTGAATCAGTGAAGATGATTAGGTAATGCTATCAGTTACACCATCCTTATCCATGCAATTCAACCAGCCTGCAAGAATTCCCATCCTACTCCTCTTGCTTTTCATTTTTCTTTATGCACAGCGCACAAATGATCATTTTGTTCTAGCTCTCTCACACCTGACAGCAAGCAGTGAAGAACCCACGTCATTTATATTCTGCCTGCGTGCCCCAGTGAATCCCAGTGAAAGAAATGTCTTCATCTAGACCAAAATGATGCACAAAAGCACGGCTCCAACAGATCGGGCTGGAGATGCACCTCGATCGGTGCTAATGCTCAAGTCTGCATGCCTGAAGGAGGAAAAAGGGTCTGTGACGCAGAGAACAAAGGTGGCATTCCAGCCACCAAACGTTAGGCTTCCATCACGCCCCGTCACTGTGTGTGTGCGCGTACGAGCACCCATCTGCTCCAATCTTTCCTCTTCCTGCTAAATAGAGCGAGATATTAACGTCGATGTCCTTAACACATACCACTGTCCGGTTTAGCTGTGCATGTGCATTCCTCCAGCATGAATGATCAGGAGCTCCAGCTCCTGCTCCAACACAACACCACACCAGGCTGGTTTGGTGACTAGTGGCCACCTAGAAGATTATGGTCACGAACACCCGGGGGCTGTCTCACACGTCTTGTGGACGTCTTGTGATCGACGACAGCCTCACGTTTTGTCGAACAAGGGGCAGTCTGGCTAAGCTACTGCACTCCACATCTCAGTTAGAATCTCAGGTTACGTCATGTTAGCCAATAGCCAAGCTATCCAAGTGGCTACAACGGTGACGGCAGCAACGATAGTCTTTAAATCTAATTTAAGACATTTATTTTTCCGACACTTATTCCCGTAGCTTTGGAAAATCACCCTGAGCAACATGCCATGCATTCCAGCTTCAACTAATTTGGAGCAATTGAGATTCCACTCGCGTTGTTAGGCAACAGTGCCATTGTTGTTTTTAATCCACTATCTACTGATTTTTTTACCTGATTACCCGTCTGTTCATCAATTTAAGCAGTTTGCGGGTTTATTTTAGGACCTTTCTGTTTAATAGTGAGGCCAGTGTGCCTGCAGAGTGGTTTGTAATGCGAGTCTATAAGCCAGGAATGTTACATTTGAGGATCAGCCAGAACAAAAACAGACACTGTTCCACACAATCAGAGCACTGACAGCCTTAGTCCGGAAATTTCTCTTCTCTAGTCGTCAAAAGACCATAAACCCTCCTGTCATGCCTCCCCGTAGTATAAGCGCAGCTCTATCCCCGTCCCTCGGTCCCCCTGCCCTTCTGTCCGTTTGTC
>JBBMFX010000030.1:11105476-11119388 GCA_037832545.1 Rhabdalestes septentrionalis | reverse complement strand
TGTTCACACCTCTGCAAGTGGTAGATCTTGTGTGTGTACTGTCCCTTCTCCCCATCCTCCTTCTCGTAGGGTTCATTTGCTCTCTGTTACTCTCCTTCTATAGCTCTCTTTCTTTTCCTCTCTCTCTGTCTCTCTCATGCTATTCTCTCTCTGTCTCTCTATGTTTTTCTCTTCCTCTCTATTCTCTATATCCCTTTCTATTCTCTCTTTTCTCTATCTTTTCTCTCTCTTTCTGTGTCTCAGCGCCTATTTTCTCTCTCTCTCTCTCTCTTCGAAGGAGGAAATTTTCATTCTAGAACACTCGACTGAGCCGTGTTCTCTTAGCAACAGGAAGAGCATAACAAAGATTTTTTTTTCAGTGAGCCTAGAGTCACAACCTCGCACTGCTATTGTAGTCCACCAGCCAGGAAAATCCCTCCAGATCCTCGCGAATGGATCTCCGAAATCATATCACACCAGAACTATCAGATGAAGTAAACGCCGGCGCATCTTTGGCCACACTGAGGGGGCATGTTGGTCGCAGGAGTTTGATTGACCTCCTCAGTGTAAATCCCTTACATATAAGACGTCTAGCATTAACAGGAGAAGCCCTTCTGGCTGTACAATACAGGTATAACACACTTGCCTGTAAAATTCCTGTATTACTGTCAAATAGTTGTCTATAATGCTTGGGTCGGACCATGTAGTAAACTGTGCTAATTGTGCCCTTTTACTGAAAAAACTCATACGGATGTCATCAAACTGTAGATATGTAGGCTATATTTCTACATATGTCTTTATTAATACTGTAATATTGTATAATCCTATAATAGACTATTGTAATTGTCCCCATTCAGTGAGAGAATGAAAAGCTGTTAAAAATTGATGTATAGACTAATATAGACATATGGTCTATATTAGTACTCTAATATTTGTTCATTACAGAATGAATATAATCTACATTAATATTGTAAAACATGTGCATTACCGTAGAAATAGAGATAATGCCTACATGTATAGATTATTATATTAATATTGTATCCTATAATAAACTATGCTATTTGTCCCTGTTTACTATGAGATTATAGCAAAATGCAGAAATATAAATTACTATATTAATATGGTAATACTTGAAATATCCTATAATAAACAAGCAGGTTGCCCCATATAATGTAAGACTTATGCATAAATATAGATTACAATAGTAATACTTATGAATTATTCTATAATAAATTATTACAATTGTCCCATTTACTGTAAGACTAGTGGCAATAATATAGATGAGTGTATTAATACTGTAATATCCTGTAGTAAACTATGTTAATTTTCCCCATTGACTATAAGTTTCTTATAGGAATGCTTTAGAAATCTCTGTAGTATTATATATCTTTTTTTAAAAATAGATGAATCGATTCTGCTTGGATTTTCATAGCATCGTCTGTCAGCCTTTTCATGTGTGAATGCCATGCCAGGGCCAACCATAGCAGAACCCAAGCAGAAGATCTTAGCATGTTTAATCAAGGCTTGCGCTTTGACGGCATGTCTTGCTTTGCACCGAGTACAATAAAGAGCAGCGTCGGTTTGAGTGATTGCCTGTGGGTAGTTGAGGTAGACGCGGCGTGAGGCTGACCCCGTTGGTTCTTGTTGCTATGAACTGCCTAATTCAAACAGATACCACTCAACCCTTAGGGCAGAGCAGTGCGAACATAGCTTACGGCTTTTTTCTTTCTTTCTTTCTTTCTGTTTTTTATAAAGGCATGATTTCTTTTGAATTCAGAAAGCACGACCCTTTACATGTAATCTAAAGCCACAAGATCATTGACATACATGTAACTATTTCCCCATCCCTTTACTCTCAGCCCTGATTTGGCTCATTTGGTGCAATTTTATGCACAGTGTGGATTAGGGTGGCTTATACGATGTTGACATTTTGTTTTCTTGAGAGCCAAAGAGGGAAAAATGCTGTTGGTCTGGAAAAATATTCACTCTTGGTCTTAACACGGGGTGATTGTGGTTAGAAAACCTTCACCTGGGGTGGAAAATTGTGCCTGACTGACAGACAGAGAGAGAGAGAGAGAGAGAGAGAGAGAGAGAGAGAGATATGGAAGGGGGGCAGGGGGTGCGAATCAGCCCCTAATTACTAAAATGAACTGTTTGTGCACAAATTTGGCTACATGTGTGCGTGCGTGCAGAGGGAGGCAGCAGGTATTGGGGTGTGTGAGGAAGAGATGTGGGGGAAACGGTGGTGACGTGTCTGCACACGCCAGATTAAATGCAGAAGATATGGATCAGACTCAAATTCACAGATGCATGGAGTTTACCTGACTGTGATCACACATATTACAGCATCAGCCTCAAAATATGTTTAGTTTTTTTTTTTTACCTTCACGTAGGATGTGGTATACAGTACTGTGCCAAGGCACCTGTGGAAATCATATTTAAAAACTGGATTGATTTGGATGAGCAGTGAGTATTAATTTCACATGAATAGCTCTAAATATACTGCATAAACCAAAAAGATTATACAGCGAATAGTGATGTTATGTTCAGTTCAGTATATCTGTTTGTTTCTTGGTGAAGTCCAGTGTTACTGTAGTTTTCCTCAGAAACCGGATTTGACTCAATCAGTCATTAAATTAAATCAGGAGCTGCTGATGGAGTTTCACAAATTCAAACAACGGCTGGAGGAACTGAGGAGGAATCTGGAACCGAACCGGAGTTCTCCTCACCAGCCAACACAGTATCAACTACTTTTTACAAACTTTTTTGTTGGTATTTATTCTCATGTTGACTTTTCTAGCAAGAGACTCTTAATGAGAAAAATGGCTTTGAACAGTTTGCATAGTTGTCTGAAACGGATGATGAATATTTCAGTTGCACATTGGATTAATTGAACGGTCCTTCACCCCTTGGTCACCCAGGCACCCCCTTCATTTGTTAGAGAATATGTTCTGGATCAGGAAAGAAATCAGAATCGCAGCACTAGCTTTAGAGCCCTTAAGGCTCTGTGAGATTTTGATTAATGGATGTGATGTCTGTGTGAACTATTTATCTTGAAATGATCCCAGTTGACCAATTGGATCACAGCTTGTATATATAAACTGAATGACTCCTTGCTTCCCCATTTTTGCTACCTGATGTCTCACACTGCTTGCTTTAACTGGACTGTCGTCTTCTGCTATTTGCATACATTTTTTTTCCTGCAAATTGCATACATTTTTTTTGTTTATCACTGAGGTCCTGAAACTGAATTTGAAAGATAAAAATCAGGGATGCCACTATATTATTACAATTTGTATGGATGTTATGCATGTTATCTTTCAAATAGACGACTAAAATAGTGCTTAAGATGATAATTGTATCAAAGTATGTCCATCACTACCACATTATTTTTCACTATTCCTAGTCAGTAGAAAATGTAAAGGCCAAACTGTAACATGTTATTCTGCTCAGCGCTGCATTGCCAAGTGACTGGCAGTATCAGTGAGTATCAGCTAAGCATTTTCACTATGGAATTGAGAGGTGGAACATGATGTGCTTGGTTAATATCATTTCCCCACCTGCTGGTGCACGGTGATGTCCTTAAAATCCAGAAGATGCCCAATCATAAAGTAATTAAATTTAGATCTTGGGCTGTAATTGGTAACCCTGTCAGAAACACATAATTTGTTAAATATTTTGTATATGTTAAATCTATCTTTCTTTCTTTCTTTCTTTCTTTCTTTCTCTCTCTGTATCTCTGTCTATCTATCTGCTAATCTATCTATCTATCTGTCTATCTATCTGTCTATCTATCTCTCTCTCTCTCTCTCTCTCTCTCTCTCTCTCTCTCTGAGAGAGAGAGAGAGAGAGAGAGAGAGATGAAAGGTCTTTTGAGTTCACATGGTTGCCTTTAACTGCATAAAAGGACATAATCAGATAAGAGGACAGCAAAAACAACAGCTTTCATGGAGATTACTTAAATCTGTGTGGTTTCATTAACCATAAAATGTGTCCTAAACACGTTTAGCCCAGCAGAGTATAAATAATTCATAACGCAAAATATGTAATCCTGAAACCTTGTAGCTACATGCTCACTTATGGCTCAGTTACAGTGCACATTACACAGGATAAGAGATCTTGTTTTTAATCAGTATTGAGTTCTGTGGTGAATCAAGTACATTTGCAGTGCATATGTGACACATTTGCGACTGAATGACTAATTACTGTTTACAGGGTCTAAATCGTTATTACAGTATGCTGCACATGCATAGCACATGCTTGGAATGCTGACTTAACAAATTAAACGTCCAATTCCGTAATTATGTAACTGTGCCTGTACTAATGAGGGGACGAGCCTGATAATAAACAGTGCATGCAAATTATAGATCTTATATTCGTGAAGGTGACACATCTCTCCTTATTACCGTGTGTTTTCCATAAATTATGTATTCTGTTCTCCATTTAGGTAGCAGGCCTCTTAATGGTGCACCTGTAGTAATAATAAAAAAAAAAAACATGAGAAAAGTAATTTCACTGTAATTGCTGCTGTAGCAAAATCTTGTAAATCCTTTTGGCAACATTTAAAAATGTTTTTTATTTATTGTGTTATTTTGTATAGCTGCCTTTTACTCTGTGAATATTTAATGACCAGTTGGCCCATGGTTACACTGCAAGTAGTGGTATCTCGGCATGTTAAATTATATTGAATGTTGTGTATATATCCAACGTTTCTCTTTTTGAGACTGTTGTAGGTTTATCACAGTTTTTAATTATTTCTAGATGTTTTTGCTACTTTTTATCAAGTGACATTGTCTGCCAGGATTATGTGTATGGAAATAAGCATACTAACTTAAACAAATATAAAATGAGAAATATTAGCCAGATTTAATAGCACTTTACTTGTCAAGACAAGATTTGTTTGAATGTTAATGGGGGGTAGAGTATTTTTTTTTTTCTTCTTTGTCCTTATGTGACATTTCCATTGCAAAGGTGCGTGACATTAGTCACACTGTTGTGTTCGCTAGAATTAGTCGCAGTGTTCTGTAGGTTCCTCAGTTTGGTCCCACACATTCTGTAAATGAATCCCGAAGTGGGACTGAAGCACAGCTTGTTTAGGGTGAGTTTGTGTTTTGGGATTCCTTCCTGTGAGACTAACCTTGAGTTTGAATGTTTGTGTCTACCCCTGAAGCTGGACCATTTTAGGTTCATTGCATGGAGAAGGGAGAGGGATACCACAGCCAAGAAATGTTTAAAGGCTTGCATGAGTGCTGTTTTTTTAATGACTCAATCGGTCTTGCTCTTATAACCTCCTCCTTTCATAATGACTAGTAGAGATTGGCATTGAGAAATGGTACTAAACTGCTCCCAGTTCCTGAGTGGCCAGTACCGAAATATGAATAAGCACTTGGACAAACATTGCTGCTGTGAGTGTTTATTCAGGTTTATTGCATCCTAGCTGCACTTTCAAACGGTTGATGCTGGATTGGATCAGGGTGAAGGACAGTAGAGATGCTTTGCACATCACAGACACATTTGTTGCCCATTGTAACTCATAGTATATGCAGGAAACAGTATAGCTTATTGCTCCAAAAATCTTATTAAAATAACTGTTGAATATTTACACGTTTTCATGTTTTTTTGCACCAGATCGTGGAACGCGTAAATAAGGGGATCTAGAAGTATCCGTGTCGATGAGCAATATCAGTGTTGATATCGCTATCAGTAAAATGTTAACAATACCCGTCCCTAATGTGGCTTGTGGAGCTCAGATCAGTCCTTAATCTCATTTTGCAGACAACTCTGTAGCCTTGGATTCAGCGAAATGGGCAGCATATGATGGAAGCCTGTAATTTCCATTGAGGGAATGAGGTAATAGTAGAGATGTGATGAAGTGTGACCTGCTGCCCTTCTTCTTTCTTATATGGAATTGAGTAGAGGAGTCTTGGATGAACTCATAAGGCCACCATTGATTGGCTTTGGTTCAGACTAACCCCTTTTTTTAGTGAAGCAGTTGCAGAAAGGAGCGGAGTTCACTGAAGTTATATCTGCATTGATCAGTATTATGAACATCTCACTCATTTAACCATTTTCTTCTCTTTATCTCCATTTCATCATCTTAATGGCATCTTGCTCCTGCTCTCAGTAATGTCAGTCTATGCGATAAGTAGAGCCTCGATTTCCAGGAAACGTTCTAGTATTGCGGTGATTCATTGCACGACCCAAATGGAATTGATCCTCCATGTAATGAGGGAGGAGAGGCTTTAGTTCTTTCCAAGTGCAGCAACTTTAATCGAGGCAGTCACATTCAGATTACTTGCCGCAGAAATGACAGATCCAAATACATCTCCAGTATGAATTTTGTCTCTCTTTGCTTCAGTGTGTCAGATGCATTTGCCAAATCCACTGCCGGTTAGTCCAAGATGAACATTTGAGGAAGGAAGGGCCAAAGGCGAGGCAGCAGGCTTTTAGCACTGACAGGCACTTCCAGACCGTTAGACTCAATGGCAGTTGTTGTCAGAAACAATGAGGCTCTTACTCTCCACCTAATTCAGCTGTGAGACTGCCTCAGAGTCAGAGGTCCTGACAGCTGGAGTCTAGACAGAATATTCAGCATGCTTTCAACAGTCCGTGCAAAGGTATCCTACTTGGGGAAACTAATTGTGGTGGGCATTAGGAACGGAATGAACGTCAGCGTCTCTGGTGCTGTGACTGGAATTTGAACCAGTGAGTTCAGGGTTGGAGGGGCTCGGGCGTTTATGATGTTCCACAGTGTAAGAACCAGCAATAGTAATGCCACTTATATAACATATGTACTCCTATGTATATCTTTTCATCTCGGGCATCACATGTATATAAAAAATACATTGAAGATATTTATACTCATTTGTGTATATATATATACATTCATGAAAGACGCAAGGAAGACTTTTATATTAATATGAATATATCTTTAAAGTATCTTTTTTTTCCCTGTGTGTGCGTGTGTGCGTGTGTGCGTGTGTGCGTGTGTGCGTGTGCGTGTGCGCGTGTGTGTGTGTAAAGTAAACGTAAATGATTGTGTGGTGAAATGCTGTGAATTCCACATTTTCAATATGTTTTATCAATAAAAATATAACTGATATCATCATACGGATATTTACACGCCTTCCTGTCCCTTTGCTTTTTAGAACTATGATGTACAAAATCACATCTATGATGGCATGCTTGGAATGCAAAACACAGACCATTCAATGTCTTCTTTGAAACTATGTGTTGAGTCAGAGTTAAAAACAGAGAAAGATGATAACACATCTGTTGTCTTGTCTCGCTGTACAGGCATCAGGCCTCCCATAATGAATGGGCCCATGCACCCTCGTCCTCTGGTGGCCCTGCTGGACGGCCGGGACTGCACGGTGGAGATGCCCATCCTGAAGGACGTGGCAACTGTGGCCTTCTGCGATGCCCAGTCCACCCAGGAGATCCACGAGAAGGTAGAGAAACCTCACAGCCGCAGCTGTCAGATAAAACGGACAGATTTGCCGGATGAATTACATGTTTGCAGTAGCGGAACATAAAATGTAGAACATATGTGTGTAATTTGAGGTGACATTTCATATCATAGCTTTATGGAACCACATCCCACTCATCATTCAGGCCTGACTCAGAAGACTGTTGTTGTCTTTTCCAAAGGGGGTGGAAAATGCTTTTTAGAAACTACAAAAGGTAGACAGAAGTGTTAAGGACGTTTAGTCAGGTGGCAAGGTGGGCAATAAGAGGGTTGTTGTGATTATGATAGATGATGTCATAGTTTGGGAGCATAGTGTTGGTACTGTCGGTACTTGTAGGACACTGAGCAGTCATATCATACAAAATAACAATATTCTTTAAATAATTACTTTTTGGGTGGTCTTGTTAGTATGATGAACACAGACAAACTGTATATTCCATTATAGAGCATAATTGGTCCAGTTTAATTGACTTTATTGCAATGTGTGAAATTTTTTTGTGTGTAGTTTAGTATATTATGAAATTTTAAGGCATGGCATTACTGGTCGATTCTCATCAAAAATGAACATTGTGATGAATGTTGTGTATCATGAAAGTAGCTGGATCAGAAGGTTTGGCATTGGGCCAGAGTTCCAGGGCTGTGGGTGCGGCTAGTTGGACAAGTGCTTTCGTTTTGTTGAGCTGGGTGTTTGTATCGCAAATTTTATATGAGCTACTGTTTTTGCCTCATTGTAAGCCTCAGAAAAACTCCATATCTTCAAATCCTCTGTCGTGGAAATGTCTTTTGGTACAATGTTTTATTTTTGCCAGATTGTGCTGGGAAAGTACATGGATTACTGAATCGGTGAGGACACAAACTGGTTTTACAACATATCACATCATATTGTACTTTATCACTGGCAGAACAAAACCCTGAAAATTGGTAATTTTACAGGAGGATGGACAAACCGTCTTTTCCTGTGGGGTTATGTAACAAGAATAGGCTTCCAGTATGATCCAAAATGTTCATGAGCCAGAAAGTAGTAGCTACTCTTACTGTTACTACCAACTGCATTAAAATACATTTGTGCTGCCAGTGATGTGTGTGAATGTGAAGCAACCCTATGAATAACACATGACACACATGTATTGAATGTTCAAGTATATCCTACCCCCGCTGCCAGAAACATCAATATTCGACACTGTGTACATTATACTGAACAAATTAACGAATGTATATTTTGTATTGCTCAGTTTTTGACATATGGTTAGACATGCGTGTTTGATCCTGCCAAGAACGCAGTAACAACTGGTCCTTAGTAACTACAGTTCACTTCCATAATTATAACCTCAGTACAACAGTTTTACAGCCCTTGAATCATATCATTTGTACTGTTCTCCTTCTGTTTATTTTACTAAACAGGAAGCGCAGGAAGACGTCCCACATATTCAGAGACTCATAAATCATTCTTTCACGACACAGGTTGTCTGTTCTCCCGCATGTGAATATGTATGCTTCCTGAATGAAAAAAAGAATAATAATTCACTCAATCAGACCTTAAATAAAGTCGTGGCTATCCCTTTTTCTGCTGAATTGCAGATTGTTTCTGGCACATGTTGTGCAGCTCTGGAGGAATGCCAGGTCGAGTCTCAAAAGTGCCCTCTCAGGGCTTGCGGAGACAGATGGCTCTCCAGTTTTCCTCTCTATCCTCTTCCACAGGCCTGCAAGTAGACTGCTATCCTACCAGTTTAGACTTCTCCCCGCCGAACTGGGACATTACAGGGATATTACATGGCTCCTTCAAGCATGAAAAGAAGCTCTTATAGACTGGAGGACTATTTGTCTCCCAGGGATCAGAATCAGTGGAACATGACAAAATGACAAGTGCACATTGTCTACTCCATTTCATCCTTCAAAGTAAAAAAAAACAACAGTGGAAAAACACTGAGCGCCAATCTGGATTAACTTGTTATTGTCAGTGATGTTGCTTCTTATTTTTCAGTATTCAAATTCTGCTTTTTTATCTGCCACATGTGGAAATAACATCTCTGCAGCAGTTCTGAACATCTGTTGCAAAACTTGTGTTTTGAATGTAAGAATAGCAGTGAATTATGAACTGAGTTATGTGTAATAAATGTTAAGGGATCAGTCACAGCATTAAGATAGTGAGTAGGTCCTTCTGTTACCACCAAAACAGCTCTTATGATTTCTCTTCTTCCATTACCTGACGGTCCAGTTCTCATGAATTTTTTCAGCAATTTGAGTTAAAGAAGCTGTTCTGTTGGGATCTGACCAAACGTATTAATACGCACCCTAGACCCTTGCATTGGGTCACCGGTTGTCCTTCCTTGGACCACTTTTGGAAGAAACCATTGCATACTGGGAACACCACACAAGAGTGGAGGTGGCCTAGTATGTAGGATACTTGCTTCTGGGCCAAGAGTTAATGGGTTTAAATCCTACCTTACCAGCACAAGTTGCTCCAGGGAGACTGCCCCCTGTAGTTAGGGCATGGAAGTCGCTTTGGCTAAAAGTGTGTGCTGAAGGCCATAAATGTCAATGTAAATTTTGGAGATGCTTTGACTCATCAAGCCATCACAATTTGACCCAAGGCCATTTAGATTCCTGACCTGTGGGGGGGTTTAATGTTGTGGCAGATTAGGGTAATGATAAAGTTATGGTCAGGGAAAACAATCTATGAATGAATAAAACATGCATAGTCAAGTGCCATGAATTTAAAGTGACCTGGGTTATTGAAATAAAATAATGTGAATCAAAAATGTTTTCATAAAACACTTTTCTTTAAAAATATATTTCTGCAGATCACAAATTAAATGTAGAAAATGTGCATACTCACAGTGCCCCCATGTGACTTGGGGTCAATAAGTGACTGCCTGTACTGTGTATAATGTGAAATGTCCTTGGCCTGTTGTGTTTTTAGCCCTGAGACATTTTCTTCCGTAATTTTGTTTCACTTTCTTGTTTTAAATTACAGTGTATAGAAGCAGTATGCTGCTGTCTTCCCTGAACCCTTCACTTTTCCTCCATGTTATAGAATGCAATATATTTTTTAAAACATTGCAAAGATGTGTATTATCCATATTTATTAATGCAGTGTCTCATATGGTAAATGCTTCTATCTGCAGTGATTAGATTCACATAAATACATGATAAAATATAAATGGCAAAATATCTGAGAAGTAAATCTACAGTTGACAAAAGACACCTAGGATAAATGACAACTCTTGGTAAAACTTAAATCAAAATAGTCCAAGGCAGTTCTTTTTACTTCCATGTGAAGGTCAAATTTCTATGTAATAAAGTGAGATTTTTATCTTTTTTGTGTAGGTGTGTCATAAGCTAAAGCCAGTGTGCTGTGACCATGAAAAGGCACGAAAGAGGAACTGATTCACAGTAATTGACAGTTCATTCATATCAGTTGAAAGAGCAGCTCTGTGACTCAATAACCTGTTCGTCAGAAGTGAATCAACTACATGGCTGTGAAAAGCTAACAAAACAGCAGCAGCCTGAGAAATAATGTGACTAAGTACCCTGGCGCCCAGCCGGGTGATCTGAATTCCTATTAAGTGCCCTCACTTCAAAGTCTTAGAAATTGTTGATATTCAAGCCTGGAGAAGCTTGAACATAAAACTGGGGTGGAATCATATGGTTGCGTGGGCCCAAAGATTAGGTCGGTAAAAACGTCTTCACTCTTTGAAAAGGACGCTTTCCAGCAGAAGCGAAAAAAGGAACTATACTTAGGTAAAGGTACGAACACTATGTCAAGATCTGACTCAGTTAAAGGTGGAACTGTGGATCCAGAAATAAACTGGACTGAAAGCCTGAGCATCTATGTTACAGAAAAAATGTCAATAGTAACGACCATTTTTCAGCATTAGAAGAAACCCCTGTTTACTTTTATGTTCCTCTAACTTTCTTCTTCATTCTTCCTGTCTGATTTGCTCAGAAATCTCTCATTTAGCACTTTCAGATGCACACAAGCGATTGTGTAAGGCAGCTGAGGTGTGTGTGGGTAGCTGCTTATGTGAATGTGTCTCTTTGAGAGGGGTTTAAGGAATAGTTGGTGAAGTAAAAATTAAAAGTGGACAAATTAGATTCTTATAGATTTGATACTACCATTAGTGCTAGAAGTAAAGTGGGTAAATATGTTTCCTGCTTTTTTCTAACACTGAATTCCTTGTACTTAGTGACCACTGGGTTGGAAATAAAATAACTGAAGAGGTGGGGAAACAAGTAAAAAAGGAAAGCAAGTGTTCGAACATTAAATGTCATTAAGGGTAATGATTCTTTTGGCTCTGTCACCACAACAGAGAAACTTACTCTTTGCTGCTCTCACTGCTGCGAAAAAGATGCTAGTCAGTTGCTGGATTCCTCCTCATTCAATGTCTAGATGTGTATTGGGTTTATCTTTCCTTGACATTGTCGCTCTGGAATTATCTACAGCTCGCATCCATGGTCAGCCTCTTTTTTTAATGATAGGAAGTTGGTTTGTTTTGTTTAGATTAAATAAATATACTGGAACTCACCTAGTAGACAAACACTTTATAAAAAGAGGAAAAATAGAAAAATGTAGTGAATTATTTAAAGGTCTAAATGAAAATGTATTTAAATGTATATATGCACAGATCTTCCAAAATATTTTCTGCCCCTGCTATCCAGGTGTGTAAGAAGTGAGTGAAATGTATCTAGTTTCTGTTTGTGACACCTCTGTTTGCTGTATTTATGCAGGTACTGAACGAAGCCGTGGGGGCCCTCATGTACCACACTATCACACTAATGCGAGAAGACCTGGAGAAATTCAAAGCACTTCGAATCATCGTCCGCATTGGAAGCGGCTTCGACAATATTGACATTAAATCTGCCGGAGAATTAGGTAATCCTCTCTCTTCACCCTCACCAGCACTGCATGATGTGGACATAGTACTAATATTACTCTTGAGGGTGCATGTTGTGTATAAAAAAATGATTTGCAGCACAATCGAAAGGCATCAGTGAGTCAATATTGTTGTTAACCTTTTTTACCTATAACTTAAATTCTTTACGTGTGAATTAACCTAGAAGCTGCAATTGATTGGTTATAGGACACAGTAGAATGTCCTGTCAGTTTAATTTTGAACAATTTTGAATTGTTTTTTATTAATATTATAATTATTATATTTGTTTTGTGCATGAATTAATGACATCCTAAAGATTTTTTATAAGAATTTGATAATATTCTTATTTAAAAAATAATATTAGACTATAGTGATCCAGAAATCATGTACTGATGAAATGACTTCACACATGGGAGGATCAGCTTTTTTTCTGTCTTTACGTAGGAATAGCAGTTTGTAACATGCCTTCGGCTTCGGTGGAGGAGACGGCAGACTCCACATTGTGCCACATCCTCAATCTGTACAGACGCACAACCTGGCTACACCAGGCTCTCCGTGAGGGCACGAGGGTCCAGAGCGTGGAGCAGATTCGGGAAGTGGCATCCGGAGCCGCCCGCATCAGAGGGGAGACGCTCGGCATCATCGGCCTTGGTGAGCAATAAATCAGTTCCCTACACAAGCTCATATTCTGTCTTCAGGTGGGCATATTTGTGGCACCTGCAACTCTGAGCCTGTTTGGAAAATCTGATTTGAACAAGAAATATCAGTGTAAAACCATCTAGAACCAGTGTATACCTCAGAACTCGGAGTGTATCAGTAAACTCCATTTCAATAAATTTAATTGGTGTAAAATAGTCTAGAACTGGCGTTTACATTCAGAACTCAGTGTGTGTCGGTAAACTCTCATTTCAGTAAATATAACTGGTGTAAAACACAGGCTGTCCTCCAGAGCCCCTCCCTCTGCGGGGTTACCCCAACTACTTGTGGGCGGAGACTATCCTGAAAGTTCTCCTGGGTTCTCTAACCTTGTGTTTTTTTCTAAGACATAAAATAAACGAAATGTGTTCATTTTTGTTCTTGAAGGGCGTTTGTGTGTGTTTAAAACCCTAGTAAAGGTAATTATTATTAATATATTTTTTTAAGTAACTATAGATTAGCTCATCTGATGACTTGAGCATCAACACAAACCGGGGGAACTTCTATATGAGAAGCCATTTTGCAGAATAATGAAAATGTTACATTTGTTGTGCTTCTGGCACGGATCCATGACGCTCACATTCTATTGAAACTTGAGACGGTTAGTTATGTCCACTTTCCATATATCTACACTCACTGTCCATTTTATCACCTCCACTGATCATGTAGGTACGCTATGCAGTTTACAATTACCGTCTGTTTCTCTACATCATTTTTTGGCAACTTTACCCCATACATTAATGACTAGGACGCCCACAGGACCACCACCAGCTTGTATTATTTGGTGGATCATTCTCAGCACAGCAGTGAAAAGGATATTTGTGTGTGTGTGTGTGTGTGTGTGTGTGTGTGTGTGTGTGTGTGTGTGTGTGTGTGTGTGTGTGTGTTTGTGTGT
>JBBMFX010000030.1:11094473-11105376 GCA_037832545.1 Rhabdalestes septentrionalis | reverse complement strand
GTGTGTGTGTGTGTGTGTGTGTGTGTGTGTGTGTGTGTGTGTGTGTGTGTGTGTGTGTGTGTGTGTGTGTGTCTCACTGCTGGGCTGAGAATAGTCCTAAAACATTGATAGACATGGACATGTTGATTATTGAACTGACATTTTACATCTACATGGATATAGATTTATTACTGAATCTTATACAAGAGTGAACCATAAAATGAATTCCATCCAGTGCTGTAAAAATTCAATTCTGAAATTGCATGCCCTCACAGTACCATGTCATGCTGTTACCTATGTACTTCTTCCTATGGGGTAGAAGAGTGTTTGAGTAATTTGAGCGTTGTTGATAGACACCATTAGCCCATGTAGAGCTCAAACCATGAATTTGAACCCCTTGCGTAAGCTTTATAGCCCATCAAGCAGCAGGGTAAGCAAATGATGACTCTGCAGTCACACATTACCTCTAATGGAGGTTACATACACTGAGGGCAGCATCTCCAGTTGCATTCAAACAAAAGAACTGAAAGGGAGTGGATGGAGGAGAGATTGTTATTGCTTTTGACTTGTGTGTCCAGGACGTGTGGGCCAGGCCGTGGCTCTGAGGGCCAAAGCGTTTGGCTTTAATGTGATCTTCTATGACCCGTACCTGTCTGATGGGATGGAACGTGCGCTGGGCCTTCAGAGAGTCAACACCCTGCAGGACCTGCTCTTCCACTCTGACTGCGTCACGCTCCACTGCAGCCTGAACGAACACAACCACCACCTCATCAACGACTTCACCATCAAGCAGGTAAAACACATAACTGCTTACTGTAAGATGCTGATTAGATCATGAAAGCCAGTCCTTTTGGGTTTTTTTTACTCAGAATTCTGACATAGTTCATTCATATTTCTTCCCTAATAAAAGTTTACAATGTGGTCTATAATATAATCCTATAAAATTAGGCCAACTGTTGATGTTGTGTGGATCTGATCCTGATTGCTGTGCAGTAAAGAGTATGGTTCAGGCAATGAAAGGTACCAAATTATGTTTCAAAATATATTTCATGTTTTATATACCTAATGCTTTTAATTTTTGACCACATGAGATTAGTGATATGTTCTTTTGTTGTTTATTTTGCAAAACAACATGGGACACAACAGCAGCTTCTCCTATAAATTTATTCTCGTCCAGTTCTGGCTTTGCTGATATTGTTCCGGTATCTCACGTCTGTCGATGATCAGTATCTGCTGTATTCCGTTACCATTCATAATCGCCTCCTCCTGGAAGATTGGGTCTGTTATTAGCATGTCAGTGCATAACTCCAGCTGATCTACACTACCAGTCACTCGCTTAATATTTACTAAACATACACTCGGTGTGCTTTTCTAAAAGAAAATGTTGTATTTTGTATTCATCACTACTGACCTAGAAAAGCCAACTATAAGAGCTATTATTTGACAGTTATGGGGATGCTACATTTATCTAGTGCATTTAAAGTTAAAGGACAATTTGACTCTGCATCCAAATGTCAGACATGCACTGTTGCAAATTCTTTCCTTGACATATTCTGTTATGTAATGTTGTTTGCTCAACTATCCAATGCTCATCAAGAAAAACAATCTGCAGTTTATGAAATAAGTGGATATGTGGTCAAACATGTGATGTACAAAATCTTTTGACTATATATTGTACAGCTTTATATTTGACTACTCTGAGAGCACCGCAAACCCTGCGGCCCAAAGTAGCCTGTCTTTGATGTTGAAGGAGGAACCTTACCTTATCAGTCTCACACACACACACACACACACACAAACAGATACACCTCCTCATGAACTTCACCATTAATCAAATAACAAAGAAAATACCACATAAATATGTGCAACCACAGTCGCACACAAACACATACCAGCTCACGCAGGAATCAGCATGCTGCAGTGTGAGAAAAGGTCGATGGGTGCATGCAGGCACATGCTGCCAGCAACATCTTAATACAGCATGCTTTTTGTGTGCATTTGTGTCTCATGTGAACCTCTTGACCTGCTTTGTAGATGCGTCAGGGAGCGTTCCTGGTAAACACTGCACGAGGGGGGCTGGTGGATGAAAAGGCTCTCGCTCAGGCACTGAAGGAGGGAAGAATACGGGGAGCAGCTCTGGACGTCCACGAGACAGAGCCCTTTAGGTGAGTGTACGTCTGTGTGTCTGTGTGTGTCTATGGGCAAATTCAGACAAGTCGACCTATAAATCGGGCTGATATTTTGCTTTTACGATATTGGCATCAGCAAATATCCGAGTTAAGGACTTCGATATTCAGGCATGTCTGCGGACAGCCCAGTTTTGCTGCTATACACCAGATGCATGCTGCTGCCTCTGCAGGACCCCAGTAAGAAGTGTTGTGTGTTGTAAAAAAAAAAGTGTGTGATAAATTATGATATTTCAAAGACATATATATTCTAACTTTTAACTTAATATAGAGTAAAAACTAGGCTTTCAGAAGGACAAAATGAAAACGAGAAACACTGAGACGTTCCACTCCGGAGATTCTGGTGAGCTTACTATTACTAAATAAACTAAATAAACTGAGATAACTGTTGAGAATTGAGGGGGAACATTTTTTAAACACTAAAATATAAAGACCAAGTACAGAGCAGTCACAACCTGCAGCTCTTAAACTGGGAATACTAAGAACTTTCAGTGAGGGATGGATGGGGTGAAGCAGATTTAGGGACTGGATAAAGATATTAAAACTAAAGATTATTTGCACTCTCAATTTTGTAAAGTTTGTAACTCGAAAACTGTTTACAAATTTTTTGTCAAGTTTAAATGTGATATTTATTTATTGTTTAGACAATTTCAGTTTCTTTTGTATTTATGTTTATATTTATGTTTAGTCAATGTTAAATAACTGTTAATTTGTGAAATTTAATGTATCCTTTTTTATTATTAGTGTGATATTTTACAACACTAACAGAGGGAAAATGTCTAATTATTGGCCAAAAAAATATCGGCAGCAAGAATCGGTCATCGGCTGATAATTACTTCTAAATATCGGCATCGGCAGTAGGAAAAACCCATATCGGTCGACCTCTACTTCTGACTACAGATGCCCCAAATCTGAAGAACAGGGTAAACAGAAAAGGCTATATATTAGTGTGTGTATTTATATTTGTTTGCTGGTTGTTGATTGATTAATTGATTAATTGATGGATTGAATACACTTTGTGAGCAGACACCCAGATGTATGATGTGTTTAATCCAAAATTTGTTGAATCCACCAAGGCAGAGTTTCAATAATGCAAAACACAAGCAAAAAACAACAATAATCAGTCCAAAAAACAGGAGGTTGAAAGAGGAACCAGAGAAACAGACAAAGATCAAGAAAGGGAGTCCACCACGATGAAATAGAAAGCTTTGTACTCCAGGGAAAATCTAGGTGATTTATCACACAGAGATGGTGTTCCACCCCCTATAAATAGCCTAGAAAACAGATGAACCAGCTGCAGTGGCTCTGTTGAAGTATGTTGTGGTTTGGAATTCTGAATTCCGGCTCCACATTTTGTTCTGCTTCTCTCTGGAACCTCACAGTCCGGCTACTTTGACTCTCTTTTAAAAAAATTTTGATATAAGTCTGATTTTGAACAGCAGTTTAATTTGCACTTGTTCACTTTGAGGCATAACCATAGTAACAGGTGTTTTGTTGACTGTAAAGGTAAAGTTATAAATAGTTAGATGGATTGACCTTGAATTCATTGTTGTGACAATGATGATCATTATTATTTTTGTTATTATTTTAAAAGTTGCATGGATTCCAGTCTGTCTGTTCAGATAGAGATCAGAATGCCACAAATCAGCTAAAAACCTAATTTCATTATCAGTGGACCAAATTGAAACGGCCAGATTTTGTGTGCTTATAACTGTCCACTCACACATAGGAGTGTCACATATGGGCCTCTTTTCAATGTATGAATGCAGCCAAAGATCCTTCAGGTGAGTTTTGCTAAGTGCATGCTTGGCAAATTGTTGCCAATCTTTGCTTTTTTGTGTGGCCTTGATGGAATTCAAGATAAGGGGCAAAAATGTGGAGTTGATTTTCTGCCTAACCGTTACTTTAGGTCATTCCGTGTGTTGAAATTCAAAAAGCGTTTGCAATTTTCACATTGCAAAGTAATCAACATCCTGCTTTAAAGCCTTAATTGTCTGGGTCAGTTTCAGCCAGGGTCCACTTAAAGACGCCCCCAACCTGATCTGCTCACCCCACGCTGCCTGGTACAGCGAGCAGGCCTCCATCGAAATGAGAGAAGAAGCGGCTCGCGAGATCCGCAGAGCAGTAACAGGTGACCACGCTCGAACACTGCACACTCAGAATCAGAACCAGAGTCAAAAAACCTCATTGATCCTTCATTGAAAGGATCAGTACCGACACATGGAGATGCGAAGAGATGAATAATATAAAATGTAAACAAAGTCAAAATGAAACTCTCTAAAAATACAAGTACAATATACACTATGCTATATACACAAAATGCTCTGGTCAGCAAGAGAGGTGAATATAATCACTATAGATAAATAACACTACTTCTGAAGTAGTTTACTAATAGTGCTGTGGAGTTGTTCCCTATACCGAGTCCATTATTGCATGTAATAGTGACAATATTGCACATGATAATATGAAATTATTGCATCTCAGGATGATTCTGCATTTATAACGAGTGTACATTCATTACATTCCATCACATTTATTGGCAGACACTATTATCCAAAGCAACATGAGGAACTATTACTCAATTCAGGCACTTTTGTCTGAAAATGCAGGAAATAGACTCATTTCAAAAAGTGTTCCACCGGAGAGTAATGCAGACAGTATTCCTTTGTTTGAGCGTGGCCGGAGAATGTAAGCATGCTTACTTTGTAGTCAAATAAATCATGAATCTTTATTAATAACGAATAATTACTTTACATGATAATAATAATATATGATAATAATAAAAATAATATTATATATTCCTAATAATAGTTACTAATAATTACTAATAGTAATATCAACAGTTATAATACTTTTATGCTGAAACGTTAAAGCAGATTGTAATAAAAATGGCTGCATTCGATTTGCTGCCTTCAGATTGATGAGTCCCTCAGTGGTAGTTCAACTTTGCACCCATACTGAATAAAGGGGTTAGAAAAATAAAAGCTGGGAAACAGTGATGGAACTGTGTTGAAATACCTGGCTGAGGTGTAACACAGGTTTTGCGCCCCAGGCCGTATTCCAGACAGCCTGAAGAACTGTGTGAATAAGGAGTTCCTCACACAGACTACCCACTGGGCCGGCATGGACCCTGCCATCCACCCTGAGCTTAATGGAGCATACAGGTGAGCACGGTTACACATGAATTCATACCGAGAAGAAATCATTTAAGTGGTGAGCCATTTGTATGCAAGCTTTTTTAAAGTGTAAATTAAAAGAGCCTTATGTCCTTGATTGATCTATCTGTCTATCTGTCTCTCTCTGTCTGTCTGTCTGTCTATCTTTTCATTTTCTTTCTTTCTTTCTTAAGTGTTACATCTTAAGAGTAATTTATTACCATTGTTGGGAAAACACTTGATTCTATTACTACGGCACTCTTTTAATTCATGGCTGTGATATCACAACCATGAACATATTTACACTTAGCTCACACATTCAGTTGATGTGATCCACTGTCTCATGTACAAATACTTTGTAATGCTGCTAATTCCTATTGATTACTGTGCTGTGGCTAAAACATTGAAATCAGTATTGTTTTTTAAAATATAGTCAGAATGAAACTCATTATCATAACACCTATCGAAGTCAAATTCCTTGTATATGAAAGTATACTTGGCCATTAAAAACTGATTCTGATTCTGATCTTTTCTTGTCTCGCCCCATCTGATTTGCAGGTACCCCCCAGGTGTAGTGAGCCTGGCCTCTGGGGGTCTCCCACCTCCAGTGGAAGGGATCGTCCCGAGTGCCGTGCCCATAACCCACAGCCTGCCCCCTGTAGCACACCCGCCCCACGCCCCGTCCCCGGGCCAGACGGGCAAGGCAGAGCCCGACAGGGAGCAGCACTCCAACGAGCAGTTGTAGCTGCTCCGCCCCGGCGCTCCCCGCACCACTAACGAACTGTCCTGGTCCTTCTTTACCCCAAAGAAGAGGAGTGGATCCAGCTCCCCGGCTCAGAACCAGCCACGAAAAACCCCCACAACCACGAGTTTCTGTCCGAAGTAGCCGAGCGTGTGAACTGAAGGTGGTGCATTGTGCTCGATTTCTCGCTCTCTCACTCCTCTCTCACTTTTTTTCAGTTCTTTTTCTCCTTTTATCTTGTGTGGAAGCAAAAAAGGAGAGAAAAAAAATCTTGTAGATCTGAAACAAACAACTTTCTCAACCTTCTCCCCAAAGCGAATCCTGCTGGTTTAGATCGTAGTCTGTCCAAGTGCAGTGGGCGGTTTTATCTGTTTTTTCTGTGTCCAATGGGTTTCATCGTAAAAAAAAAACAAAAAACTGTAGTTATGAATGTAACCTGTTTGTGTACAGTTTTTAGAACATGATCAATGGTTTGTAGAAAAGAAAACGCAGCGTAAAGGGAGGCACCCAACCCAACGAATAGATATTACAAAAATTATATATATAATTTTATTTTTTTTTGGTTTGTTGTTTTTGATTTTAAAAGCCCCGAAAGAGGCCCGTTTTGCACACCCTCTCAGGAAAATGATTTTCCCCCCCACTCCCTCCCTTTTTGACTTAAAACCACATAGTGCATTGTTTTTTGGATCCATGTGTCTTTTTGTAGTCTGATTTAGTACAGTACTTTCAAAAAGTATATTCAATGTTTTTTATTTTTTATCTTTTTATTTGTTCTGTTCTTGTTTGTTAACTTAGCATGTACTACCTTGTGTGTTTAAAGGTTAAAAAAAAAAAAAGGTTTGTTCCGTTTGTTTGGACGGAAACGAAAAAAAAAAACAACAAAAAAAGAAGTTGTCTTGTGAAAAGCCGGCGTCATGCTTGCCTGTTTCTGTGTGACTTGATTGTACCGTGTTTTATGAGGCAGCTCTAAGCTGCTGGGATAGTTGCAGCGCTCCATCGCCTACATAGTTTCCTTCCTGGTAAAGTGGTAGGCTAGCAATATACATACTATATATACTATGAGATATCATTATTTTTTGTTAAAACAGAATCCAAAAAAAAAAATGTTTGTGACTGTATGCATTTGTATGAATTATTTTAAATGAAATAAAAGTCCAAATTAAATGACAAGAAATTGAGGTCATTTTGAGGATCATTAATATTCATTCATTCCTTTTCTGTAACCTCTTAATCCTTATAAGGGTCGTTGGTACCCAGAGCCCATCATGTGTCTACAGGCAGGAAGTTAGGGACTCACCCTGGCAGGAGTGCCAGCCCACTGTTGGACACACACACACCTTTGGTCAACTTAGAATCCCCAATTCACCTGACAGGTCTTTGGACTGTGGGAGGAACCCGGAGACTCCAGAGGAAACCCACGCCACCTTTAAAAACTTCACACATAAAACCAGGACTCTGAATCAAACCTGCAACCCTGGAGCTTTGAGGCAACAGCGCTTCCCACTGTACCACCGTGCACTCGGATCATTATTATAATACTGGGGTATCATTGGGGCAAACAAGGTGTTTAGTAAATTACTGTCTTTATTCACACATTCATCAGTGTACAGTGGATAAACACCAAAATCACTGCACCTTTTTCCATAGAACATCAAATCAACCAAATCGGCCAAAGCTTGGCAAGTCCTTGAAAATAGTGTTCGGGATCTCCCTCTCAAACAGTCCTCCTCTGTTCAGACGATTGTATTACTTGAGTTTTGATATCATATCCGATATCAGGAAGATGTCTCCTGAGCGGCCCGTCGAGACGCAAAACCTGAGTAGAGCCAACAGACAGTAGAAACTGCTCGGTTATAAAGGGTCCGGTTCATTTACATTCATCTTTGCCATTATGAATCAACCGCTGTCAATTAATGAGCCCTGTGAATGAAGAATAGTAGTGTAAACATGCAATAGTGATTTAGATACACTTGACGGGTAGCCAGTGAGATTTTTTTCTCTTTTTCCTTGGGTTACCTAGAGTCTCCTTGTTATTACATCACATGCGAGAGAGCTGAAACAAGGAGATACATTCCTAATCATAACCATAGATATAATATCCAGCATTACATTATTAGGGCATTAGGCTCATGAGTATTTATAATGAATCGTTTATACCGTAATTGTTCATTCATTGGCCACTTATTTGGATAATCTTCCTTTGTGTGACCACCAGAGGCTGTAGCATCGGATGCTGTTTGTATTAGCCATCCTTCAACCCCTCACCAGTGGTCAGTTTCTGGCCACAGGTAATTATATTTGATCATGGGTGGATGTTTTTGGATGGACCACTCAACCCAGCAGTGACACTGACATATAAAACCCCAGGAACACTGTTATGCCTTTAACACTGTTTAGTGCCACACACTACCATATAAGTGCAACTGCTGTGTTGGTCTGATGGTCAGAAACTAAGAAGTAATGAATGGGATTGTTGGCAAATTCTGCAGGGCGTCATTCTGTAAAAGGACACCTATGTGGTGGGCCTTTAAGGTGAAGTGGGCAGTGAGTGGAGGTACAAAGTAGAGGTTTTTTTTACTGGAGTTTGAGTGTATTAATTATATATTTAAAGTACTGTGAAATAAAGTCTTAGGCACCTGTAAAAAATGTCATTTAATCACCATTTAGCTGAGCAGTATGTGTTTAAAAGATAATACTAGAATATACACTAATGTGTTTGTATTATCATTCCCAGACCTCTCCTAATTAAAGAAGCCAGTATTACACTGTAGGTCTCACCAAATACTTCAAATACCAAGTTCAGCTCCATCAATAGTCACATAAATTAAATCAGGAGCTGCCAATGGGTCAAATTCATTCAAAGCCTGGAGGAACTGAGGTGAAATCTGAAACCGAACCTGTGTTGTTCTCACATGAATGATTACATTTATTCGAATATTAATCTGAAAATCCTTTACTACTCAGAAAAACGGCTTTAAACATTTAGCAAAGGTGCCGAATGCTTTTGCCCAGTGCTGTATATTAAAATGTTGCACAAAATAGAACAAAGAAAAAACACATCATAGTAACCAACTGGAACAAGGTTCTTGACCTAAAGAAGGTTTTGACAAAATGAACAGAAAATAAAAATAAAAAAAAACCTTAAAAACGTCCACTTTTGGTTGGCGTGACCCACCATAAATGATGGGTTCCAAGTTGCAGAGTCAGTTTGTTGATAAGGCAAGTCCTGTAGCAAAGGGGGTGTTTTTTCACTCAGGAGGTGCGTCCTGTAGCTGTGGAGGCGTGTCCTGCTCTAAATGGTGTCCTACATGGTGCCCGTGGTGGCTGTGCCTGTCCTGAAAGATGTAAAGGTTGTTGCTGGCCGCGATGGCGATGATGTTGTCTGTAGGGTGCCAGGCAGTGTGGAGGATTTTCTTTCTGAAGTCCAGACTGTCCACACTGATGTCGCTGTCCCTCTTCTTCCTTCCCACACACACACGGCGAGGCCGGAGCACGGCTCGCCGCTTACACACCTCCCGACTCGCCTCCAGAGTCACGTCCCGCATGCTGGCCCGGTCAAACATCCGGAAGAAGTTGTTATACGCGCCCGTCATGATGACACTAGGAGAAAGAAGGGAAGTGGAGATGAGACAACGGGGAAAATGGTGTTCTTTGGAATAACACTGCTTAGCAATTGGAACAAAACAAACTAGTTTTCACTTCTTTGAGGAAAATGTATTGTATCATTTATGTAATGCAATGCAATTCATGATACTTTAGACCAGTGGTCCCCAAAAATGTCCCAGGATTCTTGTTTCCATCTAGCTGTTGGTCTTTCAAAAGCAGAATGTTTTAACTGGTTCTAACATGGGAGTTCTCTTCAGCTTCATGCTTCTCTAGGAGGCTTTAAATAAACGTGAAGTGATTTTCAAAGTTTGCAGCTGACAACACCAAGAATCAGTTTATTAATATATCGAATTTATCACATTTCTAAAGCTGAAGTCAAATATAAAAGCAGAAATGTTGTAAACAGGTAATTACACTACCAGTCAAAGGCTTGAAATACACCTTCTCATTTAACCATTTGTTTTTTATTATTGGCTACATTGTAGATTAATATTGAAAACATCACCTATTGCTCTGGTGAGAGCTTTGATCACTCTTGGCATTTTTAAAATCAGAAAGGTGTTTAATTATCAGGCGTTCATCAAGAGTTCATTAGTGGAATTTCTTGCCTTCCTAATGTGTTTGGGATCATCAGTTGTGATGGTCTGGTTGGTACAATTAGAGATTGTGTTCCACTATGGTTCTGCTCCACATTATGGCAGGAAACTCTTAAATAATTAAAAATAGAACAGTCCATCTTTACTTTATCACAAAACATTCTGGTTTGTTGAACTCTTTTTCTGTTTACTTCACAATTCTATTGACAATATTAGATATAAAAGCATCTGCCGGGCATGTGAGGTCACTTTCCATGAATCCTCTGGAATGGTGAAAAATCAGGGGCAAAGTTCTCACCTGTCTGTTCCATTCCAAGCACATTCAAATTTATCGAAGATGCAGTCACTCTCATAAAGGGTACACAGTTTAGAGCGCAAGTAATCATGAACCTGAAAGCAAACACACACAAGTACACACACACACACACATAAAAATATGTGTCAACACCTTGAACTTACTTCCTAGCATGAAGGTATATGTGTGTGTGAGAGTGAATGTGTGTAAGTGAGTGCGTGTGTAAGTGAGTGTGTGTGTGTGTGTGAGTGTGTGTGTGAGTGTGTATGTGTGTGTGTGAGAGAGAGAGATCACCAATATGCTGCACATTAAGATCTAATACATCATGGTTTTTCATACAGTCC
>JBBMFX010000030.1:11074338-11094373 GCA_037832545.1 Rhabdalestes septentrionalis | reverse complement strand
GCCAGTTTACAGGGCGAAGTTTCCAAGCACTGAAATAAAGGCTGTTTTCATTTGAATTACAATGCCTAGTATGTCTACTTAACGGTCGCGGGGCGGGGCGGGTTGTAAAAATAGATACAGTGGTCTGGGGCGGGCCAAATAATTTCATAAAAGCGGAACCCGCGGGTTGGAAAAATACCCGACCCGCACATCACTAACACTCAACCCTAGTAATTATAAAGCAGTTACAGAAAATGAATGAATTGATTAGTTTACTTCTTTAGTTTTGAACTTGAACCACATGACTAAGATGGAAGCAAATACTCATTTTAAACTGCATATCTAAATCAATTGAAAAAATTTCAGGCCATTTCTGTTTTTTGCAATGTCCTTTTTTCAAGAGAGACCACTATGTCAGAAACCTGTCGGAAATCATTTATTCAACTCCTCAGGATTTATTTCATTGAAATAATCATTTTTTAAATTTGGTCTCTTTGTGCACAAAAAATGACAGAGGACAATTAACAATAATAATAATAATAATAATAATAATAATAATAATAATAATAATAATAATAATAATAAGTACTATTTCATCACTGTGTGGAAGTCTCCTGTCCAAACTTCTTAAAGCCATTTATCTAAACTGGGACAGATAATATTCAAGTTAACATCAGAATAAATGCAAACAAACAAGAAAGCAGTAAATTATATCATGATTTGTTTTGTTTGTACAAAGCAAACACATGTACATACATAAAATCACTATTTACTATCTTAATATTATTTTTAAAAATATTCTCAAATAGCTTTTAAAGGCATATACCACTTTTAAATGTTTTAAATATAATTTTATCAGTCTTATGAGTTTTGCATAGTACTGTATATTATACTTTATACTGCAATCTCTTCCATTTGTAGTAGAATCTTTATGTAATGAATGAATGGAAAAAGTAATTGGGGAAATGTTTTTATTGGAGGCTGCTTGTGGCCTGGTGATAAGGGAGTTGCCCCTACATTTAGAAGATGGTGGGTTTGAATCCCAGACCTGCCAGTGGCACCACTGAGTTTCCCTTGGGCAAGGTATCATCCCCAAACACTGCTTTCTGGGCGCCCCGCATTGGTGGCAGCCCCTTGCTTCACTTACATTTTCGGCATTTGGTGAATGGATTAAATGCAGAGACAGAATTTCATCCCGTTCACACTGTGGGCTGAGGTGTTTTCATGTATGATAAAAGGACACTTTACACACTTTTACACTTTGTTTACAGCTGTAATGGCTTTATTATGACCTGTGTAGTCTCGAATAGAGTAACAGTTAAAGGCAACATGAGTGAAGAAAGGAAAAGGGGCTTCTGAGGGGATGATGATGAGTGAAATTGTGTGAAGGAGGGGGTGAGAGTCAAACAGAATAGTAGAGTGTGTTTCAGGCACCATAGAGAGTTATGGAGTGTGTGATATGCTGCAGTGGAGAGATGGCGAGAAGGTGGTGTGATTAAAAGAAAATTTAAGTGTGAAAGAGCGTTTTTTATTGGATGTTTTGTTCTGGCCCCCTGCACGGCTCATCTGTTTCTGTTCCCTCACGCTTCCGCCCAGGCTTTTGATGTGCGCTGCTGTCTTCCCAGGACGACTCACTGCAGCTGTAGAAATGAAATTCATCGGGCCCAGGCCTCATCTCCCACCAGCTCTGGCCTCGGAGGAGATGAAGAGAACTTCTTTTTCTTTTGTCTTCCTTTTTTCTCGCCTTGTCGTGTTCGCGCTGCTCTCTGTACTCCAAAGTGATTCTTCTTCCGAGTCGATGTGATTCCATTTCTGAACATGGACCGCAAACATTTTCTCCCTTTGTCTCTCTCTCCACAGATCTCAATCTTCCTCTCCTGTTTCTTTCTTTCATTTCTCTCTCTGTCTTTTTCTCTCTCTCCACCTCTTATTATTTTCTCACTGTGTTTCTGTTGTTCTCTGTCTCCCCAAGTCTCTCTCTCTCTTTCTCTCTCTTTCTCTCTCTCTTTCTCTCTCTCTCTCTCTCTCTCTCTCTCTCTTTCTCTCTCTTTCTCTCTCTCTCTCTCTGGTCTAGTTAACATGAAGTGGAAGTTTACAGGCCCTGTTGAAACTTTACACCTTAATCATCACACACTGGTCTGAAAATGTGGCGCAAGCTCTAAAAGACTTCTGGAGCTTCTGACAGTTAATGATGGATGTTTGATACATATTTAGATAACAGTGTACCCTACAGTGTCAGAAACCAGTCTGTTTAAGATTACTCAACACCTCTGTGGCTTAGCATGAGGAATGACAAAATGTCAGAACCAGCCTTTTTTTACGTGTTTAGGGTTTTTAGACTGTTTAGATTTGTCAACAACATCTATGTGTTCTTGTTTTCCACAAAATAAACCATGTTAGTCTTTAGAATGTTTTGTTGTTTCAAGCCAACAAAAAAAAAAAAACATGCCCGTTTACTCACAATTTGAGCTAGGGTTGGTGTGCCTGAATTTTGTCAGGCGGTGTATTTGAGGAGATATTGATATGGGTAAAGCAGCAGACGTCAATAAACATCTGGACAGTCCGTGCTGTGCTGATTTGCGAAGTAAAACAAACCGAAGGGGGCGCAGAGGTGGTTGATTTCAACACGTCTGTCAGCGGGTGGTTTTGTGTTTATGGCCCAGGGTGTTGCCCGGGTGACGCCCCACCCGCTCCAGGCCGTCCCGGGAGCCGTGGCAGCCCTGTCCTGGAGCTGCTGGCCCAGACAGACGTAAACACGGCCTAACCGCACAGCCTGGCCCTCCGCCAGCAGGATGGAATAACAGAAGCAGAGGAGCAGTGGCACTGCCTCAGACGGGACGGCAAATGCAAAAACACTGCTGCTTTATTGGAGGAGTGAACACGACTTTATGGTGCATTTATAAGGTCTGCATAGGGCCTTTGTGCCTGCGGCAGAACATGATAAATGCTTATAGTAGAACTCTGGCTTTTATATTGTGTGGTTGCAGCATGACACTGTTCATGCCAATCAGTGCTCAAAGTGGAAAATGTATTGAATTTCATTGATCTAAACTATGGTTTTACATACAGGTGGCTCTAAAAAGGCTTTAAACATTTGCTGATATTTCCAAACAAGCAGCTGAATGTCCATTCTCAAAACTGCCTATAACAATATGCTTTACATTTTATAAACTTTTTTTGTTTTGTTTTTTTGTGGCTGTAATTCAAAGCGTATGCAGTAGGGGGTTAATAAGTAGCCAACTGAAGCCCAGGTGTTTGCATGCCGTATGCTGCTGTAGAAGCTGTAATTGTAACTTCTCATTCAAATACAGCTTATGAGGGTCATGTAGGTGGTTTAGAATAATGATTTTATTTAAGAAGTTCAGTGGAGGACTATTTTGGAGCTATGTGAACACAAAAATGAGCACAATCGAGGCAGAAGTTTTTGCTCTTCAAACTCTGAAATTCAGTAGTCATATTTTAGAAATGAATAAAAGCCATTACATTTTGATCAAAGACAAGGATACGGACAGAGAATTTCCATATGGACAATTGCACTGAATATAATCAAGGGCACAAACTAACAAAAAAGACCAACTAAGTAAAAAAGACCAATATTGATTTCAGCTCATCAAGAGCATAAAGGCTTGTTTTATGATTTTATTGTGACTTTAACTGTGGCATTCTGCCTGTATCTTTGTATTTTCAGTGCAACCCTATTCTTTAAAGTTTTTTTTTCAAATGCCAGGGGCCTTAAAACAATAGGGACAAATGTAAGACCCTCAGTGAAAGACCCAACAGAGACAACAAATCTTTCGAAAGAAGTGTTTGTTCTTGTTCTTGTTCTCTCTCTTTCTCTCTCTCTCACTCTCTCTCTGTTCTCCTCAGCACTTTCTTCTTTCAAAGGAATGCATGCAGTGCATGAACAGGAGGCTGTGTGTTTCCGCGCCTGGCGAAAAGTCTCTGGATCTCTGGTGCAGATGAGATGTGACAATTGCCTTCATCCTCCCTGTACCGGGCTTTTCATCTCCATCTCTCCCTCCTTCCCGCTTTCTCTCCTCCTAAACCCCCACCCGCCCGGGTTCTCTTTTTGTCGCAGGTGGAGCGAGGGCCTCAGCTTGGGAATAAAAGAGAACAGGCGCTAATTAGAGGTGGGGGCGCGAGACAAAAGATCGGCGAGTAATAAGACATTTAAAAAAGATGAAACTCTAATCTTGGAGGATTGGAAGCAGGGCTGCCTGCCGCTCCTGCTGCTTTTTTCTCACACGGGAGAAACGGATCAAACAGTAGGAAGCGAAGGAGCTGCTTTCACAGTGCCTCGCGCCTCATTTCTCCTCCTTCATCCCAGAAAGCCTTAAACCAATAAGAGAGGGAACAGCAAGCTCATTTGTGCTCCCAAAGCACGATTGACTTATGTTTCTCAAGTTTGACACACAGAAGTCCTGCGGATAATAAGTGGGCATTGAAGTAATTCTTCGTGGGAGGGCTGTTTTGGGGATTGTGTCCCCCTCCCCAGTCCCCCGGCCAAATCCAGTACTCTCTGTACACCATGAAAGAAAAATGCTCTTGAATTAACAGTCTATTTGCTGAAAGGTGCTTTAATTTATTATTTTTTTTGCAAATGCAGTCTGACATTAATAGTCCCATTCTGAGTTCTTGGAGAGCTTATTTCTGTTCTCTGTTAACCTACTGAAGATTATTTAATCAAACAGCCATACCTTCTTCGACCTCCCAAATGGTGCTGCAGTTCTCCTTCAAGAAAACCAACAAGATGCATACCTACACGCTTGAAAATAATGAAATGCTGAAAAAGGTCTAGGAGGACCACATGTGATCTTATAACAAGCATGTCTGGGGACAATTGTGAGAAATTCCTGGCTAAACATGGGTATGTAGACTTATTAGAATGAGATAAAACTGAGCCTGCAATTTTGAAGCCAGTCCAACACCTCATGAAGATGGACCTCGTCTTTCAGACAACAAGCCCGTCATTAGCACATGGATGTAATAAAAGTTGGCGCAGTTGGAAAAATGTTGTTAATTTGGTATTTTTGTAAATAATATGTGCATGGGAAGAACTTTTTTACAAACGAAAGAACCTCCAAGTAACACGAATACATGAATCTGGTATTGAACATGATTCTTCTCTGAAATCTCTCAAAGAACCTTTCGTGGTACCTTATTTTGAGAGTGTGAGTTTCTCAGGTCCTATCCATAAGGGTGAGAGTCCATTGCAGTTTGGAGATGGTTCTAATAAACATGGCTTTCTTTAACAGTTCATTGTATTGTAGGTGTGATTTCCAGTGGAAGAAGGGAGCCAGCAGGTTAAAATGTTGCATGTGAGACAGACCAGCACAACATCTTGGTAATCCCAGGAGTGTTTCCAGTTGTTCTTATTTTCGGTGGGATGAAGTGGCTCTTAATGCAGAGATGGCTGGTTGGTCCAAGCACTCTAGAATTAGAAACAGACAATTGGACCTCATAAGCACACACAAATGAGGACCATATGACCTGAAGAAACTCATATCAAACAAGGTTGTAAAATCATTCTGCTTTCATAGTGCATTTATAGTTCAACAATAGACACCATTTTGCACACAAGGCTTCCTGCACTTACTGCAATCTGTCAGAATAACCAAGATTATAAATCTTTTTACACTCTATTTCCTCAAGTATCTACTAAATTTGCAGGCTCAGGAGTCGCTGCACACAAAGATAAGATCAGCATGCCCATTGTCAAGCTTCAGCTAGCGGAGATATGAATCCCCCCCAGCACTGGCTTGTAAAGCAGTGTTCTGACACCTTTAAAGCACTCCCAGAAGTGAAGCAAAGGTGGAACAAGCTCCCTATTAATACCTTTAATTTCACAAGATCCATCATATGAACCAGTGTCTGCATACATTTGGACACACAGGGTTAGTTTCCCGTACCTAGATGAAACCTAAACTTAGATTTAAAAAAGTATTTACTGTGGAAATTCACTGCTGACACTGAATTTGCTCTAATACATGCCTGGGAAACCAACACTTTGCTTCTCAGTGAGCACACATAAAAGACCTTCCCTGTACTGCAAATATATATAGTGCCAGCCAAGTTACTATGAATAAAGGTGTCTACTAATTGAAATAAATGTACTCATAATACAAGTTGTCAGCTCATGTTTGCAGCCCTGCTGTGAAGGTGTGAGGGACAGCCCCAGACTCACCGCCTCCATGTAAGGTCAGCTTCTCTTCACACCTGAGCTCCACACTGCCTCTCTGAGCCCACAGCCATCCGTCATGGGCACAGTGTGTGAGTCCTACCCTGGGAGGAGCCCCTTGGGGGCCTTTGGACCGCGTAGCCTGCTCGGGTCACTGGCAGAGAACAGGCCAGGCATGGCCCAAGCAGCAGCCACCATGGAGCCCGGACCTGAACAACAAACACAGGACAGGAGACCCAGGCTGACCCTCATCTCTGGCCCAAGTTCAGGACCTCCCTTCTGGGACCCACTCACTGCTCATCTTCTCTCTAACAAATGAAAGGCAGCAGTTGCTTGTACCTGGCAAAAACGGCGCTGTCAATATTTACCCCCATCATAAAAACAGACACAAGAAGGCAAACTCAGCACAGGTTGGTTCAGGCGCCCATTTTTCCAAGTTGGGGTTTGATACCATGCAAACCACCATACTACACTCTTAAAAACAAAGATCACTAAATGGCTCTTGGTTTACATGTACAGTTCTATGAAAATCAGCCTTCAACTGGTTTAATATATACTTTCTGTTCTTTAGGTAAACAAATATCGATCTTTGGTGTCAGTCCATGGAACTAGGTTTGAATTATTTTTATTTTGTTGGTAACTGACTTCAGTGATGCATGGTCATAACTTTTACACACTTGTCTCTAATTAGCAGGGAATAAAGAGAATAGAACTCAAGCTGCATTGTGAAATACAATGTTTCATTGTGAAATACAACGTATGTCTTTATAACCTTAACAAATCTACATATATTTATTCTATATTTGCAGGGAGGTTCATGTTACTCCAAGGCCAGTTTAGAATGTTTCACCTTCCACCACATGAGTGTGCCAACCTTTGACTGACACCCTTCCCTGGACCGTCTATCTGACAGACTCCCGTAAACTGTCCAGCCAGTGTCAGCCTGATTCCCGAGGCTGTTCTCACGGCCCGATCTCTCGCTGCACTCTTTTTCGTAAGTGCCTGTCTGCTATTGACACAGACAGGGTGCCTCTTGCCTGTTTGTCGCTAGCGGTTCTTTTGCTTACCTTCTTCACCTCAAGTGTTTCTGAGAACAGCATGATGAACCGGGCTCTCCGGCAGCTGAGAACGTACAAGAGCCTTGTTTCCTTCCTCAAGCCCCCTGGATGCCATATGAAGAGTAATCTATTAAACCTTAAAGTGGTAGCCCTCCTGCTAATAAAGCTGTCTGGTGTTCCTTGGGGGCTTTATCAAATGAAGCAGATGTGGCTAACAGCTGGTATAACAGCTCCACTCCAGCACTGCCTGGTAGTGTTTCACTGTTAAACTCTGCTTCCTTCACAGTCATTGGTTTCATCATTGTAGCTTGACCTCCTATCCTTCAGGAAACAATACAGCTGCATGGTTCAGTTTAAAGCATATGGTACTTTTGAGCTAAATGAATCCCTCAAAATGCCAGGGCCCACCAGCAAGTCCAAACTATTTTGACATTTTTGGTGGTGCATATCCACAAACACTCTGTCTTTCCATTTTGTACACATAAATAGGAAATCAAAGATGAAAAAAAAATGAAATGATTTAGAGCTACTTCTTTGCAAATGGCACTGGGACCTAAGGTGACACTTAACGAAATATGAATGTTGTGTAATGGAATATATCTGAGGAGAACTTAATCATATTGGCTGAGAGACTGAAATTGTTTAGGGAAGTTTTAAAAAGATACTGACCCTAAACATACAAATCTAAAAAAAGTGCACTCATGGCCAAGCCAGTCCCCTGACCCAAATCCTGCTGTTGATTTCTACAAGATTTCCAAAAGAATGATATTTATGACCCCAGTAAAGCTGAGAATGGTTTGCCCAGAAGAGTGGGCCAAAACTGAACAAGAATGCTGCAAAAAGTCAATAGATCCTTACTTATGTTTTAAATCTGTAACAACCAACAGCAACTTTATAAGAACTAACATGAACTCTTTGGTGTTTAAACTAGTTATTTCTCAATCAGATTTGGTATTTAATCCATATTTGTAAGCTTTTAAAGGCATACTTATTTTGTACAATGTCAATCGGCATTCTGTCAAACTGGAAATAAACAAAAAACCCTAGATACTTGTTTCCTCCTCACAGTATCTTAATACTTTTGCGTTGCATACGTTTTGCATTGTATACGTATCTTAATACATTTGCATTGTAAACTGGCTGTCTGTTCAGTTGTGTATCTTGGACTAATAGATAGTTCAGAGGAACTTCACAAAATTAGTCCCACCCACTGTGTCTAACAAGACGTTTTCTCCAGCTCCCGAAAGCCTAACCAATTCAGGCACTCACTTTGTGGTGTCGACCTAGAAACCATCGCAATGATCCTATTAAATACAAAATAACAGAGATGTATTTTTCCGTTCCCAGAAATCTTATGGCCTTCTCTGAATTCAAAGGGAAAATATGCATCAAACATTAGAGGCCTGTTGGACTTTGGTGCTGGTTACAAATAAATGACCCCTAACTCGTACCACATGTGATCTCAACATGCTGCTTGCAGTCATGTGTGGCTGGTGCCCTCGGACGTACGCGCACTAAAGGACCACATCTAAGGCTGCAGGCGCCCTTTCCAGCCCTACTGGCTGCGTTTAGCCGGATATCCTTTATATTTTACACCTCCTTCATTTGCAACGCACATGTGCTAACTTCTGACAAGCCAGAACCTGACGTAGCGCTGTCGTTAAAAAGAAAGAAAGGTCCATTCCGTCTGTTCGGCACCTCCTTCCCCAGCGCAGGTGCTGGAAAGGGCAGTGGGACTTTTTTGCTCTGCTGCATTTTGAAAGAGACAGAAACGTGGTCTTGGCACTTTTTGAGGCCGACCTGCTCATTGATTTAGAGCCACTCTGACGGCCATGTTTCTTTGATGAGGAATGTCAACGCAAGTTAGCTCCATCCAGCTTAACCTGACAGTTGATCCTGGCCTTAGAGCACCCATACCTCTCGCTCTCTCATTCCAAGAACTGGTCAGTTGTATCCCTAGCTTGGGGACAAACTTTTGCCTTGAACCTTTATCTTCCTAATAGTGTGGTGAGAGAGAGAGAGAGAGAGAGAGAGAGAGAGCGAGAGAGAGAGAGAGAGAGAGAGAACGCTCACGAACATGCTGGTTAATTGACGTGATAAATGGTGCCGATTTTTACAATCCAAATTACTCTAGTAATACATCACGTCAAAGTCAACGTGAACTTTATTTTCATTTTTTTATATAAGGGAACACAGAAAAAATGGAACGGTGCGGTGATAACCACACAGCCAACAATAAAGTATAGAAAAAGACATGGGTATAAGAAGACAAGAAGTTTTTTCTTAAGTGCATCAGGTGCAAAAAAACCAAAAACTCCAGTACTCCACAGCTCATATTTGGTTAAAATCAATAGTCTGTGGAACAGAGTAAGACATAGTGTTATCTATCAAATTGGACAACAGTACAGGCAAAATTCAAGCTATAAGGTGACTGAAACTGGTTTTAGCCCTGCCGCATACTGTCCATTTTTAGGTTAAAATCATTACATAAGAGCGTCTGAAGCATTTGAAGATTCTTATGGCATATTTCACTGGCACAAGGAATCATGCCGTACTGGGAAAAAATGATTCTCCATTACAAACAAAGACCTGTACCTGACCAGAGTTGGCTGTATTACTGCTTTCTGATTGGTCAAAATTGGTCAAAACATTCCTCCAAGGAACTTGACCTACCTCTGCCATCACTGTGCACAAGGCAAACCCAGTCCAGATTCATCTTCTGCTATTGGGATGAGCTGCCCAAGCCAGCAAGGGCAGCCAAATCCCTCTCTAGCTTCAAAAACCATGGAAATAGGCCATTGGGTTTTTTTACTGTCTGCACAATAAAACAATTGAAATACAAACTAAAAACTGGGACACTGAAAAGTATAAATACTATTTTCACTTTGGGCCACATATACATTTCAGTGGGAGTTTTCTTTGATGCTAACAAATGTATCTTTAATGCTGTGAGAAATGTGAAGGTGTACCAGGCCATTGCTAACAAGTCAGCTGGGTTAGGTTTTCTCTGACAGAAAAAAAACTTCCCAATGGTTCAAATCTGTTGACGTTGTTTTGGGGTGAAGACCGGCCTCAAACTGTGGGAAGAGAATTGTGCTGACGCACCGGTACCAAGCTAAATTACACTGGAAAATCAAAGTGTGCTGTCAAGTTCCATGCTATTGCAGTACAGTTTATGTCCAGCACTGTTTCTGTGTGCTTATGGAAAGGTCCTTTAAGCTTATAGTTTTTTTGAGACACAAGAGTCTATGTAAACACTTTCAGTTCTAAATAATCCTACTGTCCATATTTGTTAATCAATCTGCAAATTTTAAATGAATTGCTTTTGTGATGTCATAAAAGCTTATATAATTTGCAGCTCATAACATTTATGCTCCGCCCACTTAGTCTGAAGTTATAAAAAATCAATCAACCCAGACTGCATTTACAGAGAGGCTCAATACAGGGCAGCCAATCAGAAAATTAGTAATTTACTTACAGTATATGATTCTTAAAGGCACAGTAACAAAAACAGCCTGCTTAACACTATGTGATACAGAAGCGAAGTAAACTATTGGATACAGTAAATAGTAATAGAAAATAGGCATGTACAAATCATTGACATTTAAAGAAATGACTAGGCCTACAAAACAATTTCAAGAAAAATGTAGGCCCTTTAACATTTTTTAATTGTTTGAGTTGATTTGGTCCCACATTTTCAGCAGTGCTAATTAATAGTGATACAGTTCCATCACTTGCAGGCATGTTTTGTTGATCTTTTAAGTTTGGGATAAATGGAGACGAGTGCAAATTTGATTTATTATATTCTGTGAAGATCTCTGACCACTCCAAACATGACCACTCCAAACAGTAAATGGCATGAAACATCTGATGCCATTCAGAATGGCTGATGTAAAAAGGCATAGCATGAGTCTCCGCAGGAATCTGGTTGCTTTTAGGTGAGATTAAAGCAAATCATTTGGAACTAGCCTCTTTAGACCCACTCGCATGGTCTTATTTTCATCTGTTTTTACAGACAGTGTTGGAATTTGGCAACATGTATATTAAGAGTTTGGGGAGAAAAGCAATGGAATTTAGCAAAAATTCCCCCAATTGTGTAAAACAGGGCTGTACTGATGGAGCTCTAGAAATAAGTGTGTGAGGAGCGAGTGTGGTTGACCATAATTACCACGCTCTTAAACCCTGGCTCAGATGCACTGTCTGACTGCTACACATACACACACACACACACACACACACACACTATGACACACACATAAACACACACACACTTGTGCACATTACACGCGCATGCACACGCCTCTGTCTGGTGGACCCAAAGTGTGTTTTTCCCTCAATTTTCACAACACATGTCTGGGACAATAAAAGACATGTTACAAGATGCATAAGACTTCTCACTTGAAAACATGTTTTTTGTTTTGCAGTTAAGGGATCGGTGGCAACAGTCTCGCTGCCTTTCGAAAGAGGAACGGAAGGCCTTGTTCTAAATAAGAAAGCTTTAACCAAACCACATACATAAGAAGTGGCAAAGTATTTAATATATCTTAACAATTTGATACCAGACATGATGTGTCTCCTTAACAGACACTAACAGACTACACATTTTCGAACATCCTGCTTTAAATATTTTCAAGTGTGTGTGTTTGTGTGTGGGTGTGTGGGTGGGTAAGTGAGTGAGTGAGAGGGAGAAGGAGAGAGAATGAGCCAGCCTGATTGACATATCATGTAATCAGAGTGGTGAGAGAAGGTCTCAGCTGTGAGAGGACAGCTTTGCAGGTGTTTCTCTGTAAAAAAAAAAAAAAAGCAGCCTGATTATGGGTGTCATCAGAACATTATTATGAGAATTTTCAGAACAGTTTCTGTTTCACTGGGACTTCAGTGCCAAATACAGAAATGAATGGAAGGTTTGAATTTTCTTATGTTATTTACCGTAAAGTGCACATACATTTTACAGACACACCTCACACAGTATCATAAACTATCCTCTTTATTAGGTACACATACCTTGTATCTACACTTATTGTCCGTTTTTTTTGCTCTGTGTAGTTTATAGTTATAGACTGCTGTCCATCCATTTCCCTGTTTTTCCCTTTTGTAAAGCCCATTTATCAGTGACCAGGATTCCCACAGGACCACCAGGGAGCATGTGCTATTTGAGTGGTGGATCCTTCTCTGCACAGCAGTGAAATGACATAGTGGTGGCATGTGGAGGATTAATGAATAGGGTAAAGGGGACCACTAAATGATGCACAGTACACCTCCACCAAGCATCCATACGATTAAACATGCACACACAGTCATCCATATGAAAAAAAAAAGCAGGATGATTCATCAGGCCTAGCTGTATCCTTATAGTGCACCACAGTCCACTTCAAATACTCAAGTGCCAGTTTTAGGCACATTCAGTGGTGGACAGAGGTTAGCAAGGGAACTCTGACCTGTCTGTGTTTATGCAAGCCAATATGCTGTGAGCTTTAATGCACTGTGTGCTGTCAATCATAGCCATAATGAACTTTTTCAAAAGATTAGTAGCTCTTCTGTGAGATTGGACCAGGAAGGTTTACCTTTGCATCCCCATGTGCATCAGAGAACACCCCTAAAGAGCTGTTGTTTTGTAGATGCTCTTATTCACTCATCCAGCTAGTGCAGATTAAGTCTGGCGCATTTGGTCTAGTTTGGTGCCTTGTCATGTTATTCAGATACATTTCCATTTCCATTTCTGGCATTTAGCTGACTTTCTTATTCCAAGTGATGTACCTCTATGCTCAAGGAGTCCCCATGTAAAACCTGAAATAAAACTTAAATCAAAATCTGCTATTCAACCACATTTAGTTCCACACCATACCAGATCCTGTCAACAAAAAAAAAAGAATAGAGGTTGAAGCATAAGGGTGGAAAACGTGGAGTTAAGAGATTATGTACCCTGAGGTTTTTAAAAAATTAAATAAAAAAATAAATTAGTGAGCATTAACAAAAGGCCTCATAATTTACCAAGGTGCTCCTTGAAAGGGTAAGTCTTCAGACGATGTGTGAAGACAGCGAAAGATCTGAAGGGAGCAGGGAGTTTGTTCCAACACTGGGAGAGCAAGACTGAAAAGAGTCTTGATGCATGTCTTCCTCTGATGCATTTTGCCCCAGTATAGAATAGATTTTAGAAAGTACATGCTCCAGTTACAACTGTCCCTCCCGCTGTATAGTCATGTCCCATTCCACCCATTAGCTAGGAATCCCACGAATACTGGGATGGTGAAGGCAGGTATGAGTCACACGAAGCCAGTCTGTGTCTCATTGGACAGCTCAACACATTTGGAAGAGAACATTAACTGCCAATTCTGCTACATCATCTAACAGATGCTCATGTTGGGTAGCAATGAGTGATGGGGGAGGGGGAGGGCCATCCTACCCACCCAGAGGGGGCTAAGCTAACTGTGCTGTGCTTCTGTGGTCCAAAGACAGGCTTGTTGTCTATCAGATAATGTTGATGAGTTGATTAGACATTCTGGCTCAGTAGGCTTCTTGCCTTAATAAGTCTACAGTCCCAACCACTTTTAGCCTCAAATTTCTCATGATTACCTCCAGGTTTTCTCATAAAAACTGCCCAGACATTCTCAGTAGGTTTTTTATTGCTAGTAGATCCATGGGCTTGACTAGACTGCGTGTCTCAATATGCTATCATGACACTAAACCTCCTAGAACCCTTGATGTATATATCATAACCCCTCTTATACTTTTTGAAACAAAACAGAATATTAATGTGATTTACCTCACTAAGAGTGCAACTGAGGGTGCAATTACCTTTACATACAGAAAAATAGTTATAACTCTACACCACTGAGTTAAAGTAAGAAACGAGTTTTCCCTTCTAGCTCCTAATACAATAGCCTGTCAGTGTGTAGAATTCCCCTTTTTCTGTAAATATTATTCCAGCAGCAGCAGTACAAATGGCAGGCATATATATAGCTCTAGAAAAAAAAGAGACCACGGCAATTTATTTTAAAATCAGCATCTCTATGAATATGACAGCCATTCCATACACAATCACCACATTCTGTTTATGAAGTACTGATTAGTGATCAACTGAATCACATCTTATTTAAAGAGGAAAAGTATAAAACACTGCAGTAATCAACACTCTCCTCTCACAATGAGACGTAATTATTATAAAGGTAATCATTGCCATTTTGTTTAAGAGTGAATAAGAGAGAATAAAGTGTTATTTTTAATTATTCAACTTTTATCAGGGCTGCATCATTTCTCGTATTTTGATATTTTGTAATTTCCTTTAAATTGATGCTTTAAAGAACAATATTTTTATTTGGAAATGAGGAGAAATATTGTCAGCAGCTCTTAAAAACTAAGGCAAATCTGTCCTTAAACATAAAACCTTAGAAACTGAACATTCTGTCACTTATTTTCAGAGCTATATATGGTTTGGGTTGTCACCCAATTTAAAAAAATGTTTCAAGCAATTTGAATTAATTCAAATACATTTCTAATTAATACCAAGCTCTGTCATTAATGAATTCATCTAGATTAATCACACACATTTTTGCTATAATAGTATTTACAATTGTATTTTAATGTGGGATGCTCTGCATTCAGCACCCTCGCACATTTCACTCACCCCGAATATAATAGTTTCGGTGATCTAATTATGCTGCCTTGTCGAAAAATGCTCACTTTAAGTTTATGTAGTTCATAGTACATTTATAACACTGATAGAAATAAGCAAATAATATGCATCATCTGAGAAAATCTATTTTTATTTAAATGAGAAGAGCCTAGATAGATAAGATAGATCTTTGGAAGTGCATAGAACCTCTTAAAACCTCTAAACCATTTAACACTGAGAAATGCCACCGTGAAGCAGGACACAGGCTTCTTCAAATTGTGCCATTCTTACAGTGTGTTGTAATTCTGGAGAGTGCTGAAATTTCCAAGCTTCAAAGAGCATTCTGCAAACTGCAGAAAACAGGCATTTTAGAATCAGAAAACTGTATTGATCCATTACATAAGGTGCTTATGTAATGAAGACAAAGACCCAGACCCAAGAAATATACTCATATTGAAAGAGCTTTTAAAATATTAAACACCGTAAACCAGTGACCAAAGCCCAAGATAGCAGATAAACTAGTGTCCAACATAATATCACGGATAAACCACTGCCTAATGCAAGATAGTACAAATAAACCAGTGTCCAATGCCAGACAGCACCAATACACCAGTGTCCAACACAAGATATCTCAGATAAACCAGTGTCCAGTTCAGGACAGCACAGATAAACTAGTGTCCAACATAAGATATCTCAGATGAACCGGTGTCCAACACAAGATAGAACAGATACACCAGTGTCCAATTCAGGATAGCAGTGACCAACACAAGATATCTCAGATAAACTAGTGACCAACACAAGATATCTCAGATAAACCAGTGTCCAACACAAGATATCTCAGATAAACCAGTGTCCAACACAAGATATCTCAGATAAACCAGTGTCCAACACAAGATAGCCTGTGTCCTGCTACACCAGTGTCCAATTCAGGATAGCACAGATAAACTAGTGACCAACACAAAATGGAACAGATAAAGCAGGTTCCCTAATGCTAAGTAGCAGATAATCCCAAGATTGTGAAACTGCACATGTGCAGAAGGGCATGGTAGCACATCTCGACGGGTAGCATGTTTCCACAGAACACCGGGTTAAAGTCACCTGGTGCAATTAATCAGGGTTTCTTTTTAATGCATTGTTTTTTTCAGTGATTAATTGATTGAAATGAATGCGTTAAACCCCTATATAGTGGTATACACCCCTGTATACAAGAAATAGTGGTAGTAAGAGGGGTCTTTACGTGATGGTTTATGAGGCCCTGCTCTATATCCTCCCCCCTCTGGTTTAGGCTGGGCTCACTCTGTGGTCAGCACTGGGTCTGGAACGGGGAATGGAGCCAGACGCCTCTGTCTGCTCCACTGCACCCTCCATTAGTACTGTTCTCACAGGCCCGTGGCCACGGCTGGCCGCTTCTGTGCTTATGCAATGACCTCTCACTGACAGCTTTATAAAGGCACTCCGTGCACCTAGGCTGGACACAGCGGCCTGCTCTGTGCCACTTTTCAGCAGCGAGTCACAGGGTACATCTGGTAGTCTATCATCAAAACTGTGATAATATTGGCAAAGAGTGTTACTTTCATTGACGTTGTACTTTATTAACCACTGAATGTGCCAGTCCTACCCTGCAGTTTAGAACAGCTCGGACTGAAATGTTTTCCAGTGCCACTATATGAGCTATGTTTTTCTCATCACTTTACAAGAAACGTAATCAAAAATATAACACACAAACTAGGCAATTTATTAGGTATCTATACTTATTGTCCATTGTATCAGATCCTGTAGGCTGGTGGCAAGTGTTGGTCCATCTAGGAGATGTAAAGTTAGTGATGATAGAGATGGTAGCTGAGCTGTTTATATACTCTGTGTGTTCCATGCTATGACACTGTCCACACAATACCTTCTTCCAGGTGGTACTTTTGGGGGTCCTGTCCATTAATGAACACGGTGAAGGGGGCTGACAAACACATGGAGATGAATAGATGGACCATAGTTTGTAATTGTAAACTACAGAAAATGGTCAATGGAGCTGATACAATGGACAGTGAGTGTAAATACAAGGTAAGTGTAATATAAGCTGTGTGATATAATCTGATTACATAAAGATGTTTGGACTTTTTCTAATTTCATGTGTTTGCTTAAAAAAGCAAATTGGTCTCCAAATAGTCAATAGCCAAATAGCTCCTTCTTTGAAGCTAGAACCCTCTGGCCAGCTGTTCCACGAGGTCAGGTTCTGTTGTCAGAATAGCAAATCAACATCTTCTTCTCCATAGTTTTTTCTCACAAAGTGCATACATACACTGTATAGGCACATGTACAAAACAAAGAGTTTTTAGGCTGATTTAATGTTCATTATAAACATTGTATTCATAAATGTAACGGTAATCTAATGCACATGTTTAAAAATTTAATCAGGCCATGTGATTCAGATTACATGCAGTACAACACAGGCAAAAAAATATTAAGTCGCTAATCTGAAATTATGTAGTTGGGATAGTGGAGGAATGTGTGTATTTGTTTGGGATTTTAGGGGAATTCCCTAATAGGCAACTTAAGTTAAAAATGCAGATCTTAACTGTAAAAACACCACAGTAAATGATATTGGAACATCACAGTCATTTGACCACATTCAGTCGCAAGAGAATTCAGATGGTGGCCAAATGTAGGATGGATGGAGCTCCATTACTTCAGAGACATATACAACAGCTTGGAATGTAGTAGTTCAACACCTATTATGTGTGCTAAGATCTACGAATTCAGAGTGATACTTAAAGGAACAGTTCAACAAAAAAACTAATTTGCTGGGTTTCCATTTACCATGGATCAACCAAGACATGTTTGATGTCCAAACCGTTGCTTCTTTAGTTTAGCAGGCTAATGTAGCTAACACATCTTAGAAGCTAATGGTCACCAAAACCTTTTCAGTAAAAACACATCATAACATTTTCTCTCCACCTGCATCGAGCTCTTCATTAAAGTAGCGCAGACTTGGGGATGTGGTTTAGCTATAAAAATGAACAAAACCTCCCTCCAACTGGCAGTTATTTCAGACAAAACTAGGGATGACATTCACAAAGCAGTCGCAAGGAGGACTCATCTGGGAATAGATTAGATATTTAGAATCTCACCTACATCAGTACCTACTTAGGAGGGTTGTGAAAACAGACCCGTTGTCCTGAGCATTCGACTGAAGAGTCAAGTTTAGTTCCTATAGTTCATTATGGATCACAGTAATACAGTGTCTTAATCCCCAAGTCTCCTCCACCTTAATGAAGAGCTGAATGCAGATTGAGTGAAGCTTAGGGGACGCATTCATGGACCAGATTTTGTGACCATTGACATCTAGTGTTTGTTAGCAACCTCAGACTTGTAGTTATAGTTCAAAACTAAAGAGACACTGTTAAGACTCCATATTGGTCTTGAATAAACAGTTACATCAAGAGAACCTGGAAACTTTGATTTGATGCCAAAGTGGTCCTTTAAGAGCTCGGATTGGATAGAAAGTACTGAATAAAATAGAATAAGCTGAATTGCAGACATATAACTTTTAGTGATGCCTTTATCATGCAAGATTATAATGTAAATATTTGTATCTCTTAAGTGCCTTTGGATACAATCATCTTTACCAGCTTTAATTTACAATGACCAATTTTTGTAAGCATTGACCTGCTGATAACTAATATGTGTAGGTGTCGGTTAGATAACATTTTTTCCACAAGAACATCCGCTTGATAAACAGGCACTGTGTACAGAGACACATGCCTGCATTTGAACATCTATTGAAATTATTCTGGCATTCTCAGCAGGAGTTTGTCCTTTCAGCCTGATCTACGTCCCCCCCACCCCCCCTTCATCTTCCTCAGCCTGAAAGCTCGACAGTCCATTGGAGCTGAAGAGTGAAGAGTGTAGCTCGACATCTACTGTAGGTGTCAGTAGAGTCGTTTAGAGCTGCTGCTGAGCTCCTGCGGTGCTGCTTCCGTCCGTTCCTGCATCTCTCATCAGTGGTCAGTCATTAGGGCGAGCGTGTATGTGTGTGTATATGGATGCGTGGTGTGTTTGTTTGGTGTCGGGTGGCGGGTCAGGGCGGATGTGTTGTGTAACTGAATGAATAGAGGGAAGGGAGCTATTCAACTCAGCTATGGTGTGTGTTGTGGCTCACCTCACTGGAAGGCTCAGTTGCTGTGGAGACCTCTCTTCCTGGCATATAGTGTGAAGCGAAACCCGCGATTTTCCCCTCACATAAAGCTACACATTAACACACACACACACACACACACACATACACACACACACACACACACACACATACCACAGATTTCTAACTTCTAAGATGGTTGACAGAGTTCTTTAAAGGGTTTGTATAGCACAAACTCACTTTTCTAACAATCTAGCTTGATAAAGTATGCAAAGATTCTTTCAAACAAGCTGCACACACAGGCAAGCTTGCAATATCTGTTTTTGTGATGTCACAAAAACTAACATATTTATATATGTCTACCTATGCAGCAGTTTAGCCCCTCGCACCCAGGCTGAAGTCATTAAGTGTGTTCTGGCTCTGGTACAATACAGGACTGGTTAGAACAGAGTTCATTTATACTTCAACAGAATTTACTGAATATTATTGTGGAAAATATCATGATTTCAGCATATAAAAAACTAACCTTGAACAACCAATGCAGAGAAATAGATGGACTTTAGTCTATAATTATAAACTTCAGAGTGCACTTGTATGGAGCTAAATGAACCTAATGAAGTGGCTTGTCAGCAAATGTACTCTTCATTTAATCAGATCACATACAGAATAGTGACTTCAGTTTGAATACAAGGGCTAAAGTGCTGTAGACCACTGCACACAGCTTGTTTTCTCCTGGTTCTGGATAGGGAAGATGGCCTCTAATAATTCAGCAGATGAACGCCAACTGTTCCATCTTTGAGGTTTGAAGATATGTCTGTAATATGCCCTCCTGCTTTCTTCTAACTCCCAAAGTCATGTTTGGTCACATGTCCCGAGCAAAAGTGTAAGACTTTTTTCTGTCTTGTTTTGAAGTACCTGGCAACAGCCTCAGTATATTTATTTGCTATTTCTTCACACTCACAGAGACAGGGGCGTAGCACACAGGGGATGGGGGGATTCAACCCCCCCACTTTTGTTAAAATGTGAGTCCATCCCCCCAAATTTTTTCGGATTATAGTGTATTAAATTGATTAAATTGT
>JBBMFX010000030.1:11060659-11074238 GCA_037832545.1 Rhabdalestes septentrionalis | reverse complement strand
AGAGGGAGGGAAAGTGGGCAGGAAAGTCCATACATAGCAGGCAGGAAGGAGAGTGGCGGGGCAGGAAGTGCCTTGTATGGTCCAAGAGGTTTCCTGGCAGGCCGAGAGAGAAGACATTTCCTCCCTGAGCCCAGATCACATGACACACAGCGGGACTGCCGAAAGACTGCAGGACGTGTGTGTGTGTGTGGGTTTGAATCCAAAGCCACTCCCTGCTCCCCTGCACTATAGCCCTACTGCTCTGCTATGAGGCTCTCTGTGACTCGGCTAAACCAAGTTAATCCCTTTACATCAGCCAGGGCCGGATCGCTCCATTTTTTTTTTTTTTGCATCATTTCAAAAACTGCTCTTAGTCTTTTTGAATGAATTGACTTTTCAGCTTTGTGATAAAAGAAAGAAAAATCTGGTTTTCCCCTTATATCACATGCAGTCAGCCAACACATATTTGTTTTTCATTTTTGTTTCTGTTCCTTTTTTAAATTTCTCCACAATTTAGCCAGGCCCAAGTAACATGGGGAGGATCAGAATGAGAAAACTCAAATGATCCTGGAGGAAATTGCTTAAGATACGACTGCACATTCACACAGAGACTCTGGAATATTCTCTGAAAATACTCAGGCTAGATGTATTGTACTTTAAGCACAATGTGCTGTTGTTAGAGGGCTGGATATATATACTACAGATAAATAGATAACATATTTAACACAAATAGTCATTTGGATTTGTTCTCTATACTGAATTCATTATTATTCATAATAGGGACATAAGCAGTGATTCTTCCCATGATAAGATTATTGCCCATTGTAAACCATTGCACATTACAATAAAGACATAGCACGCAAAGATAACGTGAAAGTGAAGGTCACTCACTTTTTTTAACTGCTGCTATCAGAGGGGGCAGCTCAGCTCAACACTAACTGCCAGTTCTGTTACAGCAGCTACAGACACTGAGGTGAGTGATGAAGACCAGACTTCCAACCCTGGGGGTGTGAAGTCAGTTGTGCTATTTGACCTCTGGCCACAGCATCACTGGGGGCTGAATTCCAGCATCACCGGGGGGCTGAATTCGTGACCTCCCAATGATAGGCCCAGTGCTGGATCATCAAACCACTTAGACACCTTATAGAACTTATTGCACATCAACTATAAAGCTAGTGAAAGATAATGGCCAATGCAATCAAACTGCATCCCTTCATCATTTAATTCAATAATGCAGATACACACACAAAACACATCCAAGTAACTTTTGGATATTGTCTCATTTGAATAATCTCTCTCTTTCTCTCTCTGGTTAATAAATGTACTCAAAGGATGAACATACTGCAAATTTATGTTAGTAGAGAATAGCAACCCGATCTCACGAGTGTAAGTGCAGCCATCACGAAACACAATTTAATCAAAATACATGATCCAATCACGATTAAGGGCTTTTTATTCATGCTAGGACAACGCTTCTCTTTTTGTGATAGGACCACGCTCTACTACCCTCAGTATTTTCATGGGCACTGCGTTAAATCACCAGTATCTGTGCTGACTGGTGACTCTTACGGTTAAGTTAAGGTTTAGGTTAAGGTTAAGATTAAGGTTAGGGTTAGGTTCAGGGTAAGTTTAATGTAAAGTTTAGGTTTAGGTTTAGGTTAAGGTTAAGATTAAGGTTTAGGTTAAGGTTAAGGTTTAGGTTTAGGTTTAGGTTAAGGTTAAGTTTAGGGTTAGGTTCAGGGTAAGTTTAAGGTAAAGTTTAGGTTTAGGTTTAGGTTAAGGTTAAGGTTAAGGTTAAGGTTTAGGTTTAGGTTAAGGTTAAGGTTTAGGTTTAGGTTTAGGTTAAGGTTAAGGTTAAGGTTTAGGTTAAGGTTAAGGTTAGGGTTAAGGTTAAGGTTAAGGTTTAGGTTAAGGTTAGGGTTAGGTTCAGGGTAAGTTTAAGGTAAAGTTTAGGTTTAGGTTTAGGTTAAGGTTAAGGTTAAGGTTTAGGTTAAGGTTAAGGTTAAGGTTAAGGTTAGGGTTAAGGTTAAGGTTAAGGTTTAGGTTAAGGTTAGGGTTAGGTTCAGGGTAAGTTTAAGGTAAAGTTTAGGTTTAGGTTTAGGTTAAGGTTAAGGTTAAGGTTTAGGTTAAGGTTAAGGTTAAGGTTAAGGTTAGGGTTAAGGTTAAGGTTAAGGTTAAGGTTAAGGTTAAGGTTAAGGTTTAGGTTAAGGTTAGGGTTAGGTTCAGGGTAAGTTTAAGGTAAAGTTTAGCTTTAGGTTTAGGTTAAGGTTAAGGTTTAGGTTTAGGTTAAGGTTAGGTTTAGGTGTAGGTTAAGGTTAGGGTTAGGTTCAGGGAAAGTTTAAGGTAAAGTTTAGGTTTAGGTTAAGGTTAAGGTTAAGGTTAAGGTTTAGGTTAAGGTTAAGGTTAAGGTTAAGGTTAGGGTTAGGTCTAGGTTAAGGTTAGGGTTAGGTTCAGGGTAAGTTTAAGGTAAAGTTTAGGTTTAGGTTTAGGTTTAGGGTTAGGTTAAGGTAAGAAATCAACTCATTTTTTCTCTCCTACTGCCCGGGTACTGAAGTGTTGTCCTAGCACGAAAAAAAACCCTAAATCGTGATCGGAGCATGTTTTTTGATTAAATTATATTTCGTGATGGCTGCACAAAAACTCGTGAGACCGGGCTCAGAATATGTATTATACTAAATGTAACATGTAACATACAAAATATATATATATAACATGCAAAAGTAGAAAATGTAAACGATTTTTGACTGGTGGTATACTGTGGACCAAAACAGACAAAAATCAGGTTTCAGGTGGGCCGCTCCTACTGAGCTATGCAAACTGCTTTTGTCTGTTTGGTTAACTTTTCAGCTAAATCACAGACAGTATGAGCGAATGAATGTAGGAGCCTTCTCTTCTTGTTTTACAGGATTTCTCTACAAACTTCTACTGCCTTATCAGCTCTTAGCTGACCTTTTGGACTGCAATGTGTACAGCAGAGTCAATGTACTGGCCTTTTGTGTGTGTGTGTGTGTGTGTGTGTGCGTGTGTGTGTGTGTGTGTGTGTATGAGAGAGAGAGAGAGAGAGAGAGAGAGATACAGAGAGAGAGGGAGAGACAAAGTGTGAGTCAACAATGAGACAAGAAAATCTCCTGCTCGTTCAGAAATGTTGTGCATTTTGAAGAATTTCAGACTGCAGAGCCAAACCCAAACAGCTGTGTGAACAGGCCTGTGCTCTATTAACATTTAATGCACATTCATTTACTATTTATCCATGTTCACTTGATTCTGTTTGGTGAGACTGGAGGTCGTTTTCAGTGAGAAGTGAGCTGCTGGCAGAGTTTCAAAAAATAAATTGCACTGAGTTAGTATTAATAGCATGGATGTATTTACGGCATATTTATGGCACTGGAGTTCTCATCAAACCGCAGGAATCTGGGGCAAGTAGCAGTTAGCATAACTACCTCAGTATGGTTCCAACGAAAGCCAAGTTGCAGCGCTCTTCCTTTGTGGCCTCAATAGGGTGTGCACACGTGAAAGGAGAAAGGAGCAGATGTGGTTTGAAGTATTGCCTTTTTTATTGTAGTATTTGATGCTAAATGTAATTCAATGGACTTTCGAGCTACAGAGTAATGGAGTCCCTTAAATACAGAGGGGGAGGGGAGAAGTGAGAGAGAGTAAGAGAGAAAGAAAGGGAAGAGAGAGAGACAGCGAGAGAATGTGAGTTTGTTTGTGTTGTTCATAAATCATAAATCTGTGCTGTGATGTGTGTGAGTCCATGCACCTGTCTCTGAATAGCAAAAGGAGAGAGGCATGTGTGCGTGTGTGTGAGAGTGTGTGTCTGTGTCTGTGTCTGTGTGTGTGAAAGAGAGACAGAGATAGAGACAGTCTGCATGTCTGGTCCAAGTCTGCAGCTCAAAATGTGCCAAAGTGCAACAGACACTCATACACACAAATACATGCTCATTATTAAAAAGAAATATTAATTAGTTTTCAGCGGATTGATTATATTGGTGATAAAGACGTTTTGTGATTTTTAAAGGAATAACAACACATGTTCAATTTATAAAAAAATGACATTTTTACTTCATACAAATGAAATTTGTAGAAACACCTGGTCACTAGTGAAATCCTTCTGGTGTGAGTTTGATTTTTTTATATTGTTTTTAAGGTCTTGTGTTTCAGAGAGCAAAATACAGCTTGATAATTGCCTGCTGAGATCATGTTTATTATGATCAATTTATGTTTTCATTGAGCAACCAAGATAGCCCTAATTATTGGTAAAAAAAAAACTTTGTTACGATGCAGTTTTAATTTGATACTGCGGCAACACTGGGTTTTGTTTACAACTGCCACAAATGCATTAGATCGTACCTTACCCATACGATCAACTACAACGACTTAGCATAGCATTTTAAACCACTCTTAACAGTTTTCATTGGTTAACCAATGTAATGTAAAGTTAGCCTGTGACAGTTCTGATGATAACTGATATGATGTTATCAATTGAACATATTGTGAAATCAGTTTTCATGATACCAATGACATAATCATTATATTGGCCACCCTTTAGACACACACTCAGAGTCTGGCACCGTGTCAGGTGTGTGTGCCTCAAACACTTCCAGGGATAACTGACCTTCCTCAGAGGGGGAGGGGGGGCAGGGGTGTGGGGGGGCTGAGTGTAGGACAGGACTTCCACAATGGAAGTGAATAGCCAGGTCAGATTCAGGACAGGACAGCAGGGTTTAGCTGTAGCTGGGGAGAGGACAGCTCCAAAAAGTAGGAAAGGTGTGTGTGTGTTTTTGTGTGTGTATCTGAGTGTTTGTAAAATGGGAAAAAAGAAGAGAATCCATTGGACAAACATCCATAATAGTATGCATGTACAGTTCTAATAATGGCATTTTGCGTATTGTGCTTATCTGATATGGAGTTACAATTTGATCAATACATGTCCACTATGTCTTTATGCCTTTAATCTAATTTGCACATTTTCCCATAAGGAAATAAAGTTCTCTGTAAGATCTCTTAATCTCATTTACATCTCCCAAATGCAGTTAAGTCCTGTGTGAAATCAGACTAAAGCCATTTTCTCCTGCTTCTGAAATTCATCTGTCGAGAAACTATCCACTGGATTTTCTCAGTTTGATCTAAATATTGTCGTGACTATTTCATATCGCACTCCTCTCATACACGTCTTCATATTCACAAAAGATATGTTTTCTTCTCCAGACACTCAAACATTAAAACACTTCTGTTAATCTCCTCTATTCTGTAATGAGGAGGTTTTGGACTCTATATTTATTCATTAATGCAATACTGATTTCTGCTTTATTTCTCGCAAGACAAAGTAAAGTTATTCTAAAAAGACATTCTTACTTTCTGCAGTGTTGTGTTTCATAATTTGCTTTAACATTTAATAATACAGGCAGCTTACATAGACAGTCCTTTTAAAATTGTTGAGCCTAGGACACACTTATAATGGAAGGTGCTAAAGATGCTGCTTACTGACTGCTATCATAAATGTCCTTTTAGTGAATTATTTTTCTGTTCTTTTCAAAGAACACGGAGGTATGTCAGAAATTGCGGTCCATTGTAACTGACTACTATACAGATGCAGCTGAACCAATCATGTGCACACTCCCCAAGGCGAATTCTTTGTGTAAAGAATCTGGTAAATACTGATTCTGAATGCTTTATTAATTATTGTGTAGTTATACATCTGACAGCTGTCTTCACACAAAGAGTAAGATCAGCTCAGGGTTTTTTATGATGACTCTTTTTGTTAATAGTGATCGAGCATCATCATGGAAAGCACATTATAATGACTGCAAAGAGGGCCTAATCACATGATTGCAATGACTGCAAATTGAGCCTAATCTAAGATATCCTAGAATGCACGAAAACGTCCATAATGCACAGGTAAAAAGCCGTTATGAATAGCCATTTTAGAGGGGTGCCGATTTCCATGTATAGGCCTTTTTATTAGAACTCGAGGGAGACAGAATTGTGGCAAAAAAAAATGCAAAGCTATTCATCCAATCATATGGAGGCTACCCATCCCCAGATATGCATTTGTGCCAGAATGTAGTTTATAGCAGGCCAAATGGCCCTGGGCCCTTTTCCTTTACCTCTTGTAGACTTTTCCTGCAAACTTCGGAAAGCATTATGCGCTCGTGTGAAGTTTCAGCCGGCCTAGTAGATGTAAGTAGAAATGCAAAAGCATCCCTTTCATTTCCATCCTTACGAGCGCTTTTTACCCTGTTGAAGCTGATGGAATGGGGCGAAGAGTCATCACTCTCAATGGAGTTCTATTAGAGCGTATCAGAGAGGCAGCGGCGGCCGGGCTGGTGTGGATAACACTTAACTGAGCACATATTTCCAACCAGCCAACGGGAGGCGGTGGGGATGGGGGGAGGGGGAGAAGGGGAGCCGGGGAAAAAAAATACCTGCGAGGTGCTCTTTTGTAATCCGACGCAATTATCCGAGGCTTCACGTACATTAGAGCGAGAGAATAGTGCGGGTTGGGTAAAGGATGGGGGGATAGAGGGGGTTATTGTGTATTTATAGCGCTGCTGCTTGACACGCCGGGTCTGCAATCTAATCACAGCTTAGCGCCATAATGAGGATGGGAGTCGGAGCAGCAAGGGGTGTTTTTGGAGGAAATGTGTGGTTTTTTCCTCTCTCTCTCTTTTTCTCTCTCCCCGTTTCTATGCCTCCCTCTCTTTCCCCATCTCTCTAGTGATTGTGTTTAACCTTGAATCCCACAGGGTTGCGGTTCTGAATGCACGAGGGTGCACGCGGTAATGGACGAGGCCACGTTAAGAGCAAATGAAGCGTTTTACATGGACATGCTTTTAACTTGCCAGTATATTTGTGTGTTCATTTCACATGGATGTCAGTAGTAGAGCCGGAAGACCTAAAAGGGGGACCATTTAGTTCATGTGGTCCATTTGTTATTCTTCCTCCAGAGCAGTGGAATTATTCCCAACCCTCAAACCTTCATGAAAAACACAATATAGGGATTTTCTTGCTCCGGCTAGAGCTGTAAAGATTAGTCAGTGAGGGTGGGTAGTTATTGTGGTGTTGATTTTTTAACAGGAATTGATATGTCAGTTGGGTTGGTTTCCCAGATGGGTATTAAACCTAGTCTTGCACAATCTGAATGAAGACACTCCGTTGAAGAGAAATATTCATTAGACTCATAGATTGTTATTCGCATTAGAAAGCATTAGGGACTGTATGGCTGCTGTATCAATCGACAAAAAAGAAGAGATTAAACCACAAAAATACATTAAATGTATTAAATACAAAAACAACCAAATTATGACTGAAAGTATTAAATTGCACAAACAAGTCAGTGTAGTATTTGGAGCATTCCCAGAGGGACAGACTGCAACAATGCAAGGTGGTAGGGCAGTAAGATGGTAAGACAGCTTATAATAGACAATATCATTAACATTAAAGTGTCATGTAAATCAAAAATATCTGTAAGCCATGTCAGTAATGTTAGATGTACAGATGTACGGATGAAAAGTATATGCTCTTTATAATTTGGCCAGTTTTGGTCAAGCAACAAATGGAAGCAACAAATAATGGATCATTCAAGTAAACAAACAAGTAAAAACCTTTGTAGGTCAACAGAGCCCAAATTAGCAAGATAATTTATTATTTTGTTATCAAATGAACAGTAAGTAAATACTGAACCATAGTAATGGTATAGAGTTCAAGTTTAAGCACTATTCTTGTTAACTTGCACAATTCAGATGCAATTTTATTTATTTATCCATGGCTTCTGACTGTGTGTCTCTGTGTGTCTGTGCAGTTGTTGCATAAGCAATTTCTCTCCTCGATACAGTTTTCTGATTCTGGCTGATGTTGGTGGTCCCAAAGATTAAAGATCCTGGGCCCTTGCCTTCACATTCTAGAATTTCCTCTGCTTCAACACATCTAACAGTACTCAGAGCTTCATGATCGACCGATAATTTAACTTAAGGGTGTCTGTTAGAGCAAGAAAGACCCCAAAGTATGTAGGACAGGGATGGTCCAGAGCAAGGGTTGGGCACTAGTTACCTACAGAACACAGAAATCAGCAGACTGGAAACTTCACCAATAAACAGGATGCTGACGTCAGTATTTGTTGATTGCAATCAAGACAAGTCAAGTAGGTTTTATTGTTATTACTACCATATACACACAGTCCACTGTAAATCTGAAACAACATGCCTCCAGGACCATGGTGCATCACAATAGCAGAACAGAACAGAACACAAGACCACATAAGGCCAGACAAAGGACAAGAGCAACAGCATAACTAGATGAGACAGGACAAGACAACATACAGTGCAATTGTCAACAGCTAAATACAGTATATACAGTGTATTCTTGTGTGGAAGGATGCAGAAGTTACATGTGCCAACAAAATTCAGAACAGCAATACAGATTTGTAGCAGCAATACAGAACAGGAATAAATATGATTGTGCCTTTGTACAGCAGTAGCAGCAACATGTCAGAGAATGTGGAGTTTAAAGAATATAGTATTTAACAGGTAGTCAGAGTTGTTTAAGTTCTGTAGGGTGCAGGAGGGGTGTGTGTGGTGTGTGTTTGTGTGTGTGTGTGTGTGTTGGGGGGGGGGGCTACAGTGTTTATGCTTCAATCTTGAGTTGAACTTCAAACTTTTGTTTTTGTGTGTCAGAGGTGTATTCTCCAGGTTACCCCATGCAGCTAAACGTAGCTGCTCATGGATTCACAGCAGGTATCCCAGCTCTGGCATGATAACGGCCTTTGTGGAAAAGCAGCTATTGGTTCCTCCTCATCAGTACGGGCCTAAAAATAGCTTTCACACATTCAATGGACAGTCCTACAAAGAAGGCCACATAACAAAGCATGCTGAACAATCAGAATGATAACTCACACTCTCCCACACATGCAAGCACACTAAACAAGCTTTCCTCCTCCATCACCCACATTTAAAGATGAAGATGCCATGAAAAAAACGTTCAATGGATGGTATATTGTATGTAATATATTGTAATTAATCAAGTCATTTGCTGTATCTTTTTTCTCCATTATTGTTGAGAGCATCTTATTTGTCAAATGAATGCTGATTTTTGGTCGAAATACCTGGAAAGGGAATGTCATTTATTACTGTCTTCAGAAATGGTTGATTGTAAGGTGGGCTGGGGTGGAAAGCATATTTGCTGACTTTAGGAGGTTGTTTCAGAAACTAAATAACACCTTTAAGAGTAAATAACACTATTGTCAGGAATCTAACAAACTAAGATGCCTTTTCTTTGGCATATGTTTTATGATACTTTGACTGTACCTTGTTCCTCCATATAGACTTATGCTACATATAGAAATGCTTGGTATAAAATGTATATATAAGTAACACATTTGAGTGAAAAACTTCTTGCTAGAAAATCAAAAATAATATTAAGTAATGAAAAGTAATGTTGACCTAAATAGTAATATTACACATGAAGTGTTGCACATAAGATATTGCAAGTAATTAAGCGATTAAGCCCCCATTTAGAAAAGAAAAAAATGTCACACGGCATTTCACATGATGATAATGTTTAACACCCGGTAATAACATATTGCACATCATGGCAAAATAATGCATGTAGTCCTTCTCATAATGATTGTTATTTCAATAGTGCCTTGTGTCATGTTGGCATGCAAGCATTCATGCTTGCAATAAAGAAAGTTTACATTTTTACTCCCATATATTGTGTGTTTTACAATCCATAAGGTGTCCTTGTCCATAAATCACTAATGAGAGGTAGGAATAAGGTTATATGGACAACTGGTTCTTCTCCTTGGCCACAGCTCCTTATGAATCATGTGTATTCATCAACCTACCCTCCTTCAGCATAATATTTATGCTCGAGTGAGTGCGACTCTGGAATCACTTGCAGCTCTACCCCAAAGATCTTGTCACAAAAGCGGCTTATGAATTCCCAGGGCTGCATCCCTTTGAGAAAGCCTGTGGCAACAATGGCAAAGGAAACAGCCAGGTTTCACTCGCGGTGGAAAAAAATCAACTCACAACTCGTGTACATGCACGCAATTCGAATATAATCCCATAAAATAGTTGTGGGATGTTGCTGACTTGTTTAACATTAAAAGACTTCATCCCATACGTGTGTAGGAAGACAAATGTTCAGAGATGAGCGGTAGTCGCCACATTTGAGTGTGTATGTTGCGTATTGTCATGTAAAGATAAGACAGCACTCATATGGGAGCTGATTTTTATTTATGAGCGCGAGTGGCTGTTTCCTTTGAACAGGGTTTGGTTCACTTCAAGGATTCGAGGTCATTTTTAATTCACATAATTAAGACCACAATTAGACGATCAAAGCCGAGGAAAGCCAGTGTTTTGGTGCAGCAGTGTTTACAGGCTTCAGAATGTTTTATTCAAGACTTAGTGTTCTCCGTGGTTATGCTCATCCAAGTTCCCAGCTCCTGCCATGGCTCTGCATTTGTTGATTTTTACAGATTCTCCTGTCTTCCCCAAATAAAGTCTGATAGAGGCGTCTGTTGCATCACAAAGCGTTCGCGTCACAGTAAGTTTTCCCTTTTCTGACAAAGAGGCCTTCGACTATACTGGCGAGCGCTATTAGTCATGAGCTGTGGCTTCAGAGCCACTTCTTGACAGCGACTTCCATTCAAGTTGCATGGTGCGTCATTTTTCACAGCACACATGCGGAATTACCTAACTGGGGGTGGATGAATTGGTCACTGGTTTGCTTCGTTTTCATTGCTGGACCCTCGTCATCTGCGCTTGTAGCGTACAATTAGACCACAGAGAAAGAACTGATTCAGTTTTACGTTGCATCATATCCTGAAGCTTATTTGGTGATGTCGAGTGGAAATGTTATGTTCCTGCCAAATCATAGGCTAGTAGTTCTTTGATATCATGTAAAAACAGCTGTCTTTTACATTGCCAACAGTACGTGATGATTGGACGATTGCAAATGGTCCAAATTGACATAAAATGCTGTTAAGATGCTGTTTTTTTTTTTTTACGTAGTTTTTACAAAGGAATGTCTCAATCCTGAAACATTCTCATTGTTTGGCTGGTTGAACTGACGCTAAAAAAATGTTCAAATGCAGAAACAGTGCATTAGTGCTCGACTGAGAATGGAGCCTGATGCATTCATGGGAGAATTCACTTGATGGTGTAGTGTGTGTGTGTATGGGTGTGTGTATGTGTGTGCATGTGTGTGTGTGCCAGGGCAGGTGTCAGCACAGAGCTTTTCCTCACTGTAATTGGCAGAAGTTGTGTGTAGCGGTTAAAGCAGTGTGGCATAAACGCATGGGTGGAAATGGCATACGACGTGCGTAAAAATGCCGGAACGTTCCGCCCAGAGAGGGGCCAGACCAACCACTGAGACAGCCCAGCAGGTGGAGTGTGAAAGTGCACACAGTTTACCACGGATCACTCCAAACAATCTCTCGCTAAGTGTTCCATACATAACTATGTTATTTATGCTACCGTGGGAATGCTAAATCATTTTTTCTGGTTGAAATTTAAGGGGCCCAAATGCTACCTTTTTTGTTTTTTTCACCACTTATTTTTCCCCCTTAAGGCATTTATTATGGGTTTATCAACCAAAAACAAATCACATGCATTTATTTTAATGCTCTTTATCCCTTAGTCCCTTAACAAATGGACATATCTTAAAACATGCATTTTGTGATGTCACATCCATAAATTCGTAGCAGGCATTTCTTTTCCACAGCGTATATTTCACACAGAGAGAGGGGAATGAGTGACACTTTAACACTGTTTACACACTGTATCCAACTTCTTTAGTAAAAATGAAGAGGGACTCAAATATTTTTAACTGTGTTAACAGTGTTGAACCCCTACCCACAAGGCCACCCCAGCAGATGTGCAGCATGTATGTGCTGAAGTTCCTCCTGTGGAACAGACTGAATGATTTCACTGTTGGCTGGGTTACATTCTCCGAGTGAAACTGATCTCCCATAGGGGCCTCATCAGAACTCTAATCACCCATCTCCAGATTTCAAAAATGCTGATTCAGGATCTGTGATCTCCGACACTATTAGCCATGAATACAAAAAATTTGATCTAGAAACTGTACATGTACCCAGAATCTGTACACGTGTTTGCATTTAAGAGTGCCCAACAAATTTCCCCTTTATTATACTCAGTCAGAACACATTTTATGAGTTTACTTCTCTAATTCTGCACATGAGCTGCAAGAGTAATTTAGCTAACAAGGACTTTTATCCATAGATATCAGTATGTCATACAGTGTCAGAAACCACATTAGCGTGTATGTTTGAACTCACTTAACAACCTCACTTGTCCTGAGGCAAGCATGTGATGATTTATGCGTGCAGTTTGCAGAATGATAATTAATATAAGCTTCCAGTATTTCAGCTATAGCTATGGGTGGGTCTCAAAGGGCCTATATATCCAAATTATTTCATATATTTTACTTTACAGCCCTAGGGCATTTCCAGTTTACTGTATGGACAAAAAACAGCCTTATTCATTTCTACAGGACCATTCTCTAACATTGAATCCATTAAAAATGTTGCCAAAAGGAGTGTTATTGTGCCATAAGGCTGATATACAGTACTGTTAGAATGTTATAAAATTATATTCAAAGCCTGTGTAGCTGAGCAGTAGTTTGTAAAAGTATATTAGAATATATACTAATAATATTAATACAGAAAATAATGATTTTACAGTCTTTGTGTTTGCTTAATCATCCTAAGACCTCTCCTCATTCAAGCCTAGTATTACATTGTAGTTCTCGTCAAATACCTCAGATATCTGGTTCTAACCAGCTCACAAAACTTCAAGATTTTTTTTTCTTTTCCAAACAAAGCTTGACATGATTTCTTGCTTTCATTTCTGCATTTCTTTGCATTTATTCTGGTGTTAACTTTTATTTATGGGCAGAAAGTCCCTAACTGTTCATTTAAATGTCTTTAAACAGTTTCCACAGGTGCCTAAAACATTTGCACAGTGCTGTGATTGTGAATGACCTCTGCTCTTGTTGGCCCTTTACTGTGCCTCATACAAAAAGGCATCTGGGCAGAAATCCTCATTAGAACTTTAATGATGTTGGGTGAGCTAAACTGCTATACGCTTAATAGGTTGATATATATCTGAACACATAGGTCTTAATACTGTGACATTCTCCTCTGCATTTCAGCAGTAAGTCATACATAGTCAGGACACATGAGAAATGGTGTGAATTTGATTTTTTTGGGCTGGGGTATTCCTTTAAGGCTTGATATCTATGACAGATGTTTTACAGTGCGATGCAATTACCGATGGAGAGAAATTGCATTTGATATCAGCTGCTGAAGATCCTGGACTGTTCATGTGAAAGCAGCTGTGCTCGTCTGTGTGTGGTGGTGGTGGTGGTGGTGGTGGTGGGGGGGGGCACTGACGGAAGCAGAGTGCATTATTGATGAAGCAGGGAGCAGGTGTGTGTGTGTGTGTGAGAGAGAGAGAGAGAGAGAGAGAGAGAGAGAGAGAGAGAGAGAGAGAGAGATAGAGAGAGAGACAGAGAAAGTGTGTGTGTGTGTGTGTGTGTGAGAGAGAGAGAGAGACTGTGAGAGAGAGAGACTGTG